>CM070607.1:13239351-13549782 GCA_036346395.1 Hsuehochloa calcarea
AAGAACAGGATTACTCATGGATATCATCCATGTTCGTGCAAATTCTAAATAAAAAATATAGATAGCTTTGATCAGCCTTAATAATAGAAAATGCAAAAACATCCAGCAAAGCTTAAATATGATAAAAGATACCTGTTTTATTGGGCACATATCCAATAGGAGATCACTTAGTTCAATCTCTACTTCGACTGCTTCTGCACCTGGAACATTGTTATCAAGTTGACCAGAAGAACTTTGCAATGAAACATTTGCTGGGTCCAGGCGCATTAAACTTTCAACATCACTCCTTGAAAGGAGAATATAACTTTGCTTTTCAAGAACAGCCTGCATTTTTGACAGAATATAAAAGAATCATGAAGATCCGTACACTAGGAAGAAAACAAAGCTGTCTGGAGTGCAACAACAATAACAATAATTTTTTTTTATTAATTTAGTACCAGTATAGTTGAGCTGTAACTGCATCACTGCATCAATGTAAGATGTGACCAGGGAAATCCCGGCGGTAACCGGCCTTACCGGTGGGCGACGGGATTTGAAATCCCGGCCGGTTTTTCTGGAGTTTTCAAATTTCAAATTTCGATTGATTTTTAAGCAAAATTTAATGAAATTTGACTGAAAACCGTAACCGCCGGTTACGATCGCCGCCGCCGAATTGCGCCGCATCGAGATTTTGATCCTTGGTTGTGACTGCAGAAAAATGGCTAGCAAAACTGTCCCTTTAAGATTACCTCTTAGCCAAAACTTAATCGTGCTGATGTTAAATTTAGCCGGAATCCTTCAAATTCAAAATCCCAACGGTTTCATCCCGAATTCAAACTCCATTTGGTGAAATCCAGCCAGAATATTTCCGGGATTTCCGGTTACCGGCCGGTATCGGAGAAATGGCATCGGGCGGGATTTTGCCCGGTTCCAGTTTTTGGATCCTCCAACACAGAGATCGAAATCCCGGCCGGTTCCCGCCGGTAACCGGCGGTAACCGGATTTATCGGTGGGAACCGGGATTCGAAATACCGGCCGGAAACTTCAAATTCAAATTCAAATTCAAAATTCCGGCGGAAACATCTCAAATTCAAATATATTTGGACGAATTTTGACCAAGTTTTTTTCCGGGAATTCCGGTTACCGGTACCGGCCGCCCGGCGGGATTCCCTCCAGAAACGGTATTTTGATCCCTGCTCAAACATATACAATTTTTTTGTAACGTAGTTTTGTTGTGCATAAATCATCAGTTGTATTTACTTCTGACTGATAAGGAAACTCAGAAATATGCTAACACTACAGCTTGTAAGAACAGTACAGTTCGACCACTAAATTATTGATAGCTATTTGCAAAGCTCAGGAAAACTACTCCCTCCTTTCTTTTTTTATTTGGTATTATTGACTTTTCACGGTCTCTAAGATGTGACCTTGACTATAAGATGTGACCTTAACTATTACTTTTTATAACTATATTTTAGTATAAATTAATAATATTATAATATGATGAAAGTACTTTTAACAACAGATCTAGTGATAGTTTTCATATTGGCTAATATAGATAGTTATTAACATATCGATGATCAAATTTTAGAACGTTTGACCGCACGTATTCTAAAACACCAAATACAAATGAATGGAGAGAGTAATATAACATCTAGAATATACAATTATGGCGTGCATTAGTTATGTTTACAAGTCATTAATTGCGAAGCAGTGATCAGGGATGATTTAATGTGGTTCACAGGCATGAACCATGTCTGATTCTGACACGCAAATCATTGACACCATTCTAATAGATTGAGCTGCCATTTCAAGCATGGACAAATTTGACCAGACCAGAAACACATTGGGCGGAGAAAACAAGCTCACCGAAAGGCACTTAATTCCGCAGCAAGATAATTATATCGAAAATAAATTCCAAATTAGTTAAACCGCGGTAACCTAAGTTAATTAAAATGACTTTGGGGGTCCAAATGGTGTGATCATTTACTACATGACATAACATAGCGTAGAGGGTTGTTCCATAAATGTATACTTTAATGGGACTATGCGAGTTGGTCAAATGTTGAGTCCACCAATTTGCTCCAATTGGGACTATCAAACTATTTTATATTTCTGCTTGTCCATTTTCTTCAGTCACACAGCGAACAAAAGGAGGCTGTTCCCTTTTCAGATATTCACATGTCTGGAGGTATTCTGTTCCTATCTGCTTCCGCTACCTTTTCTTGCATAAAAGCATACATGGATCAAGTGGTATCAGAGCACTGAATCCTAGAGCAAAATCCTCATCAACTAAGGAGATAAGCAGATCTACTTTGACGATGACAAGTGATAACACTAACAAACAGACATTATCACAAATGTTAGCTGTGACAAAATTAGACAATGTTGCATTGGGAAACTCTCAGAAGAGAACAAGAGGGCTACGAAACAAACAACACCATCAAGGAGGTTCTGCCTAGAATATGGGAGAACAATGCATCTCTCCAATCAGAACCTCATTGAGAAAGCATGTTCAACATTAAGAATTTGGGTGCTTAGTTAGTCATCTTGGGACTTACTTCCCTGAAAGTATTAAGTACTGTTGAGACACCTCATTCATTGTATTGCTTGTTAAACAATGAAGACTAGGGTTTGCTATTCACAACTATTCATCTTATTCATTAATGAAGGAGATATATATAGACAAAGATACATGGGCCTCATGGGCTACAAGGGCCACATGGGCCAAGAGAGAAATGTAGAATATACAATACTCTTAACACCCCCCTTCAAACTCAAGGTGGATCAGGAGGATCTGATGCACTGAGTTTGAGTAGATGAAGTCGATGATGTTCTCTAGTCTGAGCTTTAGTGAAGAAATCTGCAACTTGGAGCTCTGAGGGAATATACTTGAGGGTGATGGTCAATCACGACAATGAGATCGCGTGAAGGATGCATCAACACCAATGTGTTTTGTCAGCTCATGCTTGACCGGATCATTGGCAATTTGAATGGCACTTGTATTGTCACAAAAGAGAGGGGTAGGATTGTCACAAAGGACACCAAGATCACCAAGAGCCATCGAAGCCAAATGATCTCGATGTTGTAGCGACAAGTGCTCTGAGCTCGCCTCGGCACTAGAGCGTGACACATGATCGCTTCTTGGACTTCAAGCAATAAGCGAAGTACCAAGAGAGATACAATAGCGATGATGATCGGCGATCAGCAGGATCACTCGCCCAAGTAGAGTCAGAGTAAGCGTGGAGCCGAGCCGACTCGAATCGCATAGAAACAGACGTCCGACGCAGTTCCTCTCAAGTATCTCGAGACACGAAGAACATGACTATAGTGAAGCGAAGGTGGGAGCACTGACAAACTGGCTGAGCACATGAACAGCATGAGCAATGTCTGGCCTTGTTACTGTGAGATAGACAAGGCTCCCAACAAGCTGACGATAGCGAGAAGAATCTGTCAGGGGTACACCGTCTGTAGGTCGAAGCTGCAAGTGAAGCTCCATGGGTGTGGCAGCAGTACGAGTATCAGTCATCCCAGAGCGAGCAAGTAGATCCTGAACATAGCGATGCTGAGAGAGATAGTAGCCATCACCATCAGAATGAACCTCAATTCCTAGAAAATAGCTCAATGGTCCCAAATCGGACATCATAAATTGTTCACTCAATTTCTTCTTGACAAAAACCACGTGGTCCATGTCATCTCCCGTGATCAACATATCATCTACATACAGAAGAAGCAAAGTACGACCTCGCTGAGAAGTGTGAACAAACAAGGCAGGGTCATGCTCACTCGAAGTGAAACCAGCAGCTCGAATCACAGAACTGAAACGCTCGAACCAAGCACGAGGAGCCTGCTTGAGACCATATAGAGCACGCCTAAGGCGACAAACATAGCCTGTAGGAGCCTCAACTCCTGGGGGTGGCTGCATATAGACCTCCTCATGTAGATCACCGTGAAGAAAAGCATTCTTGACATCCATCTGAGATATAGTCCATGTGCGTATTGCTGCAACTGCAATAAAAGTACGGACTGTGGTCATATGAGCAACTGGAGCAAAAGTCTCATCATAATCTCGACCATAAGCCTGCTGAAAACCTCTTGCAACAAGACGAGCCTTGTATCGCTCTACTGACCCATCTGATTTGTTCTTTATTTTGTACACCCACTTGCAAGTGATAGGAACAGCTCCAGACGGTAGCGGAACAAGATCCCAAGTGCCCGTGCACTCTAATGCTGTGAGCTCCTCTGTCATAGCCAACTGCCACTCAGGTACACTGACAGCCTCCTGATAGGTACTCGGCTCAGCTACTGCACCTGCACGAGAAAAACCCCATCTCTCTGGTGCCTGAATAGAAGAACGATCACGTAGGGCATATCGTGATGTAGTAGAACGATCGTCAGAGTCGATGGTGTGGCGGGAGGATCAAAGCGGAGGAGAGGAGGACAGAGTATCGAAGGAACTCTCTGTCGGCGACTATAGTGGAAGGAAGAGTGGAAGTGTTAGAAATGGTGGAGTGGTGGAGAAGGTACACGAGAAGGTGGCGGTGGAGAAGGTGTATCCGGAGAAGGTGTATCTGGAGAATGAATGGGAGGTAGACACAAAAAGGAAGTGGAATCTGTGGAAGAAGAAGTAGGATGTGGAGAAGAATGATGAAAGAAAGGACATCCTCATCAAAAGTCACATCACGAGAGATGCGAATGCGACGTCTTTGAGGATCATAGCAACGATAACCCTTATGCTCGGATCAGAACCTAAAAACACACTCAATCGATCGAGGGCTCGGCTTTGTGCGCTCACGAGGTGCTAGAAGGACATAGCGAGACACAACCAAAAACGCGAAGATGAGAATAGTGAGCGGGTGCTCAGACAGACCTCACGGGACACTTGCCCCAAGCTTAGAAGAGGTCGACGGTTAATAAGATAGGCTGCTTTGTAGAGACCGCTTCCCTGCAGTGAGAGGGACAAAGGAGGAAATGAGAAGAGCGCGGCGGCCTCGATGATGTGCGGTGCTTGCGCCAAGAACACCATTCGAGCATGAGCAGGGACACGAGCCGAGGAAGAGTACCCTCGAAGAAAGAAAGCGACGAAAGGTCGAGGAAAGATACTCGCCTGCAGTCGAACGGAAAACACGAATGGAAGAAGAAAAGCGTGTATGAACCATCTTAGCAAAAGGCGATAAATGGAAATCAAGCGAGAACGATGTTTCATAAAATAGATCCAAGTATATCGAGTGATCATCAACAAATATGACATAATAACTATGACCACCCTTCAAGCAAAAGGAGATGGACCCATACATCCGAATGCACCAAATCAAAAGATCAAGACCGAGAGGTACTCTTCGATATGGAAGTTGTAGTTGTTTTCCCAACTTACAACCAAGACAATGAAAACTAGACTCAACGGTGACATGACCTAAGGAACCTGGTGAACTAAAGTGGAGGCGAGCTCCACAAAGATGACCAAGTCGATGATGCCACTTGTCAAGGAAGACCCAACAGAGACCGAGATGAAGACATAGCGAAGACACCAAGGCCTTAGACGTCTTGGTGGAAGGAAGATGTAAGATGTCCAAGACATAGAGATCGGGAGAGCCTCTACGGCGATGGCGTAACCAATCACTCTTCCGCTCGACGATCCCGAATGAAACAAGAAGAATCATCAAATCCAATGAAACAGTTCATATCGCTTAGTTGACCAACGTAAAGAAGATTCATAGATAGCTGAGGAACAAAAGACACATCAGGAACAGAGAAGCAAGATGTAGAGAGAATGCCCTGATGGGTAATAGGGCAAGGTGTACCATCAGCAGTGTGAACATAGGTAGCATCAGTCAAGGGCCTACGAGCAACAAGCTGAGAGCTGTCAGATGTGACATGAAACGAAGCACCTGAATCCAGAATCCAAGGATGAGCAGCACTAGAAGCAGAAGGTGCAACTGATGTCATAGCAGACACTGATCCATAAGTCACAGTAGATGTGGATGTGTCAGCAGTGACTGCTCCAGTGAGTGCTCTGGAAGGCCCAGTAGGTGCTCCACGACGACGGTCAAATGGCTGTCTAGCACGATAGGCAATAAGATGATCTGGATGTAACTTGAAACATTTGTCAACATGATGACCGATCCTCTTGCAATGGGAACAAACCAACACTCTGTGGGTGTCGCTCTGGTAGATCCGCATCACCGTGAGAGACTCGAGCAAAGCATGTGGTGAGGATCTGAGGCAGCATAAGAGAATGAAGACGCGTCTCTTACGCAATCAAACTAGAGAGCGCGCGATCAAAGTCGGTGGAGTGGGATAGTTGAGCAATTGAGTACGAACAGCTCAAACTCCGATCAAGCCCCATCACAAATCGATACATGAGCGTCACGAGCATACTCATCTTTAGCAAGACAAGACCGACAGTAACAAAGAACCTTCGTGTCATAGACTCTAGAGGACCGGTGATGTGAGTGAAAGCACCGTAATATTCCTCCACCGACCGGTCAGTCAGCTGCCAAGACTAT
This sequence comes from Hsuehochloa calcarea, assembly GCA_036346395.1. NCBI lineage: Eukaryota > Viridiplantae > Streptophyta > Magnoliopsida > Poales > Poaceae > Hsuehochloa > Hsuehochloa calcarea. Next base: position 13,245,837 of record CM070607.1, read on the forward strand.
GAATGTTCTTGAGCAATGTGAAGCGAAGAGCACCTTTGGATGAACATATCTCTTCTCAAAGTATGTCCACATTTGCTTGGTCAAGTATGATACTCAAGACTCATCCGCAGAGAAACATCAACACTCAAAGACAATTCCGGCCATGACACGATCATCTTCTTTATGCCAAGCCTTTAAACACTCAAAGATCAACGGTCTTGGATCGGGAGGATCATCGGTCAAATGAGAGGCCAAACCATAACCCCTAAGAGTAGTCTTGGTCGAGAAAGCCCATGCTCTGTAATTCAACCCATCGAGCTTGATATCTCGTAAACACTAGATATGAACTGCCCCCAAACATCGAGTCGGACTTAGCCATACCACACAACAATACCAATCACAGTAGCAATAGTAGCAGATCGTGAAGCAAGACTAATCAACGAGACTAAAGAGAGCTAATCACAACAATACCAATTCGTCCAGTGCTAATCTGAAGCCAAGCAGTGCTAATCTGATACTAATCAAGCAGTGCTGATCTGACAGATCGGCTCCCGTAGCAATACCAATACTCAATACTCATGTTAAGAGTAAGCAGAGCCCTCAAGGCAGAGGTGATACCAGTTGCGCGCAGACGACCACACGCTCACTGTTAAGAGATGGACCTCCAGGGACTCCAGGGGCGACTCCAGGCGAAAGGCGAAGAGATGGAGATGGCGCGGATGAAGGTGATACGATTCTTGCATGACGACACCACACGCCTTTGTTAAGAGATGGACCTCCAGGGACTCCAGGGGCGACTCCAGGCGAAAGGCGAAGAGATGGAGATGGCGCGCATGCTCCAGGGGCGCGACTCCCTCCAGGGGCGAGCGATGCTCCAGGGGCGCGGATGCTCCAGGGGCGAGCGACTCCTCCGAGGCGAACGATGCTCGAGGATGATCGGCGAAGCGCGGATGCTCGAGGCGGCGATCTTTGGGACCTCCAGCGCGGCGACTCCAGCGCGAAGCGAAGACGCAGTGAGACGGCGCCGGAGATCGGCGGCGTGGATGCTCCAGGCGGCGATCTTTGGGACCTCCAGCGCGGCGACTCAGCGCGGCGATGGAGACGGTGGAGACGGCGCCGGGACTCCAGGGACTCCAGGCGCGGGCGAAGAGATGGAGACGGCGCAGATCTAGCGGCGGGCGGCGTCGTCTGGTATCATTTGGATAAACTAGGGTTTGGATAAACTAGGCTCTGATACCATGTTAAACAATGAAGACTAGGGTTTGCTATTCACAACTATTCATCTTATTCATTAATGAAGGAGATATATATAGACAAAGATACATGGGCCTCATGGGCTACAAGGGCCACATGGGCCAAGAGAGAAATGTAGAATATACAATACTCTTAACATTGCTCACCACCTCTGTATTTTTACATCAAGTTTTACTGGTTTTCACTTAATTCTGCTAGCTCAGTTCTAATTATGTATCTCACACTTGTACAGCATGTAAATCTAGGAAAAATAGTCTATGGTAAGCAGAAATTGTACAGATATCAAAGCAAATAATGAGTTGAGGCATTGATTTACATCAAACTATGGTAGCCATATGTGCATTAATTCCGTACTTTTTTTAGAGCAGAAAGGCAGTAAAGGGCTAAACTTATATCCATAACAAGTTAATAACGCATCCAAAACATCAATACCCAGCTAGTCTATCGGATCTCAATTGGATCATACGGAAGTACTCCAAATTCTCCAATACCTGAACCTAATTATTCCTTTCTACAGCAAAATATCATCGATTTTTCATTATGATTTGGAACAAATACCAACTGCAAAGAGCAGGTGTTTAACTAGTGTTTCTCTAATAATATGTATCATTCTATCTTGAATATTACGAAATAGAACTTATTAGCCAATTGTAAATCATCTTGAACTTACATGGTAATGGGCTAGAAGAGTCAATCTCACTAAATTAATTCTCACATGAAATAGTACATGTCTCATTTTAAGTAGCCAATCTCCATGCCAAAAACAATGAAAAGGTGCTAGAGTTGAAAATACTACAACAATAAAGTAATAATATCTAGGAAAATTTGTGCTGAAAAATATCAGATAGGGAAGGAATGCTGATTAAGTGCTACATGTACCGCACACTGCAATATAATTTGATTTATTGTATCAATAGTTAATGCAGAAAACATTCATTTGTGGGATCTCATCTCAGTACTTCTAAAGGTAGAGGGTTCACCAAGTTTTCCCAAATTCTTTCGAATACATTTACTCATTTAGAGAACTATTTGTGTATTAGGTCTAGCATTTTTAAGGTAAAGGGTGCTTTGTTTAGTGTTATAAAATAATTGAACAGGAGTAGTTGAGTCGAAATGGCTCTGGACAGAAACTTTAGCTTGAACATCTCTAGGCTGTTAGTAAGACATAAATATAATAAAAGTTGTCTTTTCTAAAAGTATGATCATCAATGTTGGAATAGTTATTGCATGTGCTATCACCAATTGAAAATGTTCACTTTGGTTTACTTCTTGTTTAAATTATGTACGTACGACATGCATTATCTAAAGAGAGAAGCCAATATACAAATGTACATAGAGGCACTTTCTGCAAGCTGCAATTGCTCAATAAAATATAATCAATTTTTCATATAGTTTGTACTAGCAGATATGGTGAGCCTTCACTGCCCCCTTCTGTAACTTCCCTTGTTTTGTCTGTCCACGAGGCAGTCAAAAGAAAGAGAGAAAGGGGCGGCTATAATGAAGGAATCGTGATGGTTGTATGCCACAAGGTCCCTATAGACAAGGAGGGTAAGTGAATCATCGCTTTTGGGTGCAGGCAGCCCTCAACCATCCATCCCATTGCATTCCTCTCGTAGAGTACTGTACCATCTATGGAAAGAAAGGATTTCATAGAAAATCTTCATTTTATTTTTATTTTTTTGGATCCCCATGCATTCCATTATTCCCGTTCCGTAACTATGGATTGATTGCCCTACCAAACTAAATGGCAGTGGTCTAGGGAGCGCAATTGCTTGAGCACAGGAGAATGAAGCAAATAAACAGCCAAGGAACAACTATGAACAGCAAAATATGGGAAATACAGCAACTCGACAGCTGGCTTTTCAGAAGTACACTATTAGCTAGCATTTCACAGCAACAGAATTTGACACAAAATGGAAACGTAATTACCATAATTATAATGTAAACAAATAATATATTTAATTCAGTCATCCTAGATGGAACACATTGCATGTGCACGAAAACGGCAAAATATAGATAAATACATTAAAATACCTCCATATATGATGCACGGCATCTTTCATGCGTACGTTCTAGAAATGTGCGAACATACTCAACAAGCTCAGTGGCATAGTTCGGCATTAATTGGACCCACCCAAGAACCTGAGAAAATAAGAAAATATCAAAATATGATAAATATAATTGAAGATTGCAAGAAAGGCAACATTTCAACTGTTGGAGTACTACCTCTTTGGCTATTATATCAACGGCTAGAAACCCTTGTAGTACAGGACGCCCATTCTCCGCTAATGAACTATATACTGAGGTTGCATGTACACGTGGTCTAAATGCTGCTGGACCTGCCAACGGGTATAATAAAGTAGTTCAAATATGTATGGATTGAAAAAATAAAAATAAGGCTATTGCAGCCTCTAATATATGTAAACACAATTTTGGGACTCAAAATTCCAGTGTTTAAGTGCACTCCTTCAAATATGCATAATAGGGTCACAATATCCTGTAAAGGATGATTCAGCATTTAATGATCAAGCCATGATTGTATCATGCTTTATATATTTGCATTCAATTATTCAATGTTGTCATGGCCAAGCATCGAAAATCCAGTACCGGTGCAAATCCCGACCGGCGGACGAACTGGGCAAAATTCACAAACTGAATTTTGAACTCTGATTTCTGGAAACTGGTAATCGGACCGGTTACCGCCTGGAAACCGGAAAAGCCGGTTAAAAAAACCGGCGGGATTTTGAATTGACGAATTTTGAATTAGAAAGTGTTTAATGAAGTGCATACTTAGCTCATACAATACATAATCTAGCATATTTAGCTCATATGAAGTGCAAACCGGCCAGAACAATTATTTAGGCATATTTAGCTCATACAATATGTAATCTAGCACAAAAAAAATGCCTAAACAAACCTAGGAAGTGCATTATGCAGTCAAAACATCAAATTTGAAATTGAAATTTTCCTACCGGTCCCCACCGGGAAATCCAGTAACCACCGGTAACCAGCCAGTTTTTTTTTCCCTGGTCAGGGCACCCAGCCAGCCGCAGCCAAGGATAAATAAACCATCAACAGTGTTCCCCTAGGCGCTAGGCGTAGCCCTCCCACCTAGCCCCACTTAGGTGGTGATTAGGAGCTAAGCGCTGGTCTACTGCCCGACTAGCGCCTAGGGGAACATTGACCATCAATAACCAGTCAATTACCAGTGGTTACCGTCCGTAGTGGCCCAGACCAGTAAAAAAATACCAGTATGAAAAGGTTCTAAATTTAAATTTTGAATTTTGAATGTAAATTTATGAACAGTAATTCCGAGAGATAACCGGATGCTACATGCATTTAAGTTTATAAGCTCAAAATCAAAGGAAATCTGCCTTTTTGCATGTAGTAGTTGCTCCATGCCTAATCAGTCTCGCCAACATTCTTACAAAACTATACATGAATTTTTAATAACTAAATAACTAATACACAAACTTTTCTCCAGCATAGAACAAGAAGTTTTTTTAGTCATTTAATGTAACATAACAGCAGACAAAGGGTTAATCACCCTTCACTATATATTGTTAGACAGTAGTTGTCAGTTGACTTACTAGATATAGCCTGCTGAACACATTTTCGGTAATCTACAAATATTGCTGGCAAGAAGTGCTCCTTCAAAAAGTTATTAACAAAAGCCAATAACCCATCACTCCTGCACAAGTTTAAGAGCAATAATGAATCAAGATTTACCACTGGTCTAATTCTAATTTCTAAAATTTCCATATTTCAAATGTTAAAAATTGTGAACATTTCAGTTAGATACTTGATTTTAACAAAGATGAGTTAGAAAAAGGAATCAAGCTGCTCCATCCATTCTGTTTTACCTGTCATTTCAGACATCTATTTGAGAACGGAGTACAGGGGCCAAAGACAACCATCCCAGGATTTTGAGAAAAGCTGTAGGGCATGCCATGCCTCACTATTCTGAATCATCCAGATTGCCTACTAGGGGGCTAGGGGCTATCATTTGTCCAAGGATTGTTTTTAAATAAAGTTGATCTTTACACTGAAATCACTAGTTCTTTATGCTGAATGTGAATCTAAATTACTTTGTCACCATAAAGTTCAGGTAAAACAGTACCTGAGTATACTGTCACTTAGATAACTACTGGTTTCTAAGGAGCTGCTTTTATCTCTGGAAATGATTTCTTGCATAGTCAACGAAATTTATTGTACAGCTTAAAATGTTAATAAATTATTTACGGCAGGATGGCTAGTTGATTTTTTACTGTGAAAGCATGAAAATACTTGTAACACTCTGGCCTAAAATCCGCTCAATGCTTAGCCCACCCATGAGGCGGACATGCGCATGCATAGCACTCCACTTACACTTTCGTCCTCACTTCGTGTAAAAGGGTTAACCCAAAGGTGCAACGTTCAGACCCAACAGGCATTATATACTACTACAACTCACTTTAAACAAGCCATGTGGGACTAATCCCACCATCACAACTGCACATGGGTCACATGAGCCGCACTACGAACGGACCAGCGTATTACATTCACCCCTCTTAAGGGCTGACGCCCTCGATAGCACACCGTATATACAGTAAATTCCCAGAACCACCCCTCGGTGCAATCTCCGTACCGTGGGTACCGGCTGGTGGACCCACATGCACACGTACATGTGCAATGAGGGTTGATGCTCGGATACCACCTGTAACACCATGGCCCAAAATCCGCTCAATGCCCAGCCCACCCATGGGGCGGACCCGCGCATGTATAGCAAGCACCCATGGATATCAAGGCGTCGCCTAAGCGTCGCTTAAGCGGTAAGGCGGTCGGAAGTGGGTCGCCTCGTCGTCGCCTTGCCATGGTTGCCTAAGGCGTCCGCTTCACAGATAAGGCGTCGCCATGGCGTCCCCAAGGCGGCAGAAGGCGTCCGGAAGCCCAAGGCGGCCGCCATAGAAGGGGTGGAGCCGTGGAGGAGATATAGAGTGGGGAGACACGGGAAGAGGGCGCAAGCACAAACCTTCACGGGAAGAGGCCGAAGGACCGAAGAGGCGAAGACCTAGCGCTTGCGCCGCCTGATCCATCCCCGTCACGGCCTCCGTCCCGAAGCGGCGCGCCGGCTTGCGCCACCATCCTCTACTCCTCTGTGGTGCTGATCCAGGTTCCCCCTCCCTCCCCGGCTCCTCCTTCTCTCCGCCGGGCTTCCCCTCCCTCCCCCGCCCCCTCCCATCTGGGCTCTCCTCCTCCCGGCTCCTTTTCCCTTCTTCATGGCCTCCCCTCCCTCCTTCTCTCAGCCTCGCCCTCCTCACTCTCTCACGCATCGCGGGCGGCGTCTGGAAGGGAGGAGGGAGGCAGCAGAAGAGGGGCATCACGGCGCGATGCGGGGGAGAAGGGAGGGCGAGGCGAGAAGGGAAGAAGGGAGGCGTGAGGAGGAGGGAGGAGGGGAGGTCGGCGGAGGAGAAGGGAGGAGGGGAGGCGTCGGCGCCGGCGGAGTTTGCCATGACCATTCGAGCGATCGGCCGCCGCTCGGATGAAGCGGCGTCGGTATGAGCGACGGCCGATCGCTTTATCTTCTTAGTCGCGAGTCGTATGACCGATCAAGCGGTGAAGCCACCGTGGTCTTGTTATTGAAGCCGATGAATTGCAATGTCTTTGAGCTAGCGATTCTTTCAAGTGAATTGTTTGTAATGTTTATGATTCTATCTTTGTACTGCAGAAGCAAAAAAAATGGCAAGTGCAAGTGCAAGTGCAAGCGCAAGTGCAAGTATTGCATCATCCGAGGCCGGGTATGATCCAAAGACCGATCCAAAACGGAAGGCGAAGTCTAATGATCCGGGATGGAAATATGGCTATTGGCCGGAAATTGGCAATCGAGATAAGGTGATGTGTATCCTTTGTAACACCCCAAGTACAGGAGGGATCAAAAGGCTGAAGGAGCATCTTGCGGGTGGTTATTCACATGTGGTAATGTGTCCCAATACTACCACAGAAATTAGGAAAGAGATGGGAGATTATTTGAAAAAAAAACAAGAGAAGTAGGCCAATTTTCCTAGACGATGATGATGATGATGAAGGGGGAGGTCAAGATGTGGAGGTGGTAGCACATGGCATTGGGTCCCAAGACCAAGACTCCACTGTGAAGCCAAGTTCAGGGACAGCCGCCAAAAGAAGGCATGCTGCCTTTTCATTCAAGGTCAATGCAAAGGCAAAGACAAGGGAGACCAAGTCGATTCTTTGGTATGCTTGGAGAACACCAAGATGTCGAGATCAAAGACGCTCGGATCTTTTCAAAGCACCATGGAGGCCAAAGACAAGGACCAAGTAAGACAGCATTATGTGAATAAGCAATGGGCATTATGGTTCTATGAGTGTGGCATACCATTTAATGCCGCAAACTCAAGGCAGTTTGAGATTGCTTGTGAGGCCGCAGCAAGACGGTTCGGGTATAAGCCTCCTAGTTTCCATGGTGAGGAGCCATTGCTTCGGAGTGCGTCAAGGAGACAAGTACTTTAAGGGAGAGCACGGCGGGCGTGGAAGCAATATGGTTGCACACTTATGTCGGATGGATGGTCTGATAGGAGGGGACGCCACTTGATCAACTTCCTTGTCAACAGCCCGGAGGGGACATACTTCTTGGAGTCCGTTGATGCATCAAGTGAACAACATGATGCAACTATGATAGCTAATTTGCTAGAGAAGAGAATTGAGGCCATTGGAAAAGACAAGGTTGTTCAAGTTGTCACTGATAATGGTGCTAACAACAAGTCAGCGGGCAAGCTTCTAATGGAGAGGATTCCTACACTGTTTTGGAGTCCTTGCGCTGCACATTGTTTGGACCTTATGTTAGAAAACATTGCTAAGTTGAAGGAATTTAAGAAGCCTATTGCACGTGCTAGGCGTGTCACCACATTTATTTATAGGCATGGTAGGCTTCTTAGTGCAATGAGGGAGAAGACAGGTGGGATGGATCTTGTGAGACCCGCTGCCACTCGGTTTGCCACAGCCTTCCTTACTTTGAAGAGCATGCACAAGCACAAGGATGCTTTGAAGTGTCTATTTGTGAGTGAATCATGGACTAAGATCAAATTGTCAAAGACGGAGGCTGGCATGCATGTGACAGATATTGTGCTCTCTAAGGAGTTCTGGAATTCAATTGAAGATTGCCTTAGAGCTTCAGCCCCACTTCTTATCGTGCTTAGGGTGGTTGATGGTGATGAGAAGCCCGCAATGCCGAGGTTGCGGCATTAATGGCTCATGCAAAGGGAAGATCAACCTTAGCTTCTCTACCCAAAACAAGCAACGCTTGCTCAAAAGATCATTAACATTATTGAGCGACGTTGGGTGAAACAAATGGATCATCCATTGTATGGGTTGCACTCTATTTGAACCTGGAAAATTCTTTGCCATCCAAAAGAGTGGAGATGATACCTATCTTTGGGAGCTAAGGAGTTGCTTTAATGATGTGCTTGCAAGAATGGTACAAGATGAGAATACTCGGAACAAGATTGATGAACAAGCCATGCATTATGAGGACCAACGAGGAGATGTATTTTCAAACAAATTGGCAATCCAAAACTTAGAGTCAAGAAGCCCTAGTAAGTGTTGTTAATTTCAGCATGTTTATTACTTTATTGCTTTCCAATTCCTAATATAATAATATATGCTAATATGCGTGTATTTTCCATGCTAGTTGATTGGTGGCGTTCATATGGTGGGCGAGCCATTGACCTACAAAGGTTTGCTAAGCGTGTTGTTAGTCTTTGTGCATCATCATCTGGTTGTGAGCGAAATTGGAGTACCTTTGAATTTGTGAGTCAATTTGTAGCTTCTTTGTGTTTATTTTTTTCTACTCAATTCGTAGCTTATGCCTTATATGTGCTTACTAATTTCAGCAAGTTATTTATTCATTTTATTTGCTTTGTTTGCCATTTGTGCTTTCGTAGATGCATACAAAGAAAAGGAACCAGTTACTACACAAGAGATTGAATGATTTGGTCTTTGTTGCATACAACCTAAGATGAAAACAAGGTTTCAAATGAGGCGGAGAAAGCGGGCAAAAACTATGACCCTTTGGTCATTGAGGATTTTGATTGGGACAATGAATGGACTGACTCATTGGTTGTAGCACCTCAAGGTGGTCGTGAGTGTGACCTTACATGGGATGATGTTGATGAAGCCATTGGCGCATCACGCTCGCTTCAAGGTCGCAATCTTGCAAGGCAAGCTAACAGGAATAGTCATGGTGACACTATGATCTACCAAAGGCGTGCAAGATCTACAACTATGGCGGTGCAAGAAGATGGCTTAGATGAGCAAGAGCAAGGCTCGGATTCGGGCAATGAAGAAGATGAGGAAGAAGATCCACATGATGATGCGGATGTGAGCGATTGTGACGAAACTCCCAATCTCGCCAAGATGGTGGAGAAAACGTGGATGCTACCAAAGAATCTCAATGAGTTTGATGATGGATACTGAGAGATGAGAGCGTTGGACTATGCTACTTTCGTGTTGTAAACTACTATTATGTCATTAGACTACTCTAAGCTTGTGGACTTATCACCTATGTTATTTGTGTAAACTTATGTCGCTTATGTTGTGCTTGTTAATTTGTTATGTTGCTCATATTTAATTCTCAGATTCACTTAATTGTTATTGTGAACTTATGTTGCATTGTTGTTCATTATTCATGTAGCTTGTTGTTTGGGAGAATTGAAGAGAGGAGAGATTGCCAACAAGGTATGTCACTCAATCCGTATTTACTCAATAAATTGGAACACAATTTGTATCTATTACATTTATAACAAACTATATGTTGAAACTTGCAAGGGGGATGAATACTACATGGGAGAAGAGCAATTGGAAAGGGGGGATGGGTGCTACATGACCTCAAGAATTGGCAACAACAAGGTACTTGTGCTGCTGAAATGCTCATTTTATTCACTGCCTTAGTGCCTTAGGACGAGAGTAAGGCGTCGCCTCGCCTCACGTCTTACCGCTAAAAGGTGTGAGGGGGGTGGGTCGCCTCGCCTCGCCTTACCGCCTTAATAACCATGCAAGCACCCTAGTTACACTTTTGTCCTCGTTTCGTGTAAAAAGATTAACCCAGAGATACTACATTCGGACCCAACAGACATTATATACTACTACAACTCACTTTAGACAAGCAATGTTGGATCAATCCCACCCCACCATCACAGCTCCACATGGGCCGCACTACGAACAGACCAAGGTATTACAATACTACACAGGGCAATCTACACATATTATAAGTGGCAAACATATGATAAATCGAAGAGCGAGGTCAACAATAAATATGTCAAACAACATTTCTTATGACCACATTTATTGCTAGGTGAAGAGAAATTATATTGATCCAGAAATTAGCTTCTAAGGAAATGCAAGCACCTAACAATTCCAATGCACATCTGGAATGATGTCCTTGGAGAAGTTCTAGGTAATGGTATGAATTGCTATAAGTCGGTACTTGTGAACAAATATCCTGTTTGAAGGCCATTTTGCATGTTTCAATTACTATAGATTGGCCATAGAAAGTTATAGAAAGGAAAATTTGCTATAGAAATCCAATCAAGGGCCTCCTTTTAGGCGATTTTGCTTTGCATAAGGAAGCCCAAGCTAGGGGAAACTGGCTTAAAATTAGTGGTACAAATGGATCTTAAGATTATCTAAGAAAAACTTCAAAAAACAACTCATTTGGCAAGGTGGACCTTGTGACCGGTTTAGGTCCAAGCAGAGATAGAAATCCCGACCGGTTACCGGCTACCGGCCGGGGGCCGGGATCCAAAATCCCGGCCGGTTTTTTCCGGTTTCGCAAATTCAAATTTTAAATTTCAAATTTCGGTTGGTTTTTAAGCAAATTCAAGCGAATTTCGTCCGAGTTTTTTCCGAAATCCGTTACGGCCAGTGTTTTTTCCTACTGGCGCCGGATTTCCTGAACGGTTTTGGATCCTCGGTCCAAGCTCAAGATCCTCCAAAAACAACACCCTTAAGTCTCTAAATCTCTACTTATGCAGACTAACTCTATTGTGTATCTTGAGAAAATTGCTGGGGGTTCTCTAAACTAGTAATAAAGTGACACTTGGTTCCTATACAATGCAGCATGAATCTGTTATTTATTTTATTTTTATTTATTTTTTTTTGGGGGCGCCAAGGCTGGCAGAAGAAACATGGTGAGAGAAGCACACACGCTTTACACCGCGTATCATCAACAAATCTATATGATTCTGCAGGTTATTAGAAGGTACCCATTGTATAGAAGTAATTATAGATTCACAATTTCACATATGAATCAGAATTGAGATTGCAAGATTTAACACATTACCCAAGTTGTGAGTACTTTTGAGGCAGCATCAATCCTATTTTATTCATAAACTGCAAAACAAAATATCTCCATGAATAACTGAGTAATCATACTGTGATATGCATGTATAACAGTTAACAGACAACTATGAGACAGGTCACCTCAAAGACAGGACGATAAACTGATGCAGCTAGGAAAATCCCTTGGTCAGGTATGATGCTTGCTGTTCCATACCCTTCCTGTGGTACAGTTGAGCTTCTTCGCCATCCTTGACCTGCGACTTTGATCACAAATATACGGCATACATATATGAATATATAAATTTAATAGCAAAGAGAATGCAAAACCATGTAAAAGCAATAATTAACTGAGGACCTAACATGAATGGCCAATGTATAAACAAAAAGCAAAAGCAAGCAGAGTGGTATCTATAATAATCACGGAAGTGGACACGTAGCGCGAAGGAAACAAGATTGAGCCCATATAACATGTATTAAGCTGGTTAGTATATATACCTTCATTTGGCACTGAGATTGCTGCATCCGTAATACGAAAAGCAAAAGAAAGGCCTTCTGATCCATCCCTGCGCAGTCAGAAAGTTTAGTAATTCAGAGATGATAAATTAAAAAAAAAACAAGGAAAAGCAAGAAACTAAAGATATATCTCTATTCTGTACTACTTATAAAAATATCAATTTTATGATTAAAAATTTTATTCTTATATAACAGGCAGATCCAAACAATCCAAGCCATCCATCCATAAGAACCTACGGATGTAATTCAAAGTTGGTTCCGTGTCCCAAATTAAGCACCATTGCACCAGTCATTAAGTCAACAAACAGACACATAAGCTTCCCTGCATTCGGTAACAGAGTTATAACCAGCAACATGCTGGCAGGTAATGCGTGCTGGACTCTCGGTCACAATGTGGTTCAAAATTATCAGATGCAAGTTAATTAAAGTGAACACCAGCAGTGAGATTATCTCCTCCCCTTCTCTCCACACATCTCACATGGACAAAAGTGAACTGATTCAGTAAGCACCCCTCGTGCTGCAGAGAAGCATATGTACACCCTCAACTGCCTCGCTGCACAATTTTAGTGCCTTAATCCTCTTCCAACTTAGAAACTTCCTTCATGAAAAGTGCAGAATTCATTTTCAAATTAACTACAAAGAAAATAGACTGTTTTATTATAGAAACTTCCTCCGTCTCGGCCATGTCCTAACTGCCGTGCCTGCCAACCTAGAGCTCTGAGCCTTCCCTAGCCACACCGACCGCATCATCATGACTGCCAACCCCTCTTGAATCTCTTCGTGCTAACACTAAAGCAAAACCACTGCCGGAGCTCACCATCATCGAGTTCCCACCGCCTCACCATGGTCGTCGCTGACACTGGCCTTGCTCGCGCGTCCTCGAGCCAAGCCGCTACCACCAGAAGGTTTTTTGTGCCTACGACGTTCCTATGCACTAACTATCCAATCAGAAAAGCCACCGGAGTTCGTCACTGGTGAGCTCTTCCCCTCTGCGGCCACCGCCCTTGATACCCGTTCCGGCCACCTTTGTCCTCCCCATGACCGCGAACCGCCTCAAATGGGTTCCCCATGTCCGGGAATATGTGGTGCTCCCATCCTTCTGGCCGTATCCCCGCCCAAGCTCGTCGCTGCCCATTTTATTCCTCCTCTGTTTCCGCTACTAGCCAAGAAGGCGCCATTGTGCATATGTGGTCAAACCGAGCCATACCGCCCAAACCGACTGCACCCGGTGCACCGCACCAGAATGTGGGCTGACGAGTGGCCCCATTGCCACGTGTCAAAACAAATGCCACGTCACGCCAAAACCCGGGTTGGATGGGTAGGGCGCGGTTTCTCCGGTTTTAATAGTTGGTGGTCCCAAATCAAACAGTTTTACAATTCGATGTTGAAAAATGGACTCGGACGATAGTTGAGGGTTGAAAATTGGACTTTTTTTTCCCTTTTCTGAGCGACTTTTTTTTACAAACGAGCAGGAGATTTGCTTATTCATTAAATAGAAGGGAACAAAAAACAAGAATTACAAGTGAAGAGAGGCCCGACAGGGCTGATGCCCAGGCAGGACTACAGCCCGGGGATCTACAGAGGGTTACTAAGTAGACCCCCAACTACACACTCCGGTTACAAGCACAGAGTGGCTAAGGTTGACACAGGCTAGGGTCCAATCTGAGAACTCGTCTTTCATCACGAAGAGGACTCCTTAGGTGGCTCTTTGTGCTGAAAAATGTGCCTGCTGCTCTCTTTCCAGAGCTCCCAAAAGGTGAGTATGTGGATTCTTTTAGCTGTTTTAGCCGTTGGAGTGACTTTTATTACATGTTTGTGTTTACTAATTATGCAAAAAACAAAAGGGAGGCCTTGTAATTGTTACTCGCTGGAGTCTTGCTGTTGGTGATAGCAAGATCCTTACTCTCATGGAGAGGATGACACTTGGAGATGGGGCAATTTTTTTTGTTACTATTTCTCACGCAATGCCATACCAACCTGAGGGGTTGGGGATACATATTTATAGGCTGCCAACCAGCCAAGCATATGCTAATATGCTAGTCTAAGATGCTGTCCTATGACAGTCAAGATGTTGTCCTAAGATGCTTGTCCTATGACAGCCAAGATGCTGTCCTAAGATGCTTGTCCTATGACAGTCAAGATGCTGTCCTATGACAGTCAAGATGCTTGTCCTAAGATGCTGTCCTATGACAGTCACGATACTGTCCTTAAAGCTGCTGCTCAAGATCCATGTGCCCACCCCACAAAGACCACAGTACAGGGACTTATTCATCATTCTCCCCCTAAGTCTTGTGCGTCGTCTTGTGGGAGAGTTGAACCATCCCGATCCTAGAGCAGAGCTCGAGGAATTTGACCCTCCCAAGAGGCTTGGTGAGCAGGTCCGCAAGCTGATCCGTGGTGTTGATGTAGCTCGCCTTGATGCTACTTTCATCCAAACAGCCTCGGATGAAGTGGTACTTCACCCGGATGTGCTTACTCCGTTCATGGAAAACGGGGTTCTTTGCTAGAGCCAGAGCGGACTTGCTGTCCACCCTGAGTGCCACCGCTTCAGTGTCTCTGCCGAGGAGTTCACCAAGCAGTCGAGCGAGCCAAAGTGCCTGAGTCGAAGCGGTGGAAGCCGCTATGTACTCGGCCTCACAGCTGGACAGGGCCACCACCTGCTGCTTGACTGACTGCCAGCTAACGAGGCACTTGCCGAGAAAGAAGAGAATCCCGCTTGTGCTCTTGCTGGTGTCGATGTCGCCTGCGTGGTCATTGTCGTATGCAGATGAAGAAGCGCGCCGTGGCGGACACCTCGGGTAGTGCAAGCCGTGGTCGGAGGTGCCCGCAGCGTAGCGGAGGATCCTCTTACGACGCCGATGATGCTCCGTCGTCGGTCGCTGCATGAACCGACTGACGTAGCCGACGGCGAACGCCAGATCTGGACGCGTGTGGACGAGGTAGCGAAGGCTGCCCACGATGCGCCGGTACTGCGTCGCGTCCACCTCCTCCGCCGCGTGCTCACGACTCAGCTTCACCTCTCCTCCATAGGGTGTGGGGTGGGTTGCGATCGGTGAGCCCGCCAGCTTCGACGGTGCGCTTGGCATGGCGGTCGGACGAAGGAGATGCCGAGTCGTCTGGTGGACCTCGATCCCTGTAGAAGGAGAGAGCCCCAAGTCGCTCATCCGAAGGCGGTCTTCATCTCGCCTTGAATGCCTCGACCTCGACCTCCTTGGAGCCGGTGATCAACAGTCGCCCACGAGACGCCACCGCCAGGCGTTGCCGCTTTGCCCCGCCGCAGACAGCGGCGACCTGCGTGCGCGCTCTGCTGAACCCCATTTGCTTGAGGTGGAGTCCGACTTAGCGTTCGGGCTCGTGGTGCTCGCCGCAAGCCATGAGGGCCTTGCGCAGCGGAGAACCTTGCCTCCTTGCCGGGATGACGAATCCGCGGCACGACGGACGAGACCTCCTCCTTCAAGTCGCCGTTGAGGAAGGCGGACTTGACGTCCATGTGATGGACGCGCCAATCCTCTGGGCGCAAGTGCAAGGAGAAGACGGACGGACTCCATGTGCGCGCGGCGCGAAGGCGCCATCGGTCGACCCTCTGCCGCATGAAGCCTCGTGCCACCAAGCGAGCCTTGTGCTTGACGATGGCGCCGGCCATCCCGCTTCGGCTTGAACACCCACTTAAGGGTGATCGCCGGCGACAGCAGAAGATCCGCCACCCCACGCCGGTTCGCTCGGCGGCGTCCATCTCTCGCTTCATCGCGACACGCCACGCCGCGTCTCCTCGCCTCGGCGACGGAACGAGGCTCGCCGTCGTCGACGCCAAGCGCACTCGCCTCGAAGTCGTCCGCGCCGGCCGTGGATGGGTCGCCGCCGAGGATGTTGTCCATGGTACGATAAGCGCAGAGGCTCGTCGTCGTGGTAGGCATCGACGCGGTCCTCGTCGTGAGACAACGAGTAGCGAACTCCACCACGCGCTTCGTCGTGGGACCGGTTATTGGGCCGATCCGGTGGTGTGGCCTCCGGTGCAGGAGAGTGCGTGGCCGGTGCGGGGCGTGGAGTGGCCGGTGGTGAAGAGTGGGCGTGGCCGTCTGCGAAGGTGGTGGAGCACTCGCGGAGCCGTGGCGAGCACGGTGTCGGGGTGGACGAGCTCGGTGAAGACGAGCCGCTAGCTCACGGTTCTCTCGGTGGACGAGTCGACAACAAAGTCCCCGAGTCGGTCGAACCGCCGCCCACCGCCTTGTCCCACGCCCGCCTCGCCTTCGCCGAACACAACGCCACGCGAGACGCGGACGCGTGTGTGACAGGTCGAGGATGCGGTAGGCCTTCGAGCCTCCGCGAGCCGATGACCACTCCCGAGTGCTCGTCGCCGAGCTTACCGATGTGACCAAGCTCTTGGCGAACGCGAGGAGTCGAAGACCCAAGTGGGAGACCGCCGGCTTATGCCCATGCCAGCCTCGTGACGGCCCCGCTGCCGAGCGCCTTGGTAAGCGAAGCGGTTGAGGATGTAGACGGCCGTCACCACCGCTCTCCCGTAAGACGGTAGGCATCCCCTCGCTGAGGAGGGCCCAAGCCATCCCCACAACCGCTCGGTTGCGTCGCCGACGACACCGCTTCTGCCGCGGTCAGACGGCTGGCGGAGTAGCGGCGTGAATGCCCTCATCGCAGAAGACGACGCGACCACCGCCGTGAATTCGCCATTGTTGTGCAGGCGCAAAGACGCGCAGCCTTGCGGCCGCGCTCGCTCGCCGCGCAGGCGACTGCGGCGCTGATGGCATCCGCACCTCTCCCTTGCCGCCGAGGACCATCACCCACATGTAGCGGGAGAGATCGTCGACGAGCAAAGCAGGAAGTAGCGCCGTTCTCCCGGTGTGGCGGTGTCACCGAGCCACACAAGTCCTCGTGCATAAGCTCGAGCCTCTCCTTGGCTCTAAACTCTCGCCCATTGGGAAAGGAGTCGCCTCGCCGTCAACACGCAGACGCCGCAGAATCGCTCCACATGGTCAAGGCACGGCAGCTCGCACCATTTCGTGGCACCGAGCCGCCTGTGGCCTCGGTGAAGGTGCCCAAAGCGCTCGTGCATCGCCACGCCTCGTTGTCCCGACGAGCAGCGAGACAGAGGGGTTGTGCCACCGGCACGTGAAGAATGTAGAGTCGATTCGCGCCTCTGGTTACCTTGGCAAGAAGGTGGCGGCGAAGATCCCAAATCCGCAGCACCCCGTGCTCGATCTCGATACGCGAGCCGTTCTCATCCAGCTGTCCCAAGCTGATGATGGAGTTGTGTCGATCGGGGATGTTGTAGACGCCGGTGAGCAACCTGTGCTCACCGGTCACGGTGGTGAAGATGACGGAGCCGACGCCCTTGATTTCCACGCCGGAGGCGTCCCCAAACTTGACGGAGCCTCGGACGCTAGAGTCAAACTCGGCGAAGAACTCCGTCGGCCGGTCATGTGATGGGTGGCGCGGTGTCGAGGCACCACCCATCGCCTTGTCGTTGCGAGCCGTAGCCGAGGAGGCATGTGCTTTGACTCGTCAAGGTGGAGGAGAGCCGCTGCGGCCGGTCTGCGTGGAGGTAGTTCGATGCTCGCATGAGCAATGAACGAGCGGCCGCTCCTCCTCCTCTGCTGCGCGACGTGGGCTGGCCGCGTCGTGGCCGCCGACAATCCTCGCCCAATGACCAAGCTTGCCGCAGATTGTGGCAAGAGTCGCCTCGTCTTCGGCTTTTGCTTTCAGTGGCGCCGCCTGGCGCCCACGATCATTACCCTAAGACGTCCTCGCGCCCATGCTCGGCGTCTTTGCGCGCTTGCGCGCTTGCCATGCTTGCGGTCGCTGTCGTGGAAGAAGGCTCCTTCTTCCCGCCACCTTGGCCGGCGACCCACCGCTCCCGAGCGAGGAGGAGTTTCCGCCAATGGAGACGGGTCCCGAGAGGCGCGTGGCTCATCGCCGCCAACAACCTTGAGGCGACCCAACGCCTCGATCGTCATCGTGGAGAGGTCCAGCAGAGACTCGATCGGCGGGCCGTCGCTTGTACTTCTCGGGGCCTTGCGGAAGAGCTTTTCCACGCCTCTCTCGCCGTAGGTGTCGTCGCCGAATCGCACGGCCGCAACAGAGTGTTGAGACGGAGAACAAAGTCATCCACGTCCTCACTTTGGCTTGAAGGCCAAGTGCTCCCACTCCATGCGGCGCTCGCAATGTAGACTTGCGCGCGCGCCGCTGCCGTCGTCTTTGCAATGATGGCGTCCCAAGCCTCTTTGGCGACCGCTTGTTGGTAGCGAAGCGCATCTCGGCGGGGATCGCATGATGAGAGCATCCAGCGCCGTCGATCCCGGTCGTAGTCGACGCCGCCGTCACGGATCGCATCCCACATATGCCGCGACTGAGTTTTACCTCATCACCGCAGACCCACTCGACATAGTTGGTCTTGGTGAGGTTGGCCACTGCCGCCGGGGCCGACGCCCCGACGACACTGGTACCGTGGTGACCACGATGCCGTCACCGGGAGAGAGCGCGTTACTGTGAAGGCCGCGCTCTCCGTCGACCCGACGTCGCCGTCGTCGCGCGCCTCCTCCAGAGCGCCACCGCGCGTCCGCGCTGTCTGAAACTTGTCGCGCGCTCGTGGGCGTCTTGCGGCCGCCATCGCGCCTTCAGCCTCGCCGCTTTCCTCTCCTCTCGTGCTCAAGGTCGCGCGCGCTTATCATCGGCAGAGATGGAGTCTTTATTGCCGCCGCGCAAAACCTTGACCTCCATTGCGGCGCGACGCGCCTGCCGCTTCGCCGCCGCTTCCACTCTCCGCTCTGCCGCCGCCGCCGCGCCGCGCCTTTTGACGCTTGGCCTCCGCCGCGCCGCTCGCCGCTGCTGCCGCTGCTGCCGGCCGAAGCTCGCTCCGTCACGACGCCGGTGTGCTCGAGGCGACCGAAGGCCGAGATTGCCTGCGCGACATGGCGCTCATCGGCTGTCGCGGAGAGAGCTGGTTGCCGCTCGCTCACGCGAGCTCGGCCTGTCACGACGCTGTGGTGCTCGAGGCGACCGAAGGCCGAGATTGCCCTCGCGGACATGCGCGCTACTTGGGGCTGTCGCGTGGAGAGCGGGTCGCTTCGACGAGCGAGCCGCCTGCCTCCGGAGAGGAGTGAGCGGGGGACGAGAGCCGCTGGCCGCCACGGCATTGGGGGCTGCGAGGTCGAGACGGAGATGAGCAGGAGATGCTCAGGCTACAGGATAGTATGGCTCTGATACCACTTGTTACTCGCTGGAGTCTTGCTGTTGGTGATAGCAAGATCCTTACTCTCATAGAGAGGATGACACTTGGAGATGGGGCAATTTTTTTTGTTACTATTTCTCACGCAATGCCATACCAACCTGAGGGGTTGGGGATACATATTTATAGGCTGCCAACCAGCCAAGCATATGCTAATATGCTAGTCTAAGATGTTGTCCTATGACAGTCAAGATGCTGTCCTAAGATGCTTGTCCTATGACAGTCAAGATGCTGTCCTAAGATGCTTGTCCTATGACAGTCAAGATGCTGTCCTATGACAGTCAAGATGCTTGTCCTAAGATGTTGTCCTATGACAGTCAAGATGCTGTCCTTAAAGCTGCTGCTCAAGATCCATGTGCCCACCCCACAAAGACTACAGTACAGGACTTATTCATCAGTAATCAACCCTACAGACAATTTAGCAATAACTCCCACAAAGAGGTTCAAAATTAGTTATATACACAAAAATTGTGAAATAGAAATGCTTTGAAAAGGCCAACAACACTGCGAACCGTACCCTAATTTCTTGTAATGTTAAGAACGGGCATTCATATTTTGTATCAGTTTTAAGTTACATTATTAAAAGGTCAAATCCATACAGATTATTCTTTCCCTTTCGTGTGGCCAAGAAAAACACATCCATTAGTAGTCAGTGAACCTATTTCCATTAGTAGCCTACAAAAACTGTTAACATTGAAGCTTGTTCGTCAGAAATGCTTATGGTTATCAAAATTCGTTTGTATGTGAAAACAGAGAGCAACTACAGATGTGAAACATTACGTAAGGTAAAAAAGGAGCACATTAACAAAATTTCCTTTATTGTTCAAGACATTAACAAACTGCTGGCTTATAGTATTGTAATTTTTAAACATGTAATAAAAAATAGTAAATCATTATATAGGTAATTGATAGGTGAAAACTTGCCTCTTTTCCTTCACAGGGTCCTTATTTGCAAGCCTAGCTGTCTGAACAGCTGCATCAGCAGTAGCAGCTTCGGGAGTTGCCCGCAATATTTCACACAGAAGTTGCTGACACTCGCTCTAACAAAAAAAACACGGACAGAAAAATAAAAGGCATTAGAACAATAAGAGAACATTGCAGTGATGGAACAACACAATTCATGGCATAGGACCAACCATGTTAGTAGCATATTGCCCACTGCTGATTAACAAACTGCTGATTAGCATACTTTACAAAACATTTTCAAAGGAAAAGCAATGTTGTTGTATTGAATTTTACAGCAGGAAGGGGACACATGGTGTTCCATTAAATTTGAAAAGGAAATAAATGTGGATAATATATAAACAAAAAAAGATCATAATTAAAACAACAGAGAAGTTAAGGGCCTAAGGCTACCTGCACGACTGATAGAGAGAATGCAACATTAAAACCACCAGTAGCTTGGGAGTATTCAGAATCTGGATTCCAGCTTGTGTCCCCATTTGCTATGTGAGGTGTGTTTATATTGTCAACTTCAGCTGATGATTTTTGCTCAAGAAGATCTCCAACAGTAATATGGTTCTCTGACAAGTGCAAGAATGTTATTATGTTTGCATAATCCACAAGATTTGGCTTTGTAAGTACAACCCAAGAAACTGAGAACAGACAAAGTATCTACCAAGTATGTCTACTAGACATTCAAATATTGAGCCAAGAAGTTGACTAGCTGCACGCTGAGCATCTCCTGTGGGTGCCATATCTGGAGAGATGGGACTGACAACTAGTTGTGTTGCCATTAGTGATGCACCATTCTTCGTTTTCTGTTTGAGCAATTGGTAACGGGCGACAGATCCATTTGAATGTGACACATCAGATGTTGTTCTTTTTGCAGCTTGATCTATATTGGACTTTGAAGCCTCTTCGGAATATGCTTTTATCTTTGAGGTGATAACATCGTGGATTGTAGGGCGAACTCGTTGGCTGTTATGAAAATGCAAATAGTTCAAATCACCAAAAGGTAAACTGGAATAGCACTGGCAATATTCTCTTGCTCTGAACCACCAACTGGAGTTCTAAAGCAATCTTTATGACACTAGCAAACAAGATGTTCTTGGATATTATTGTCTTGGTATATCTATAGTTCAAAGTGCTATTTTCAGGAAGGGAAAGGGAGTTTGTTCTGGTACCAGCCTTATTTCCCCTAAGATCTCCTTTTTGTAACAATATAAAAAGTGGTTCTCAAATTTCAAGAGGAATACTATACTGCTACTGAACTTTCAATCCTATGATATTTTCCGTGAATTCAGTCACAAATAAGGATGCCCTTATTCTTTGGAAGACAGGCATCTATCCAGTATACTTGCATGAAAACCGATGCCTACTAAGTGCAGTTATTCGGTATGAGAAATATAGAACAAAATAGAATCACAATACCATATCACAGCTCCAGCAGCTGCAACCTTTCCAAGCATGGATAAGCACTGCACCAATGTTCTCAAGTATTTCACATTAAGGGGAGCGTCTGCCTTTGTCATTGATTCCTTAAGCAGCATTGAAATTAAATAAATAAATATAAAGATCAGGAAATTTGACCTAAAAAAGAAATGGTATACCATGATGTACTGAGAAACAGAATAAGCCATACAAGGAACTCATCTGGTGTAGCGCAAGAAAGAAAAATTGGGATTTCACGAGAAATGCTTTTGGAATCCTTCCGACCATGTCCACCATCACTTTCACGCATGTCTAAGCTACTATCATCATCTGGACCATCAAATGAAGAACTGAAATACAAAAACAAAATCAGAAAATCCAAAATATGGAAACAAACACCAGTTGTCAGTGCGTTCCATTCAATTAAGAATGAGCATATGATTACTTTATTCTGACGCAAACGCAATAAATGACTAACATAATTCGTCGAAAAAACCCATTAGCTTACTGTTAAGAGGTGTACATTCTCTCTCGGCCCATGTAGCCCGTGAGGCCCATGTAGCCCGTGTCTATATATACCCTCTCAATAACGAATAAGATACATAGTTGTGAATAACAAAATTATATCTCCCAAAATCTAACATGGTATCAGAGCCACTCCACCTAAACCCTAACCCTACCATCGTTTAGCCGCCCTATCCCTCTTGCCTATAGCGAGACCATCCCCGACCTCCTCACTTTCCTGACCTTCGGATCCGGCAAAGCGAGGACCTCCCCGATGACCCCAGCTCGCGTACGACCCCAACTTCCTCTGGATCCGACGACGCCGTGACTGAACTTCCCCAGCTCGCGCGGGGCCTGATCTCCCCGACGACACCAGCCTACGTGCCTGGATCCAACGACCTCCTCACCGCCGCGTCACCTACCGTAGTCGTCGCCTAGTTCCAGCGGGGACCTCCTCTAGATCTGGCGCCGGTCGCCTTCGTCGCTGGTCCTCTGCTCCCGCGGCCGGTCGACAAGCTAATGGTCGTGCTCCTTGAGCACCTCCCACGCCAGCTCCGACGTCGACACCACAACCGTCAACGGGGACCTCCTCTGGATCCGCACCGACCGCCTTCGTCGCCGATCCTCTCACCGAGCGGCTCGGATTCGGAATCCTCTGCTCCCGCGACCGGTCGACGAGCTGCTGGTCGTGCTCCTTGAGCACCTCCCACGCTAGCTACGACGTGGACACCACCATTAGCGATGACCTCCTCGAAGCCCACACTACGCTGCTCTTGCTCTTGCTCTGCTATTGCTCTACTAGTACTTGCTGGGGATGTTAGTGCTGCTCTTGCTAGTGCTCTACCACTGTTAGTGCTACTGCTAGTGCTCTGCTACTGATGTTCAGTGCTTTGCTTTGTCATGGCGTTTGAAGGTATTCTTGGTCTTTATCCTATCCGGCATCAGCCTACCTGTTCTTGTTGCAAGAGATATGGCCATCTAGAAGATCGGTTACATCTTGAGCTGAGATTGCCATTATGTGTTTCATCTCATCGAGATGCTGCTGGTATTGTTCCTTCTGTAACCCATGTCTATATATCCCCTCTCTAATAAATGTCAGTGCTTTGGAGTAGCAGAGCACTAGCAGTAGCACTAACAGTGGCAGAGCACTAGCAAGAGCAGCACTAACATCCCCAGCAAGCACTAGTACAGCAATAGCAAAGCAAGAGCAGAGTAGTACTCAGCACTGGCTTCGAGGAGGTCGTCGCTGACGGTGGTGTCAACGTCGTAGCTGTTTTTATTGCAAGAGATATGGTCATCTAGAAGATTGGTTACATCCTGAGCTGAGATTGCCATTATGTGTTTCATCTCATCAAGATGCTGCTGGTATTGTTCCTTCTGTAACCCATGTCTATATATACCCTCTCAATAATGAATGCCAGTGCTTTGAAGTCTTATGCAACTCAGTTTGGTTAGATTCAGGCTCCCATGAGCAACTCTCGGGCTCAGTTATGTCAGCTACAGTCACCTTTCGTGAGTTCCTTTCTTCTGATGGTACTTTTCCTCAGCTCTCGTGTCCTGGTGCTCATGCTCATAATAGTGTTGCTGAGCACAAACACCATCATATCATTAAGACTACTTGTACTCTTCTCATTTTCTCATTTGTTCACTCTCACTTCTAGGGGGCGGTCTCTACAGCAGTCTATCTCATCAACCGCCGGTCCTCTTCCAAAATTCACTGCTAGTGTCCTGGTGAGGTCTTGTACAGAGCACTTGCTCACTATGCTAATCTTCGTGTCTTTGGTTGTGTCTACTATGTCCTTCTAGCACCTCGTGAACGCACAAAGTTGGGCCCTCAGTCAGTTGAGTGTCTTCCTAGGTTATAGTCTTAGAATAAAGGCTATCGTTGCTATGGTCCCTCAGCACGTCGCATACGCATCTCGTGATGTAACCTTTAATGAGGGTCGACCCTTCTTTTATCATCCTTCCATACATTCCACTCCTTCCACGGATTCTACCTCTTTTTGAGTCTACCTCCCATTCCTTCACCAGACTTGCCTTCTCCGGATACAATTTCTCCACAAGTTTCACCTTCCAGTGTATCTCCTCCCACAGCCCTACTAGTTTCTAACATTTCCACTTTTCCCTTTCACTATAGTTGCCGACAGAGAGTTCCTTTTGATCCTCATATTTTCATTCCTTTTGAACCCTCTGATCCTCAGTCCTCCTCCCCTCCATTTGCCCTCCAGCTTACCACAGACTCTGACGATCGTTCTACTACATCACGGTATGTCGAACTTGATCGTTCCTCTCTCCAGGCACCAAAGAGATAGGGTTTTCCTTGTGCTTATGCAGTATTTGAGTCGAGTACCTATCAGGAGTCAGCCAGTACACCTGAGTGGCAGTTGACTATGACTGGGGAGCTCACAGTATTAGAGTCTACAGACACTTGGGATAGAACTGTTCATATAACTTGCAAATGGGTGTACAAAGTAAAGACCAAGTCAGATGGTTCAGTAGACCGGTACAAGGCTCATCTTGTTGCAAGAGATTTTCAGCAGGCTTATAGTCAAGATTATGATGAGACTTTCGCTCCAGATGCTCATATGACTACAGTTCGTACCTCTCATTGTTGCTACAGCGGTACGCTAATGGACTAATATCTTATATGGATATCAAGAATGCTTTTCTTCATGGGGATCTACATGATGTCTATATGCAGTCATCCCTCGGTGTTGAGACTCCTACAGGCTATGTTTTTCGTCTTAGGCGATCTCTATATGGTCTCAAGCAGGCTCCTCATGCTTGGTTCCACCTTTTCAGTTCTGTGATTCGAGCTACTGGTTTCACTCCAAGTGAGCATGACACTGCCTTGTTTATTCGCACTTCTTAGGGAGGTCGTACTTTGCTTCTACTATATGCAGATGATATTCTGATCACAGATGACATGTACTATGTGGCTTTTGTGAAGAATAAATTGTGTGAATAGTTTATGATGTTAGACTTGGGATCATTGAGCTATTTTCTGGGGATTGAAGTTCATTCTGATGGTAATGACTATTACCTCTTAGCATCGCTACATTCAGGATCTGCTTGCTCGCTCCGGGATGACTAATACTCGCAGTGCTACCACACCCATGGAGCTTCACTTGCAGCTTCGACCTACAGATGGTGTACCACTGACAGATCCTTCCCACTATCTCCAGCTCGTTGAGAGCCTTGTTTATCTCACTGTCACCAGCTAGACATTGCTCATGTTGTTCATATGCTCAGCCAGTTTGTCTGTGCTCCCACATCAGTCCATTATGGTCATGTTCTTCATGTGCTGAGATATTAGAGGGGGACTGCATCCAAACGCCTGTTCTATGCCAGTTCGAGTCAGCTCCAGCTCCACGCTTACTATGACTCCACTTGGACGAGTGATCCTGCTGATTGTCGATATATCACTGGCTACTGTATCTCTCTTGGTATTTCGCTCATTGTTTGGAAGTCCAAGAAGCAGACTACAGTGTCACGCTCTAGTGCAGCGGCTGAGCTTTGAGCCCTTGCCGCTACCACCTTAAAGATCATTTGGTTTCGATGGCTCTTAGCTGATCTAGATGTTCATTGTGATAATCCTACACCTCTATTTTGTGATAATACAAGTGTCATTTAGATTGCTAGTGATCCAGCCAAGTATGAGTTGACAAAACACATTAGTGTTGATGCATCCTTCACACGGTCTCATTGTCAGCAGTCGATCATCGACGTCAAGTATGTACCCTCAGAGCTTCAAGTTGCAGATTTCTTCACTAAAACTCAGACCCGAGAACAACATCGACTTCATCTACTCAAACTCGGTACATCATACCCACCTGATCCACTTTGAGTTTGAAAGGGGACCTATGTAACTCATGTCTATATATACCCTCTCAATAATGAGTAAGATGCATAGTTGTGAATAGCAAAATTATCTCTCCCAAAATCTAACACTAACAACAACTTTGTGCACCTGTTTATATGCATACAGCTGTTCTGATAGATTCACTAAACGTGAATGGAAGTGATTCAAGGTAATAATACATGAGTTTAACAAGCATTACTTTGAAGCATAATATTATTCACATCTGGCAGGTAACATCAACTTATCATATAATGCATCAAAACCTTTAAGCACAAGATGAAGTCACCAAAGCTGTCTTTTATGTTATGTGATGGAAAAATATCATTAGCCCCAATTACTACTAAGAAGAAGAATAGGGAGTTGAACCTACCCTCCATCAACAGAACTAGTTTTAGGAATCCCATCTGCAGTAGCTGGTCCGCCAAAGTGATTATCGCCTTTAATTGACCTAGTTCTCCTGGACAGAGGTTGCATGCTGTTTACTAAGCGGCCAGTGGCTGTAGAAGTTGGTACTTCCTCACTGTCAACCATGCTTAAAGTCACCGAGCTGCAACAGAAAAATCTTGGAAATAAACAGCTGTTGATCAACGACAGAATTTTAAGAAATAATCACTTGAAGCGTATGCTAACCATTACTAAAAGAGTTGAACAAGAAGCCAAGATTAAAAGCAATAATCACTTGACTCATATGGTGACCATTGCAAAAAGGAGTTAACAAGAAGCCAACATTAAAAAGAGATAATCACTTGACGCATATGGTGACCATTACCAAACGAGTTAACAACACAAAGTCACTGGTGTTCACACCATTATAATCAAGTACATATGTAACAGAAAGCATGTGATTATAAATATAAGAAATAAGATGGCTACAGGAAAAAGAGAGAATCATCAAAACAAACCAAAAAGAATCAATGACATGAGATCTTACCTATATTCTCCGTTGTTGTATAGATGGCTATGCAGCTCTTCCAAAATTTTGTAAAACAGTACACCTCGCAGCTTTGTTAGATCAGAGCGAACATCTTGAAGAGCACCTACCTTTAAAATTTTGTTAATATGTGATATTGCTAGGGTGAAAGAAAGAATGCACGCTAGCTCATGGTAGGCTAAAGAGCCGTCTTGGGTTACAGAATGTATTTAGGAGGGCAACCAGACCCAAGTGGCATATAAGAATGATTAAATCATCAACCTTCCATTGTCACTTTGAAACAAAAAAAAGGGTAGCTCCCACTAGGGATCAAAGAACCGTTACCGGGCAAAATCCCGTTCGGGGCCCGGTAACGGTTCCCGGCCAGTTACCGGCCGGGAACCGGGAAAACCGGCTAAAACCCGGTTATAATTCATAAGGTACAATTTGAATTCAAATTCCTCCCGGCCGGTAACCGGAAAAACCGGTTGGAAAACCGGAAAACAAAAGAAAACCGGAAAATTTTCGGCCGGTATTTTTTTCCCGCTCTCACCACCACAAAAGGTATTTTGTTTTTAACCAGTTAACAACCAGAACTGCATATTCTGCTAAACTCTAGCATATAGTGACATAGCGTAGACATTATAGATTGAGACAGGCATATAGCAAGTAATAATGCTAGCCTATTTTCAAAAGATTTGTATGTTAAGACTAACCGCTTGAAGGCCTTCTCGCTCTAGCATCAGCATTGACTGCACATGCAACTGCACTGCAGCGTATAACTGCTTCTCTGCCATCAAGTTTTCAATTCGAGCAGGAACCTGCAGAATTCACTAAGTTAATAAGGAGATTAAAATAAACAGAAAGGAACCCATCCCCAAACAAAATCCTCCTTGAGATAAAAATCTCAGTAAACTTACATCCTTATCTCTACAAGTCTACATCATATCTTATATGATCACATCACTAAAACTTGGGATTTTATGGTAGATCGCAGCAACATGGGATGTCTGACTAGTTATTAAAATTAACAAATATTATAGATTAATAATTGAGAGATAATTTATTATAGTGGCATTGAGGGAGTTGTATCAATTTTGAAGTGACATAAAGAATATTTCATGCTTTGGAGTGGCATTTTATGTGCTCTCTTTTCCAGTGATATATAACTAGGCTACAGTGGAGAGCAGCCGAACGCAGGTTAGAAGCATAAGGCAGTAGTCATGGTCTTGCAAAAGCAAACAGCCACAGAAGATGTATGACTAGTTATTAAAATTAACAAATATTATAGATTAATAATTGAGAGATAATTTATTATAGTTGCATTGAGGGAGTTATATCAATTTTGAAGTGACATAAAGAATATTTCATGCTTGGGAGTGGCATTTTATGTGCTCTCTTTTCCAGTGATATATAACTAGGCTACAGTGCAGAGCAGCCGAACGCAGGTTAGAAGCATAAGGCATTAGCCATGGTCTTGCAAAAGCAAACAGCCACAGAAGATCCTAGCTCGAAAAAGAAATAAGAAAAGAGAAGATGAGACCATGGGCAGTAGTCATGGTCTTGCAAAAGCAAACAGCCACAGAGGATGTATGACTAGTTATTAAAATTAACAAATATTATAGATTAATAATTGAGAGATAATTTATTATAGTTGCATTGAGGGAGTTATATCAATTTTGAAGTGACATAAAGAATATTTCATGCTTGGGAGTGGCATTTTATGTGCTCTCTTTTCCAGTGATATATAACTAGGCTACAGTGCAGAGCAGCCGAACGCAGGTTAGAAGCATAAGGCATTAGCCATGATCTTGCAAAAGCAAACAGCCACAGAAGATCCTAGCTCGCAAAAGAAATAAGAAAAGAGAGGATGAGACCATGGGCCGGTCATTGTTAGCTCTAACCTAACCCTCCTACCCAGCAGCCTCCTACGGTCTCCTCCCATTGCGTCACCGCCTCCTCCCAACTGCTCTCGCGCTGCGTCACCGCCTCCCTACTCCTCTCCCATTGCGGCGCCGCCTCCTTGCTCCTCCTCTCCACTGCGCCGCCACCTCCTGCCCTCTCCCACTGCGACTCCGGCTCCCTGAGCGGCCACCTTCCTCAATGATGGCAGTGATGGTGACGGCGACGGCTCTAGCACTATGCCTCCTCTCTTACTGCACGCCGCCACTTTCCACATCCATGACTAGTCGATTCTTCCTCCGCCCCCGTGCCCCCTTCTCTCTCTCTCGCCCAGCGCTAGCTAGTTGCCCACCTAGGCGCCCGCACTGCCCGCCGCACCGAGCTCTGCCCAGACCTGCCTTGGACCGGCCTGGACCGCCTAGACGGGGGAGGCCGCCTAGCTCGCTGACTTTGCCAAAATCGCAGCGGCCGGCTGGCGCCTAGGCGCCGCCTAGATCCAATTTTTAGAACCTTGGATTTCATTAAAACTGCAAAGAATCACAGTTTTCACGTGATTCAATTGTGTAGAAGGTTGTATCGGAGAATTCATATTCACTTCAATCTCCACTCCACTTTAGCAAGATTTAAGCTTCAGTAGAAACTACACATGAAGAGGTGCATGCCTCATGCAGTCATAGTGATAACATCTGAGGCTAGGATATCATATAAGGAGACACAAAGTTACAAACCACCACAAAGATACAAGTTTCTTTACATGTCCATTTTTTCCCCTGGATTCTGTTCCAGTTGATTAAAGAAATCAACAAAATTATCTGAGCGCTCATTAAAAAGACTTCAATTGCACACACTTCTGACTTAACTTCAAACGCATCCAAATGTGCACTGTTCATGTGGTTTCAATATTATAGTTCCTTGGGATGTCTCTTCAAGACATACACATAGTATTCAAGAAGATTCGATAGCGTTCTCAACAAAATAAGCAGTTTACAATTAAAAAAAACAACTTAGAATCAACAATTAAAAAAACAACTTAGAATCAATCTTTTTCTTTTGCGATTGGTCAAAGATTTTTCTCAGAATATCGTAATCCACAAAATGTAGCAGCCTATAAAGACTTCAACTTTGTAGAATATAGATCAGACAAATGGTCCCAGTATGATTATTAAACTTTGCCTAATTAGAGTATGCAACAAATTGCAGCTCATCTGTTTAGCTTGAGATAAACTCGCATACTGAATTACTGACTTTGGACCATGCATAAAATGGCACCACATAGTAAAATAGGAAATCTTTTTTCTTCCCATAAATGTTAAAAATAGTCTTTATAAGTTCTTACCGTCGACGTCTAAATACATAATACAGACAGAATCTACTTGTAGCACATAATCATATACTACATACACAACGGATGTGTAGGGGCAATACAGGTGCATGTTCAACACAACATTTTTGGAGCACAATCTTGTATTTATATAGGAGTTATTTCTCCAGTTATTTCTCCACCCAACTTACATACATGCAAACATCCAATAGCACGCCAAACAACATCAAGAACACTAAATGGCTTTTTGTATGGTGTATTTGCTAAATTATACTTCCAAAACATGTTTTGGTGGGTGTTTTGAGAAAAAAAAATGGTTTTATTTTCTTAGTCAACTAGGATAGCATATTTTAGCTGAAACAAAAAAAAATGTGTTTTATGACAAACATGTAAAAGCTGTTTTTTTATGACTCGCTTTTAAATTTTAAAGCTAGTAGCTAATTCATAATTAGTTATATAGATTCTATCTGTAGCAACAAAACAAGATTTTTTTTTCTGGCAGTTGATGTCCAAATTCCATTTTCCGTTTAACATAACATTGTTGCCAAGAGGCACACAACTGTAACTGGTGAAGCGTACGCACTGACCTTAGCATCAGGGTGTACACTGTTTGACTGAAACAAGTTTTTTTTACGTTTTGTGAAAAGCATGTCAAAGATGTTTTTGACAAGACTCGCTTTTAAAGCTTAAAAGCTAAGTAATTAATTCATAGTTTGTTATATAGGTTCTATCTGTAGCAACCAAACAAGATTTTTTTCTGGCAGTTAATGTCCAAATTCCATTTTATGTTTGACATAACATTGTTAACAAGAGGCACACAACTGTAACTGGTGAAGCGTACACACTGACCTTGGCAACATCCTCGACCTGATCCAGAAGGGTGAGCACGTGGCGCAGCGTGAGGGACCGGTACCACAGCTGTCCGAGGTGCTTGTTCTTCCTGCCAAGCAGCTTCTTTGCCTCCGCCATCTCCCCCTTGAGTCCGGTGATGCTCTCCGCGGACTCGCTGAACAGCCGCAAGATCTGCCACCACACCGCACAAAGATAACATTAAAGTTAACAGCTCCACTCCACAAATGGACAAGAATGAAGCACCCGCCACGGAAAACAAATGCCCTGGTGAGCCGACCAGACCTGGGAATAGTTCTGGATGGCCTTGTTGAAGCCGTGGTGGTAGGCATGGACGACCTCGTCGACGACGTCCTCGATGAGGTCGCTCTGCTCCTTGAGGAACTGGATCTCGCCCTCGCGGTCCTTGGAGGTCAGGATGTGCACGACGTGCGGCAGCGAGTCGAACCGCGCCGCCGCCCATCCCTCGTCGATCCGCAATAGCCCTTCCTTCAGATACTGCACACCCAGGCCCAAAATTTCAGATTCCGATGACAATTCGGGTCAAGAATCCGGCGCGAGGGAAGGGAAAGGGGGCTTACGGATTTGTCGGCCGGAATGGGGAGGCCGTCGAAGATGCCGCGGCGGGCGCTGCTGCGGCTCATCGTGCCGACGGCGAGGTGAGGCCGTGCGGGGGAGGGGGCAGGGGAGTCGCGAGATCTGGAGTGGTTGGGGGGTTTGGACGTTGGGTCGGGAGAGAGGATCTGGGAACGGGGAGGAGGAAGACACGGAGAGGTCAGATCACCGCTCAAGATTTAGCGGGGCTTCGACCCCCCGATGGAGAGAGCGCTGTAAGACCTGTGGACGCACTTGATTTTGCCACCTCGATTTTTTGTTTACCGCTCCGTAAATACTTTTTCCTCTGCCACAGTAAAAAAATATAAAAAGGAAAGAAATGACCAAACGGTTTTGTAAACAAAAATTTCCCTTTTG
Organism: Hsuehochloa calcarea; assembly: GCA_036346395.1. Taxonomy (NCBI): domain Eukaryota; kingdom Viridiplantae; phylum Streptophyta; class Magnoliopsida; order Poales; family Poaceae; genus Hsuehochloa; species Hsuehochloa calcarea. Next base: position 13,277,845 of record CM070607.1, read on the forward strand.
CTACTAAATTAAGCATTGTTCTCGGTCTGCTGCCAACAGAAGCACAATGAGAGATTTGGAGGGGCGATAAATTGTATCAGCGTTGATAGTATGCATGTTGAGATTGAGTTAGTGCGTAGTAAGGTGTTATTTTATAGCATCTCGATTGGTTGTTGTGTTTGGGTCGGCTATTGTAGCTTTTCAGTGTATATACATTCTAACTGTTGGATGAGTCGTTGGTTAGATTTGGCGTTCCATACTTGGACCTTCAACCTATGGGATAGATTCCAACAATAGTTTTAATCGGCATCTCTTGTCATGTATGTGACGTCTCGTGTCATTACCCCAGGGGTAATCACACTTAGGCACACGGATTACTATTCGTCTGCTCGGTAGAACACCGCTCCGACGAATAGCAAGTCATTATCAGAGTATGTAGCAGAACAATAAGGTGAAAACTGTTCTTATTACGACAGTTAACCACGCAAAACTAAGGTTCTTTACACATGGTAAATTACAAAACTGCCACAAGAACTGAGACCAAGTCTCTTATTTTGCCTTCCTTGCACCCTCCAACTTCTAGTCGTCCCAACTGCTGAATAAAATGCCCTCTCACCCAGTTCCTCGTAGTCAGCGCTAAAGCCTCCTGCGGCGTCTTCGATACCTGCATGTCCTTTGTCCACTCGGGATACTTCCCGACCGGACTAGGATCTACAAAGGAGAATACTAACAAGGTTGAGTACAGATGTACTCAGCAAGCATTAAATAGCAACATATGCACTGAATGACTCATCTCTGTCTGTTATCACATTTTCTATCTCATCTTATTTCTGAAAATAAATCATTAAAACATTAGGTGACAAATTTTAATACTGAAAACACTACTGGTCACTCGGAGAGAAGATAGACCCCTGGTGGTTCCCGTAGACTCCAATCCAGGAGACTGGCATGAATTCATGATTTGTATAGCACTGTGCAGGCTTGTACCACTTTACCCATAGCTATTCTGAACTCTAAAATGAACCAAGTTCCCAGCATTTCCTTTGATGCGGGCTCAAGTTCGGAATACAGAACGTTTTTCAGGTTACGTGATTAATTTCTCCACCCATTACGTTCCGTCGGTGCCGAACTTATCTTCACACCGAGTTCTGGTAATGTTGGTTGGGCCGGACTCACCTTCACCCAACCTCCACCTTAGCGCATATAGCGCCTACCCCAATCTGGGGTTTCTCCAACACACTCACACATATTAAATACCCAGTGTGGAAAGCATAATCACGTAACAAGGTAGCATTTTCTGCCCGCAGAAACGGGAAAATGGTTGGCACTTGATTCTTGCATCTGACCGAGTAAGAGTTTTGTTGGTCCTTATATTTTACCCATATGTAAAGGGGTCCCACCTCTTACCTCATCATTATCATCTTTTTCTCATTTTCTTCCCCTGCCTTGGGCCCCCTTTACCAGCCATATCATAATATTATCACATTTCTCTCATCTTTCTCATCTCTTTCATAATCATCTCAATCATTTGTTTTGAGTTTTTGGAAATAAATTTTGATGCAATACATCTAATACAGCAATATACGGTTTACATTTAAAATAGCTATATTGATGTTCAAGAGGATCGCTTGCCTTCAGAATTGTAGAAAAGATCGTCGTCGACGAAATCTATACCAACTACACCTGCAAGCGCCTACTCATCTCACGCAATTATACGACGGCGAGAATAATAAATAATTAAGCAAATACTTAGTGGTTTTATGTGAAATTATATGAATAAACTGCTAATGCAACTCCTATTGGTTAGTCAATTTTACTTTACAAATATTTTTTGAATCCCGGCCCAGTTAGCACTTTCCCACTAAAGCCGCTCTACGGTTCGCTACGCCTACACGAATTACCCGAGTGCACACTACTACCAATGCCTTAATACACACAAAAGGGATGGTTCTAATTAATTAAATAAATACAAGCTATGCCGATTTTCCTAAAGTTTTCTGTACTCAACTTCCTACACCTAGTCACCAAATCCAATAATTACTTACCTCTCAAATTCTCTATTTCCCTAATCATCTACCCCCTAATTAAACTTCCCCCTAATTACCTTTTTCCCATCTAAACTACTTCCTAACCCTAATCTCTCCCTCTCTCTCCTCCTTATCTCTCTCTCCCTACCCATTCGGCCGACACCCTGTCTCCTTAACCGCCCCTCCTCCGCCTTTCTCTTCCTCTCTCCCTGGCGATTTCTCTTCTCCCGACTCGGTCGGCGCTGCGCTCGGCCGCAGGCGCCGCTGTGCTCCTCCCTCGGCTCGCCCTACTCCGGTCTGCTCCTCGCTCGGTTCCTGCTGCTGCGCCTCTCGCTCATGCCCGACCGTCGGCTCGGTCAGCGCCACTGCCTCCTCTCGCTCCTGGGCCCAACGACTCGGCCGCCTCCGCCGCCCTCGGCTCCGGCGCACCCAGCCCGACCGCCGCCTCTCGTCGCCTCGGCTCAAGCGCCCCGACGCCGACCGCGCCTCTGTCGCCTCCGGCCGCCCGGCGGCGGCCGGAGGCTAGCACCGCCAGCGCTTCTCCGACCTCCTTCGCTCGGTCCTGCTGGCTCAGTTCGACCTCTCTCTCCTCACCTTGATCCGGTGTGCCCCGGCTCGTGGCTCGGCCTCCGGCCACGCCGCCTCTGCCCAGATCTGACTCGGGCTCGCCACTCTGGCTCGGCCTTCGGCCACCGGCACCCCTGGTTCATTACCCTCTGGCCGAAAATACTTCTCTACGCTGCTATGGTTCTAACAAGCTTATTGCTGATTAAATCTTTTGATGCTTGCATTGTTGTACTGATGTGTGTTGGTGATGCTCATGCATGCATGTAAATGGTGAGTGCTGGAGGCATGACATGGTAGGATGGATGGAGGTGGCTGCTGCCCTGGCTGCCTTGGTCTGCTGGTAACTATCTTCCACTCCCGCTACTTTCCCCCATTGCTCTGGGATGGAAATGGATGATGCTCCTAGTGATGGATAGTGTGCAGTGCTAAGCGATTAGTGTTGCCTGATCTTGGTTGGTTCCCCTGATGTGGTTTTGAGTTGAGCAAAAATAGAAATGGCAGTTGGGGCATGACTATGGCTTACCTTCATGGGTTGGGTTTGATCTGTGATGGGGTGAGGATGGCAGTAGTGGTGGCCGGTTGCGGTCACGATGCTCCCCGGTGCTTCTGGCCCTCCGTGCTCTTGTCGGCCTGGCAGTGTCTAGATGGTTGTCGATGTTTCACTTCTGTCGCTGAGGGTGCCCACGCTCTGCCTGCCTTCCCCATCCCCTTGAGCTCCTCTCCTCCTTGCTCTCTGTGGGGTTTTGTGGGTGGTGGTGGTGTGCTGGTGGTAATGGAGTTTGGCTTTGAGATTTGCTCTTGGCCTACGCTTTGGTTGCCTTGCTCTTGGTTTCCTCCTGTGGTGCCCTGGAGGGTGATTGCGGTGGTGCTTGTGCTCATGCTGGCTTTGCGGTGAGGCTGTGAATGGGGGAGATGCACCCGGTTGGGGAGATGTATTTGGCCGCCCTTCTTTGTGATTCATGAATTTCTCCTTCTGCCCTTGTGCTCATCCGAATGGCTTCGCAAGATATTTTTGGGCTGGGGGTATTTTGGTCCATTGACTGGCAATTCACTATGTGAGGAATTCTCTGCAGTCGAGGCAATCTGATATTCGTAGGTGTTGGATTCGAAAATGCCAAATGATGAAACCTACAGAAATAAGACGGCGCCGATTACTTGGGTTGGTCTAGGTATCGCGGGTATCCAGGTGCCGACTGATTTGGGTTAACCTAGGTGACTTGAGAACCAAGATCTTGGGTTAACCTGTGTCCTGTGGGTAGTCTCGATACTCAAAGTGCCAACTAACCTAGGTTGATCTGGGAACCGCGATTATTCCTACTGTACTCTAACGGCAAACTACTTTATTCTAATTCTATTCTATAGTTTTTGAACTGCTAAAGGTCTTATGGTTGATTGGCGGACAATGGAGCTGGGAATGGTATTTCGGATTGGGTCGAGGAAGAGGTTTGACTGGACGGCGATGGACGAACAATGCTTCAAGGAAGACTTCAGCGATATGCAATGCAAGATTTTAATTTAATCTTTTTGTAATGTACTCAAAGTTGTAAAACATGATCTGTTCTGATGTAATAAATTCTTGTATTACTTGAGTTTAGAAAAAATTTATTTACTGCTAACCAGCTATTAAGGTTAATTAGATTAGTCTGATTTTCCGGGTTCTCACAATGTACTTCCACTTTGTTGGAGTGGGACGTCGTTATTAACCTTGGTACAGTAGATACGAGGTTTACCTGACGTCAACACATGAAATTGTATAGGGTGAAGGAGTTAAAACCACTTGTACATTATCATCGTTGAGGTTGCCATTCAAGGTGTTGCATTTGTTCCTTCCCAGCAAGCTCCAATTTGATAACCCTAAAGGTGGTTTCTCTCCCTCTTCTAGTTCTTTCTTTCTTTGTTTGTTTGTTTCATGTTCTTGCGCTTGCTTCACGATTGGCTTGCCTCCGCATTGTGCTTCCATTGGGTAGGTTGCCCTTCTCCGAGTAGCCATCTTTCCTTCTCTTTTGCTTTTCCTCTTTGAGGATTAGTATATGTGTTTACGTGAGTGATTTAGTAGCTTAGTTTTATTTGCCCGCACAAAATAATGTGCCATAGAGGATCCATTGGACTAACGTTGTTTGCACCAAAGATGTAGCTCAAACAACAGTATCGTGCTTGTCACTACATGCCCCCATTAGGCACAGCTTAGACACTGACCTTTCGTGTGTAGCTCTTAATACCATCTATATATGCTCTAACTACGAGGAACTCAAATTAGGCACCAACTTGGTCTTCTTATGCTATTGGGGTGCTAGTTCCTATGATGTAGTCAGGCGAGCATGAATCACATACACCTTCGAGAGTTATCCCTAGAATGATCGGTCTTTGTTTATTGTCCTTGCTCATCCTATTTATTGTGATTTTATATATTAGTCTATATATTGTTTACGCTCCTTCCAATTCTAGTCAAAATTCTAACATTTGGATTTGCATAAAAATTCATACACCTTTAGCTTTGTCTCTGGCCCTAGTGAGCACTACCGTCCTTCACCGAACGCCGCCTCAATTGCATTCTCCCTCCTTTGTAGATTTAGTTTTCTTGAGTTTTCATGTCAAGGGAGGATTGTCCTTGTCACAGGAGGCTCGCGACAGCATATGAGGCGGCAGCAAGAAGGCACAATTTACAAAGTGACTGAATATTTGCTCATTTTTCTTAGCCTCTAGATGAAGATATAATTACTTTTATCACCCCCTCACTTTCTATATAAGTCAACCCCTCTCTCCTAAGACAAACACTTAAACAAAGAATTATTCTAACATAGACAAAAACAAAGTTTAAGTTTGGTGGTCCCAACAAAAATACAAATACAAAAAATACAAGGATAAAAATTTCTAACCTAGATAAAAAAAAGTAAACAGGTGAACCCCTAAAAAACTAAAAATTGCAGTAAATGATTGCTAGAATATCATATTACTTAGCATGACAATTTTAGGCTTAGTCATGTGCAATTTTAGGTGATGGAAAGATGAGAAAAATTAAGGCAACTAAGAATTAGCAAAACCGAAAAGACAAGTAGACGCACTGTTTCATTAAGTATGTGTCTTTTTCATTCTTAAAAAAATGTGTCTGAATTTGATCTTTAAATATTGGAGAGATATACAACATGTTTTCCCCTAAATCTGGTATTCTTTTGTGAAATCATGGAAACTTCCATGTCAGACTTATGGATTCTCCGCCACAATTGTTTTTTCACATGATATTCTGTGAAGTTAAAAAGACATTAGTTTAAACACACACGTGCTAGAAAAAAAAACATGAATTGGCCGAAGGGTGGTGTAATAGTAGGAAGTTCAAAATTGGAAATCATGTGCTTTCAATGATAGTACATTGCTTAGCTCGTTCTTCAAGGAACGATATCACTAATAGTAAATATTTCATATGAATACCAAGATGACAAAAATGGTTCTACCCAAATCACACACAATATGGAGATTATCAAGTGATTAGTTATCTCCCGATGACAAGAGTCCCAAAGAGCGCAAACTCAATCTTTACTATCAATGTTCAAGATTTTTGCCACGTTTTAGCATATATCTCAAGGGAATTCACCCCTAACTCATTCTCACATATCTAATAATTTGTTTCAATGGTAACTAATTAATTAATCTTCATCTTCTTCGAGACCAAATGAATTGTCCATCACTTTAGCTTCTCCCATGGGCCTCCGCACATCTGTTGCTCGGAACTGTTCATCAATCCATTCTTCGTCCGTCTATTTGCCCTTCCCACAAATCTCATCGAAGCGCTCCATTGGTAAGCATCAAGCTTCAGAGTGGAGCTGGCGATTTTGTTGAAGACACATTTGCACTTCGCCTTTAGCTCTCCCCTGATTGTAGGTGACGCTTCACATACTATCTTAGTTTTGCAATAATTAACTAACTAGTTGGATTTTTTTCGCAAACTTAAAATAGTTGGATATCAATCCAAGGGCATGTTTAGAACGTAATAATTTCACAGGATTTTTATAGGATTTTCACAGGGAAAAATTTAATTTTTGTAGGAATCGGGAAAAAATCCCACATTCCAAACGATGCCTAAATAATATGTTTCCACTGAATTGTTTTAACTGGGATGGTTTTCTTTTTTAAAAAAAAAACTCGAATCGTTCGTCCAAATTTCCATCTACAGTGACATCAACTTACTTGTTCTTATAGGAACCCTAGCCGTCAGGGAGAGCAACGTCTCTCCCCTCTTCTCCGGTGTTCTTGCCAGTGTTGAGTGGGTGGGGACCCATTGATTTCTAGAAGTAATATACTGTTGGACCGAAAAGGCGACTAGAGGGGGGGGTGAATAGGAGCACGCTCATTTTTTCACAAATTATGAACTCAACACAATTTCACTCCAATAGCTATTAGGAAGCTATGAAGATCAATATACCAGTACAGCGGAAGACTAGTATTGAATTCAAGATAATCCCCTAAACAAAATGACAAAATCAACTAAGATTAAAGCAACACAAGCACTGGCGGTCTGACCTCTGGACCCAACCGGTTGGACCGATTGCCGGGCGGTCGGACCGCTCCAAAATCGGTCGGACCGGTGATGATGGGCGATCGGACCGCGAGCTCGAACCGATCCAAAGCAGAAAATCACCGATGACGAAGATGCAATTAGGTCAAACTTTTGATACTCAACTCCAAACTTCACAAAACTTTGCACACACCTTCTCTATGCTATTGAGGACCTATTCCAATCGAATATTATGATAATTCTTGGATAGATCCTGAACAGTTGTCAATTGAATAACAGAAGGTCTAAAGCCGGGCAAGAACGAAAACTTGATCCTAATGCTTGTTCGTGAGTGATTGATGATCAAGATGATTCTAGATAGATTCACACATATCACAGCAAGCTAATTTACGTGAAAGAATCAATCACAAACTCGCGGATCAAAGAAAACCCTAAAATCACAAAATTGAAAGCAAGAACGAAAAGAGACTTATCTCAAGCAAACCTTGCATAGATTAAGAACGTGATCGTTGCTGGATTACACCCACACCATCATGGATCAGTGGTCAATCTAAGATCACGAAATTCACTTCAAACCATCAAAAGCTCTAGCCTCCACCTCAACTCCCCCTAAGCCAATTAGGGTTTTGAAACAACAAAGAGGCGAAAAACAGCAAGAGAGATTGGTGCAGCCACCACCACCTCCTATTTATAGTGGAGGCCTAGAACTCTCTAGGGTTTGACTTAATTGGGCTCCCGTTAAGGCCCACTAACAAACGGGTCACACACGCACGCTTCGCAAAGCGCCGTCTTTAACCTTTTGACCTAAACCGCTTCACCATGCGCCATGGATTCGCCAATAGGTCACCCTTGTCCATCTTGTGTCACGCTTGAGTCATTGACCTCACCCGGCATTGTCGATCGTTCTGGACCTCAACTCTCCAAGTCTAGTCCCGATCCTCCTCGCCGTTGACCGTCGTTGACCACCAAGCAACCTGCACAACCATAGACAAGCAAACACGAATTCGGGAACAAGTTCTTCACAACTTGACCCATGTTAGTCAAAACATGCATCATGCAAACCATATGCCATGATACCAATGACTTTGACTTAACAAAACAATATCGCCACGAAGTTGGCCGATGAACAAAGTGGAAACCGGCCCGACCGCTCCCTGTGAGCCGGTCGGACCGCCCCTCTGGCCGGTCGGACCGCTCCCTGTGAGCCGGTCGGACCGCCACGAGGGACTTAGTCGAAATTCATGCCCTGAAATTCCGAAACCTTCTGGAAACTTAAAACGAATAGAACTTCTTACTGGAGACTCCAAAAATTATGAGACCAAGTGCATTGGGATCCCCTCACTTGCCTACAACACCTATTTTTGGCCCGGCCGATTCGAACACTTTAGGTCACAATGGTCAAGCCGCCAAGCACATGGCCGGTCCGACCGATTTGGGACCGGTCGGACCGCCACTGTCCAGAATGCCTGAGACTTTGTCGAAAACTCGTGAAATGACAAATCGTAAACACCATTGCCAATTGTCACATCATCCTAAGATCTGGAACATATCCCCATGATATCCACATATACTCTTTAGTTTCTTATGTTTTTTTACTAGATAAAACTATTCTAGTTTATTCTTCACCGACGAGTTCTTAGCTAGATTTTATTTACCCATGATGGGTTTTATCGGACCGACTCACTTGGACAACAATAGTGACGCCTAAGCTAGAGATCAAAACCGGGTCGAGTTGGGTATAAATAAATGTCCTCTGATTTTCTTCCGATGAACAACAATGCAACCGAGGCATATGTCCTACACATCAATGAAGATCATCGATGATTTACCACATTTTTCTACCATGATCATCAGCAACGATGATGTCGTTGCAAGATATGGATTCTCCAACGAGGAAGATAAAGAAGTCCAACACATTCATCGACTCAAGAACTTGACGGGGACGTATTATTCATTTAGAATATTCAATGTAAGAGTGCTTGTGTACTTTAATATGAGTTATTAATATAAGTCGGAGGATCTTTCTAAAAAAATTGGAATGAGTACATATTACATCCCTCAACTCTTCATGTAGTTTAATATTCGTCCATGAACTAAAATACCAGATGAAACACATTCTCAAAGTGTCAATACCACGCAAAATCAATCCAGTTGTCCGTTTGAGGGCTGTTTCGTCCCCCATGGCGTCTACGCTGGCACAAACCGCTGACTGAGTCGCTTAACTCAAAGAAAATCGACAAAGTCCTTGGACCGACAAGAAAATCCCCAACTGAAAGGATGCGGGTAGGCTATACTAGCTAACAATTCAAAAATTCTACCACGTAAATCAGGACGGTATGCAAGCAAGAGATCATAGATCGTTACCACTAAACGCATAGTGCAGCGGAAGAAGAGTTGGAGCAGCCCGATCCAACGTTGAGCACATCGATGTAGTGGTTGTAGTTGATCGTTTAGCATCCTCGGCGTCGAACGTCTCCTCTAGAAACCAATCGCGTCCCTTGCGAAGTCGTGGACCATCCTTTCAAAGAATCACAAGCGCTTCTACAAAGTATCCACACGCCTAGGGTGGAACACCACGCAAGAGATCATAGATCGTTACCAAAGCATAGTACTAGCACCAACTCGCACGATAGGGTTCTCAAGAAGTTGACGGTGTAATACTCTGAAATGTTATGAGGGAGGAATTCACCTAAAAGATAAATTAGAAGAAAAAATGGGGTTTTCGCGGTTGTTCGAGAACCTAGGCCTCGGACCTTTGGCCCAGGAGGCCTCCGACCAAGTGAAAAGAGGGCTTGCAGCTAAACCCTAGACCCCCTCCTTGCGCCTCCTCCTCTCCCTAGAGCCACCACCCTCCTCCCCCATTGCGCCCCTTGTGCAGCACCTTCCCCTTGTGCCTCCATTGCTGTCCTCCTCCATCCCTTGGTGGTCCTCCCTCCTTTGTTGCCGGCCAAAGGAAGAAGAGGAGAGTCCCCTTTGAGTGCTGCTGGCCAAGGAGAAAGGAAGAGGAAGAGTTAGAAGGAATGGGAGAGGAGGTTCTCGCGGGGAGTTTAGCGGGGTTCAGTGGGGTATTCAAGGATGTTTTCTTTTTCCCATGATTTAGAGTAATTCTTGTCTGTACGTTTGATTTCGGGTAGCAAATCGGGTATTTCCAGTTGATAGTTGTACTCTAGTTTTGAAGACTGTAATTACCAAAATTGCGAGGCCGACGACCCAGCTATTAAAGAAGGAGAAAACGTTCGAATGATAGCATCAAGTTCGTGAAAATTCAGTGGAGCAACCATACTGAAGATGAAGCGACTTGGGAGCGTGAAGATCAGATACAAACCGAATATCCCGACCTTTTTCCTTCCCCTTGAAGTGCCTTCGAATCAAGAAAGGAAAGGTTAAACAAAGCAATGGAAAGAAAATATAATAGAAATACTTTGTAACCTTGACTATAATATCTTAGCACTATCTTTGAAGGAAATCAAGGCAACATATGTTGTATCTTTCTCTAGTAGCCTTCCGACCCAATTTCCGAACTACTAGAATCTCAGGGCGATATTCTTTGTAAGGGGGAGGTTTATCACATCCCCATTTTTAATAAATGGAATTATTATGCATCTCATGAGCATGCATATCATTTCTGAAATATTTACACAAAATATTGCAATTGAAAAACTTCAAATCAAAATTTAACACACAACTCAAATAAGAAGCTCCAAAATAAAAATAATATAAATGCTTATAAAGTTCTCTAGGAAATCATCTATTAAAATACTATAACATATATCATCAATAAATAATTTTTATCAAATTTTTATAACCTAAATCAGCTTTTAAAAAATTCAAAACCCATCTAAATAGTCCCGACGATTTTGAATTTAAAATAAGCAAATAATTCATGAACAGTGAGGTTTAAAATTGTATATAGGTACTAGGTCATCCCAGTAACCTCTCAGATTAATTTCAAAATTTTAGGAATTTATTTATTTATTTTAGCAGCTCGGTCAAAGTAGAAACAAATGAAATCAAATCAGTCAACTTGAGCACGATTCCTTGGGCTTAGACTAGACTCCGACTCGGCCACTTGACTTGGCCAAGTCACCTAACGGCACCGGTGTGCCAGAGCCCGACCCGCGTCGCGCCAAGCTGCTGCCATCCCGGTCCCACGCGTCAGTTCCATCTTCCTCTCACTGGCGCTAGCGCGAAGTTGCTGTGCCACGCGACCGCCGCACCCTGAGCAGCTCCGGTTGACGCTGTGGATCCACCGCACCGACCACCGCTCCTGTGTGTCGCCGTCTAATGTTGTTGCCACTTCGGTCATTGCCCGGGGTTAACACCCCACTCCCTCCCAGTATCTCCTCACTTTTCATCGTTTCGCCCCGAGGAAAGGGAAGCTCTCCTCACTCTCTACTCCGGTGAGTTTCAATCGTTCGCATCCCTTCTCATGTATGTTCATCACCGTGTCGTTGTGAGCAAAATGCCAGTGATGCAGGCGAGGTCCCCGATCTTTCGATGAGATTGATAACTATCGATTTTGATGAAGGTGACTGTCGCGATCTCACTACAACTGTACGATGACGCTTGCGTTTTAGCAATCGTTGAACCAACTCCGAGATATTATTGACCTTTCTGGAAGCGCGGTCAATCTAAACACGAAGTTCAATCTCTGCGAGCAATCGAAGAACTAGCAAGAATAAGATGTAGGCAATCTGATATTGTGAATAAAATTACAGTGTAGATGATATTGAAAAGCAAAGGTGGGATCCCAAAGGCTGTCTTGACAGGTGGTCGTCCGACACAACTAAAGAACAGAAGTTTGCACAATGGCTAAAACTAAACTCAACGAAATCCCCCTTCTAGCAAAGGGAGGCGGTTGCTCCTATATGAGGAGATGACCAGGGGTGGCGGCCAGGGAAGTGGACGCATGCCCCTAGGATTACAAGGCCCATGGACCCAAGTGGAGGTGACGCAACATCCTTTTGACTCGGGCTCAAAAATAAATGTGGACTGTTTTGATGATTGTGGCCGACTCGAATGGATTTTGAAGATGAGGTTGGATTCGTTGGAAAGTGGACTTGCTAAGCTTTCCATGAAGTCTGAGAACGTCCCAAACAGAATCCGTGTGAAGAAGTTACGATCATTTAAACTTAGTACTGTCGCGGTAGTCCGAATCCGAATCCAGAACGAGCAAAACTCAAACTCTTGCTTGACTCGGACCCAAAGTTACGTGGTGACCTCCATTATGCCTTCTGACGAGGATCTAATAATCCTCATTTTATCTTTTATCTATAATTCTTATTATGGGTAAATATGATGTCACATAGTCCCCAGAGGTACCCCTTATCTATAAGGGAGAAGCCCAATAAGTGGTTGTAAGTTCTTCTACAATCACCCCCACAGTTGTAAGTCTTGCTACGACTATATCATGGTCGTAAGTCCTTCTACGACCACTACATAGTCGTAAGTCCTTCTACGACTGCTACCTGGTCGTAAGTTCTTCTACGACCAGGTAAACTACGACCACCTTATAATCAAACCTACAGGCGAGTGGGTCTAATTGATTAAGGAATCCGACCGTTCTCGCACGCACTATTATTCCGCTTATTAATGGTGTGTTAATATCCCAATATCTCGGAAGATAATTGCCGACGGCGTGAAGAAGCCGAGGCGCCGGTAATTCTCGCCATCATGCGCCGTTCATCGGATTAATTAGGCGCATCTCTTGAGCAAAACGGCTACTTCTTCACGACTATATAAGGGCATCGATCAGAGAGATAGGAGACAGCGAACAAGAGCTAGTCAAGTAGAAACACAAGTGCTATTCTCTGTAATAGTCTTAGTCTTTTACTTGATCATCCAGAATACCATACACAGAGGATTAGGGTTATTATTCTCTCGGAGAAGGCCGAACTCGCCTAAACATCCGTGTCAATCCACTCTGCGTGATCTCATTTCTAGGAGACCCCCCGAATCAAACAATCTTTACGTAAGATCGGTTCTAATACACCGCGGTTGGCGCCGACCGTGGGGATCTTAGGTAATCTCTTGTCAACATACTCTCTTTTTCCAATCTCATGCAATCATGGCGGGAGAATGGAACGAGGAGAAGCTGGTTTGACTTGGCGGACACGTGACGCCGACATGGATGCCGGTTTCGACTACGAGCCGAGTGATGCATCCGCCGATGGTAATGTTGCCTCCGAGATTATTCTCCAGAAACCATCCCATTAATGGAGTTGAGGAGGATCCTTATCCCCACAACAATACGCCCAACAGAGGAGCCAATTCCCTCAAAGGACAAGGGTCAATCCGACCAGACCGCTCCTGTGAGGACTCACAACACGACGCGAGTTCTTTCTCCAAGTGTTCAAGTCCCTTAAGACGGTCCGACTTGGTAAGTCAAGTTCGGGAGCCATCATTCCAGACTCCACCAAAGATCTAGTGATCCCTCTCTCAAGATAACTCCAGAGAGGGTGGGATCAAGCATGCTTTTCTCAAATTCGACCGTCTCCCCGCAGATCTCATTTGCGAACGGAGCGATTATAACCGGAGTTCCCCTACGGAGGATTACTCCAAGTCGCCAGATGGTGTCCTCGAGCACTCCTCAAGCGGGAGGCCTCGAGCGCAAGTGAGAATCATCAACGGAGGTCTTCGTCCTTCCCCAAATCGAGATCACCTCATGGAGGCCGAGATAAGAACACTCCCGAAGATCACACACCGCGCCCGTGGTAATGGCAAGGGCACCACCGTTGGCGAGAGAACCAACACTGATGAACGCGAGGGAAATCCTCGACATTCTCGCACTCCACTAAGAAGGCCTCAAAGACGATGAGGAGGATTTTGATGTCGTCGGAAGAAAGAAAATTGCGATCGTAAGAACTCGCTGGCGATTCAACATCACGGAGGAGGTACAAGAACTCCGGGACATCAACGACTTACTCGAGAATCCTACCAAGAGCTTGCTCGAACGCGTGGTACGATCTATTTGTCAAGAGATTACGCAAAGACTTCGAACTCGTGATGACAAGGCCGAGGTACCTCATCGACAACATTCGGTAGTCGTAGCAATACGACTTCCTCGGCTACGATCAATCGAATATTTTCACGTAGGAATCGACACGGCCATAAGGCGAATCGATCCCTATTCGAGAAATACCTTTCGATCACCAAGATCAAGAAGCCCCTGAGAGGTGATCATTCACCACTCGACAAAGAAATTCACAACGAGTGGAATACGAGGAGTATTCTCCTCGTAGAACTGAGGCCTACTACGAGCAGTCACTGTTCAAGGGTATCGTCAGATACGATCACCTGGTGACATTAACCCTTCTTTCCTACAAAGAAGGCGTCAAGAAGTGATTCTGGGATGTCCGCATTTTCGCCGACCTTCGAGCGATCACGCCACCTCATTTTCGACCGGTGAACATGGAGAAATTTGATGGATCTCAAAATCCCATCGAATTTCTTGAGATCTATACAATACCGTCCGAGCGGCAGGAGGAGGAGAGCATGTAATGGCGAATTACCTTCCGATCGTGCTCGAAGGATCCGCTCGATCGTGGTTATTAAACCAACCACTCGAGTCGATCTACTCTTGGCAACACCTCTGTGATCTTCTACAGGCGAATTTCCAAGGCACATACAACCGCCCCGAAAAGAAGACGACTTGCACCGGATAAAACAGAACAACAACGAGACTTTGCGTCAATTCATCAAACGCTTTAGTCAGGTTCGTAACTCAATTCCTAAAATTTCGATTCCTCCGTGATCGTGGCTTTTAAGCAAGGAGTCCGCAGTAGAAGAATAACGGAGGACATTGCTCTGAATCCTCCCAACACTGTTGTCGAACTCTTCGAGATGGCCGATCGATATGCAACTGCTTCTGAGGCAGTCGAGTGGAACAACACTATCGATCGAGAAACATATACTCCTCGAGAGCCAGGTGAAGTTGGTAAGGATAAAAAGCAAAAAAGTCCAAGAAGAAAATAAAAGTCAAAACCACAAACCAAAGTGTTTCCAAGGAGGTTTCGCCGTGAAAGATGGAGAGCCCCAAACCACCAAGTCGCACTCGATCAAGGCAAAGGTAAGCATACGATCGTAGGAACGACAAACCAAGGTGGTGTCCTTTTCATAAAAGGAAGGACATGACCTCCAAGAATCGCCGAAGTTTTCCAAAGAAAGCTCGAGGACTACTACAACAAGAAGCACCACCCTACTCTCGGCGGGTAGGACATACGAGTGGCCAAAAGTCGTCGGATGATGAGGAGATGCCGTTCCAAGATCCGCAACATACCGTTGAGCACATCTACGGAGGATCATCAGATACGACTCCAAACGACAACTTAAAGTCACGGACGAGAGGTAAATTCTATACATACTCCTCTCGTCAATAAATTACCAAGTGGTCGGAAGTTACCATCTCTTTTGAGAAGGATGATCGCCCAATCACTACGAGTCGATCAGTCGATATCCGATTGTGGTCGAACCCACCATCAACAAATGTCGGGTCAATCGAGTGTTGGTTGATGGTGGCGATTCTTTGAACATATTATTTACTAAAGCCCCGGACGAGATGCAAGTACCGGGACAAAGGTAAGGCGATGACGATATTCCTTTCATGGAATCGCACTGGGGTCTTCTACCAAACCCATTGGCCAAGTTTCTCTTCCTTTAACATTTGGCTCACCAAGTAATTTCGTGACGGAGAAAGTCTCCTTTGATGTGGTCGATTTCGATCTAAGATATAACGCCATACTCGGACGACCAACTTTGGCAAAATTCTTAATGGCTACTCATTACGGTATCAATGTCTTAAGATGCCAGTCCCAAAGGAGTGATCACCATTCATGTGACAAAAGATGGCGATAGTCTGCGGCCGTCGATCCTCGAGATGGTTGGTCAAATACCAACTCGAGATGAAAGTCGAGATTCGACTAGCAAGTGAAGCCTAAAGTCGCACCAAAGCCGAACGACCAAGTCAAAGAGGTTCCTCCGACGCAGAAGAACCCTCAAGACTGCTCGATCGGGAGACTTCCGACCCCAAATAGGAAGACGCCTCATTACCTTCCTCCGAGCTAACGCAGATGTCTTTGCGTGGCAAACATCCGACATGCCCGAGTCCCTGTGGAGGTGATCGAGCGCAGGCTAGCTTTACTACCGATAAAGTACCAGAAACAAAAATTACGAGATTTGCCCCGATCGACGAGATGCTATTAAATCGAGTTGGATAAGCTACTTAAAGCGGGCTTTATAAGAGAAGTCAACCACCCGAGTGGTTGGCTAACCTGTAATGGTCAAAAAGTCAAACGGCAAGTGGCGTATATGCGGACTTTATCGATCTTAATAAAGCTTGTCCAAAAGATGATTTCCCTTTACCTCGTGTCGATCGTTGGTTGATTCAAGCTGCGCAGTTGTGAGATATTAAGTTTTTAGATGCATATTCGGATACCACGGATCAATATGTGTTTAAACGATGAAGAAAAGACCGCATTCATTACTCCATTTGGTACCTTTTGCTATGTCAAAATGCCATTTGGTCTAAAGAATGCGGTGCTTCTTTTCAACGCCTAATGCAATCGACTTTTTCATCTCAATTAGGCCGAATTTGGAAGCCTATGTTGATGATCTAGTCGTAAAAGCATTAAGAGACTTAATCATATCACCGACCTACAAGAAACATTCGACAACCTCGTAAAGCACCGCTTAAAACTCAATCGAGAAGTGTGTTTGGAATTTCTTCAGAAAATTGCTTGGATTCCTAGTATCCGAACGAGGAATTGAAGCAAATCTGAAAAATAAAAGCCATCCTCCGATCGCCCTCCAAACACAAAAAGGAAGTCCGAGAAACTCTTTGGGTGCATGGCGGCTTTAAGTCGTTTCATTGCACGACTAGGAGAAAAGGACTACCTTTCTTTAAACTTCTCGGGAGACATGAAGGTTTTGAGTGGTCGAACGAGGCAAACGCCGCTTTGAGGATGTCAAGAGGTATCTTTCGAGTGCTCTGCTCGTTTCTCCAAAGCCGTAAGAGACGCTCTTAATTTACCTAGCCGCCACGCCACAGCAAAGAAGCGCGAGACTAGTCGTAGAACGTGAAAACGCATAACGACCGGGTTTACTCGTTAGCGAAGTTTTACGGGCCTAAGGAGCGCTACCTCAGGTCCAAAACTTCTATATGCCCTCCTCATGTCTTCGAGGAAATCGGCATTATTTTCAGCGCACAAAATAGTCGTGTTGCGTCGAGTTTCCTTTGGGAGCAATCCTCCATAATAAGGAAACAATGGACGCATGGCAAAATGGTCATCGAACTTGGGAGTTCGACCTCCATTTCGTGTCCCGAACGGCCATAAAATCCGTGATCTTGGCGGACTTTGTCGCCGAATGGACAAATCTGAACCTATTCAGATCCCGAGACGATTCCCACCACCACTGGATGATGTACTTTGACGGTCACTTACTTTAAGTGGCTCTGGGTCGGGTGGTCTCCGTATCTCCTACCGAGAAACCTTAAAGTATGCCATACAATTAAACTTTCGGGCTACTAACAATGTAGCAGTACGAAGGTTTGCTAGGCGGCATACGAGCCGCGAAAGCACTCTCAATTAAATCGACTACTCGTGAGAGAGACTCTCAACTAGTCGTGAATCAAATCGGAAAGAGTACGGTGCTCTAACTCAACAATGGCTCGGTACTTATCAAGCACGTAAGCTAGAAAAACATTTTTAGGTTTCGAGGTACAATTTATCCTCGAAGGATAATTTCTCATGAGACCAACTTGCTCGGATGGCTTCTTCCCGATCCACAAGCACCAAAAGGAGTTTTCTTGGAGCAACTCCAAAAACGAGTCTCGTCGAAGAACCGAGACACCTCCTCTTGAGATGGCCTCATTAGATTACGAGGATACCTGGATGACTCCCATCTACGAATATCTTTACAAGGGTTCCGTACCCGAAGATGATCTTGAGGCAGATCGTTTATCCCGAAAAGCCAAAATGTATACTTTGGTTGAGGGAGTCCTCTATAAACGAGGAACCCAAGGGATACTCATGCGATGCATTCCGCAAAACGAAGGAATAACACTCCTTCATGATATACACAGTGGCATCTGTGGGACGATGCTTCCTCTGAACATTAGTTGGTAAAGCCTTTCGACAAGGTTTTCTTGGCCTACACGTGCACGATGCTAAGGAGGTGGTTAAAAGTGTGTCCAAGTACAATTCCATGGTAGACAGATACACCAACCGGCTCAAGCATTACAAACAATACCTCTTTCTTGGCCTTTTGCACTGGGGCTTGATATCCTAGGACCGTTTCCCAAAGCTCCGGAGGTTTGAATTCCTTTTGTGGCTATTGACACGCTCACAAAATGGATCGGCCAGAACTCAGAATCGATAACAAGGCGACAAAAGGTTCATGATGAGAAGCGTAATTACTCGATTTGGAGTTAAGTCGGATAATTACGCACAATGGTAAACAATTCGCAAGTGCAAAATTTCGTGAATTTTGCGACGAGTTGGGCACCAAGTTATGCTATGCTTCATTGCACATCCCCAAAGCAATGGGGCTACGAACGTGCAAACGGCCAAATAATGCGAGGAATTAAAACTCGAGTCTTCGACCCACTTGTTAAGCGCTCGGGGCTTGGGTACAAGAATTACCTTCCATATTATGGGCGTTAGACGACCACCCGATCGAGAGCAACAGAGAAACACCATTTTTCTAGTTTTTGAGTCGAAGCCATGCTTCCTCCGGAGCTAAAATTGCGGTCGACACGAGTTGAAACCTTCAACAACTCGGATCAGAACGACTTCGAGCAGATGACATTAACCTACTCAAGAGAGGAGAAACCTAGCCTTAATCCGTTCGGCGGTCTACCAACAAGCCCTCGCGCAGATACTATAATCGTAAGGTCCAACCTCGCACCTTGTTTGTAGGTGACTTGGTATTGAGGCTCGCCAATCCAAGTCTAATCGAATAAACTTTCCCTAAATGGGAAGGTCCTTACACAAATGGTCGGTAACTCGGCGAGTGGCCTCACGACTAGCAATGGAAGATGGACGAGTTCTCTCAAACTCTTGGAACATCGACCCGATTACGCAAATTCTATGTGTGACGGTTTCTCGTGCAATAAAAGTCCGAGTTCTTTCTAACTCTTTTGCCTTATTTTTGAGTAGTGCTTTTTAATCTTTCGACTATGATATGAAAACACCCGACTTTTTTTACACCGCCGAAAAGCTAGAAACGTCATCCTTTGGGTCGAAACTTCTCCTCTCTCGCATGTGGTTCTCGCCCACTAGAAGGAATTTCCTAGCATCGACTCTGTTACTCACTTTTTCCGCCAATACAAAGAGCTAACAAAAGCTATAAGGTTTTTATCTAGTCGTAATGTTCTCAAAGCCAACTCTCTCAATCTTAGTCTATTTTTTCAAGATATCGGTGCGAGTCTGCAGGAGGTTCGAGGGTTTTGGACAAGAAATTCAAAAAATATTCTAAGCAGAGTGCACTTTCTTACATTTGTTCGACCACCTTTGGTGTACTCGATTTGTTTTAACAAGGGTTTATGCGGTCGAAGGAAGAGACACACCTAGTCAAGTCTTTCTCTCTCGCGCATGTGGTCCCGCCCACTAGAAGGAAACTTCCTAGTGTCGCCGCCTCCTACTTTTGCTGGTTATCGAAAAGACTTATCAAGTCCACCAAAAAGGACGAACGAATGACTAAAGTACTCTTAGACGCTTGTTTAACTCAATGTTGTCGTTTGGTTTGATTAAACTAGTCTGAGATGGGAACATCACCTAGTCGAAGTCTTTCCTCTCTCGCACGTGGTCCCGCCCACTAGAAGGAACTTCCTAGTGTCAAGTCGCTTCTACTCTTTTCGACCAAAGGCTTGACAACCGTAATGTATTGCTTTAGAAGCTATTCCTTTAAATTGCTCAAAAAGCTATAAGTTAAATAAACCTCTCTTTGTTTTCACGCAAGAAAGAGGGCCACACTGGTTGAGTTTTGCTTAGGAGAAACCCTATTTTAAACACTATTTATTTAGATTGTCTAAACAATCTAAGCAAATAGGTTGTGTAGGCAAGTGAGGAGTCTCTGGATGTGGTTTCATCATTTTGGAGCTCCCAGTCAAAGTTCTATTGAGTTGAAAATTCGAAGGTTTCGGATTTTCAAGCCGAATTTTAGCTAAGTCCTTGACCCGGTCCGACCGCCGTTGTGGGAGAGCGGTCCGGCCAAGTTGATATCGCTCGGACCGGCCCCGTGCTACGATCTGACTTGGAGGTGAGCCAAGTTTGCATTGTTGTGGTTTCAATGTGGTTGATGCTTAGTTATCAATGCTTTATTGATGTATATTGCATTGCGGAACTAACGTGGGTCAAGTTGTGAAGAACTTGTTCGGAAGCGGTTTGTTTGTCTATTGTCATGCGGTGGCTTGCGAGTCAGCGGCGTCAGCGGTGAGTGGATCGGGACTACGGAGAGCCGAGGTCGAGCGATCGGGGATCTGGGTGAGGTCGTGTGACTCAAGCATGGTGCGAATGGACAAGATTGATCGAGCGGGTGGTTGGTCACGGTGGTTGGTTCGAGGGGGCTAGGATATTTGGTTTCTTCCTTGCTTTTCTAGGGTTAGGGTTTGGAGAGAAAGAGGGAGAGATTGTATGCTCCTTGGGTGAGCTCTTGTCCTCCTAGTTGGAGTGGCTTTGTAAGCATCTTGTGAGATCAATCAATCTTGTGATGCTTGCTTGAGAGATCATTTGTCTCCTCTTTGTGTTCTTCTCTCATTTGGATGAATTTGGTGCTTCCTTGATTCAAGGGTTTATGCTTGGTCTCTTGACCCAGTTATTAATTTGTGTCGTGTGGTTGTCGGGGTTTGTCGAGTTGACACAAGGCTTCATTGTGTGCTTATCGATCTTCTTAGCTCTTAGGCGAGAAAGTTTTGAAAGCGCCTATTCACCCCCTTGATCGCCTTTAGGTCCTACAATTCTTAGTCTTTCATTCGCTTATTATCTTTTGAGTTACTAACTACTCGACAAGATGATTTTCGTGAAATGAGGCGGATCATATATTACTCATTAACAAAAATTGTCCGCCTTACAAGGTAGTTACAAGATTACTCAAGGGGAGAGCCTAGCCGCATTTCCTCCGCCACCTTTTACCAATCGATCGCATTTCCTCAATCGACGACTTGCCTCGATTCAGATATCAAGTCGGCTTCGATTAGTTTAACATTAAGGCGGGGTCTTGAGCTTTAAGTTTCGCTAAAGCGTAACTCATCGCGACTTCGATCGCTTCCCTTATTGATTCAAATTTTGATTAGTCTTTGAGTGGTCACCATTTCTTGCAATTTTCCGACTTGTTCCCCAATGGTACTTGTGTGAGCGACTATGGTATCTTCTCGAGGAGTTTTTCCCTCGTAATGTAGCTCACTAAGCACATTGTTCAGAGAGTGATGTTGCCTTGAAGACTAGTCTTCATCGACTCCATTTCTGTTGGGTACAAGTCGAAGCCTCATGAAGCTTCTTGTTTTCGACCACATGTTACAAAAGAATAATATCGGTCAAACAAAAATATACTTCTAGAGGAAGATAACACAAAGATAATTATAGGTAAAAGCTTTTCTTACCTACTAATTGAGAATCCAATTTCTTGACCTCTTCTCGATGGGAAGCAATAGTTTCAAAGATGCTTTTGCTCCCATGCTCGATGTCCTCTCAGATTCATCTTAGCAATGCGACGGACTCATTGCGATTAAGGTCTTTGCTTGGATTTCACCTCGAGGCTTCTCAATTGGGCGACAATTTCAACAAGAAATTGGCATTAGAAAAGGAAAATACTCAAAAGAATAACGGTAAAGATTTACTTACCGTTAATCGAGTTCTAAAACCCTCGAGTTCTTGATCGAGTTCTAAAACTCCTGAATAACCAAAGATTTTTCTTGAACGTCGGTCTGGAGCTTCCGCATCTCTTTTTCTTTATCTGGAGAAGAAAGGAGAGTCGAGTAAAGGTTAAAGATCAAAAGCGATCTTAAGTTCGTAACTTATCGCTTATTTTTTCCTCGCAATCTTTTAGATGCGAGCAGACTCTCAAGTCTATCCGAGAGAACTAATACTTCATTCCTTAGCCTCCTCGACTCCTATTTTTCATAGTCGAGCGAGTCAGCTAAGGTCTTCGAATCGCTGTTTAACCTACAAAGGACAGAGATGGAGATAAAAATGAGCCGAATGGTTGTGAGTACTTCTACAACCACTGACCTAGTCGTAAGTTTTTCTGCGACTAAGATATGGTTGTAAGTCTTTCTACGACCACTACCTAGTCGTAAGTAGTCGTAAGCTTTTCACGACTAATACTTCGTCATGAGTTTCTTCCATGACTATTCTCGTAAAACATTTTACGAATATTTAAGTCGAAAAACAACTATGAATGATAAGTGACTTACCACCTCTCTGCCTCTGCGCAGAGTAGTTCCTTCTCCTGTCTTAGCTCTAAAAGTTGTCGATGATACTCACCGATAACAGCAATTTGTTCTAGAGCTTTCTGCAAAAAGAAAAACAGTGAGAAGAGAAGGAAAGTCACATATATAAGTATTTTGAAGATACTTACATTCATAGTCATCCTAGCAAACATCGAATATACAAGGTCCGGGTTCTGCAGCTTATCTATCATCGCGACCTTGTCCCACCACACCTTCTCGAGGCGCTCGTTATCAAAAGTATTCTCCGTATTGGGAATATCTTTGGGATGGGGAACTCGGTCACGAGATCTGTAAGCAGCAGACCCTACGACGGAGGCAGGCCCAAAGAAGTCACCACAGAAGTCGAAATTTCCTCCTTACGTTCTCAGAACTTCTCTTTGGGTAAGGAAGGAACGCTCCTACAATTTCCTTCCCAGAATGGTGCCCAGGCTGGTCACCACCTTGACCAGAGACTTCCACAACTGCCTCTGTTGTTTCTACGACTTCAGTAGTCGTAGCGGCCACCTCAACAGTAACAGCCGCTACCTCAAGAGTCGTAGTTACGACTTCAGCAGATGTAGAAGTCACTCTGGGAGTCTCGACTTCATCGGCCACTTGGACCATGGGTGATGCTTCGACCACCTCCATTGCTACCTCTCCAAGAGTCAAGGGATAGCAATGGACTTCTCAGAAGCATTCTGGGTCAAGGAGTCTGATGAAATAAAGAAAAGCAAATCAGTTGTGAAAAGAAAAGGTAAATGTCGTTCTTACACTTCAAGACATTTCACATACCTCGCACTCGGTCTTAACCAGAATTTTGGAGCAATCCTCCCAACGGAGGACCTCTTCTTCTCCACGACCACGCCCGGTCGAGGTTCAACAATTAGCTCACCACGACCACGCCCGGTCAGAGTTTGAACAGAACCGAGCTCGGTTTCTCGATCTTCTGGATGGACGAGATCGGTCTCGACCATTCCGTATAGCGATCGCCTCCCTCGATTGCGTGTTGTGCCGATGCAAAGATCGCCCTTCATAAAAGACATAAAATCTTTCCAGCTTCTCCTTTCCGCTTGCTTAATAAAACTAGGAGTGGCACCAAGCTGCGAAAGATTCCGTGTCATAATAGAAGGGTACCTTAGCCTTGCGAGGTTTGCGCTTGAGAGGTTCAACTGCTTCAACCTCCTCGGCCGGCGACTGCGGCCTCGGCCAGATACAACTACAATGCCGCAGTCTTGTAGAGGGTTTGGTCGAAAGACCGAGCTCGAGCTTGCTCCCCCTTATCGATGATTTTACAAGTCGACGTCTCTTCGAGGAGGAGCCGAGCCTTTGTTTTTCGACAACCCGGCGCTAATAGTCATCGTAGCGACTTCTTCGTCGTCCCGGCGATTTTCCATGCCTACTTTCGTAGAAACAAGGCGAAAAAGAAGAATCACTAATTAATCGTAAGTTTTTCTACGATTAGTACCAAGTCGTAAGTTTTTCTACGACTCTTTCTTGATTGTAAGATATTCTACGATCACCATTAGTCGTAAGTATCTTCTACGACTATAAAGTCCTAAAGAAAGAATCGATTACGATTACCTTTAGGCGCTCTATCCTTTCATCTGCGGACAAAGCCGCAATAATCTTGAGGAACCCCCTCTGAGTGGCGGGGACTTCTCACAGATGAGTCGACTGAGTCAACCTCGATCTGTGAAAGATCTGTGTAAACAGATAAAAAAATTAGACAAGGTTGAGAAAGACCAAACGGAGAGCTAAGTCGACAATTGCTTACCCTCCTCGTAGTCTCTGGTGGGGTCTCCTCTCCCCGAGTACCTCCACATAGGAGATACTGTTTCTTCAGAGGACTAATTGGCGTGTGATGAAATCCTTCACCACATGCCATCCGGCCACCCTTCTTCCTTCAAGTCCTTAATGGCTTGAATATAAGGGCTAATCCTTTGATATCTTCAGGTTGAATCCCATGAAGATTTCTTTTCAAAGACCTTCCCCACGAAAGAAAGGTCGTCTTCAGAGGTGACCTTCCAAAGAGAACCACCTCTTCCTCCAAACCGCCACGAAGACCGGTGAAACTCAATGTACTCCTTCGACTTCGAGTCGTGGAGCTTGAGCATCACAGACTTCCGGCGATTCCGGCTTGTCGAGCCATCCCATAATAATATTGAAACACTCGAGATCCATGGAATCCCTGTGCACTCGCACAAATACACGAACACACTCAACATGGTAATGGAATTGGGACCTAAGTTCACGGGCCCACCCCAAAGTGTTCGAGTACTCATCAGAAGAAAGGGGTGGGCAGCAATCAAGGCCGCACTCACAATACGCTTGGAAGACGGGATTTGCCCATTTTCCCCGATGGCGATCTTTGCCCGACAGCGGAATCCACTTCACCGAGCCTTCTCGATCTTCCAAGATCGACCAAGATCTTGATCTTAGCGCATCCATCTCCGATTCCTCCCATTCGAAACTCTCTTGGCCATTTCGCCGAAGCAAGAAGTTTTTGATTGGATTAGCGTGGAGAAGATGAAACCTAGTCGAAGACGGAGAAAGCAAGAGCTCAAGAACAATGGGTGATTTGGGGAAAGGTAAAACCCAAGTCTACCTCTGGTAAGTTTTTATAATCAAGACGATCTCCGCCGCGGAACCGTCTCGGCTATAGGTCTATGAGAGATGGTTGTACCGCCGGAACCGCTTCATCGAACAAGTCTATGAGAGCCGGTTGCAATTCCCCAGATGGTCCGTTCGAGAAAAAATAGGTATGTATTGTCACCTCCAAGCAAAATTACTTTCTTGACCAAGTCTTTCTAGTCGAAGGAAGTATCAATCGGAAGAGTTTTTCTCCGATTCCCCTACTACGACTACCAGACGGTCGTAGGGGTTTTTTATGACTTTTTGATAGTCGTAAGCAACCTTCCTGACCAAGCAAATTTCTAGTCAAAGCAGCACTCAAATGTCGAAGAGTTTTTCCTTCGACTAACATTCTACGACATTCTCAAGGTCGTAAGTCCATTTACGAAACCTTTACCAAGTAAGTTATTTTCACTTGAAGTTGGGGGGCTAGATGACGAGGATCTAATAATTCTCATTTTATCTTTTATCTATAATTCTTATTATGGGTAAATATGATGTCACATAGTCCCCAGAGGTACCCCTTATCTATAAGGGAGAAGCCCAATAAGTGGTTGTAAGTTCTTCTACAATCACCCCCATGGTCGTAAGTCCTTCTACGACCACTACATAGTCGTAAGTCCTTCTACGACTGCTACCTGGTCGTAAGTTCTTCTACGACCAGGTAAACTACGACCACCTTATAATCAAACCTACAAAGAGTGGGTCTAATTGATTAAAGAATCCAACGGTCGCACGCACTATTATTCCGCTTATTAATGGTGTGTAATTACCCCATTATCTCTGGAAGATAATTGCCAGACGGCGTGAAGAAGCCGAGGCGCCGGTAATTACTGCCATCATGCGCCCGTTACTGGATTAATTAGGCGCATCTCCCGCAGGGCAAAACGGCTACTTCTTCACGACTATATAAGGGCATCGATCAGAGAGATAGGAGACAGCGAACAAGAGCTAGTCAAGTAGAAACACAAGTGCTATTCTCTGTAATAGTCTTAGTCTTTTACTTGATCATCCAGAATACCATACACACAGGATTAGGGTTATTATTCTCTCCGGAGAAGGCCTGAACTTGTCTAAACATCCCGTGTCAATCCACTCTGCGTGATCTCATTTCTAGGAGACCCTCCGAATCAAACAATCTTTACGTAAGATCGGTTCTAATACACCGACACCTTCCATGCATGTCCATGACTCCATATGTCTCTCCTTCGTCCTTTCCCATGTTCCTAAGCACAATTAAATCATTTACATTATGTAGCAGTTTATTCTCAGTAATATATAAACCTAGGAACAAATTCACCTGATAATTAAGTTGGTGAGCATGAGCTCGAGTAAGTGGTCCTTGTAACACTTGTTGTGGATGAGTTATGTGTGTAGGCACGGTTGTATCCATGGGAGGGATGCCCTCGTCATTCTCCCCTTCTTGCATTTGAGTCGTCAGCGACTCAAGCTCATCATCTTCTCCCAAGTATGGCTTCAAATCTGCAATGTTAAATGTGGGACTAACCCTAAAATCCGCAGGCAGTTCAAGCTTGTATGCATTAAAATTAATCTTTTCTAACACTTTGAAAGGACCATCAGCTCTTGGCATCAATTTTGACTTTCTCAATTCAGGGAACCTATCTTTTCTCAAGTGCAACCAAACAAGATCTCCAGGTTCAAAAGTTAAATGTTTTTTCTCCTAACTATCAGCAATTTTATATTTAGCATTCATGTGCTCTATATGTAATACCCCGAAGGTGATTCGGCTTATTAGAAGAAGTTTCGGAAGAGGGAGCTAATCGAAAAACCAGAATCATCTTTTCACCAGGGGGTTTTCTGTGATTTCACGGCAACCTCGGCCTGGGCCATGGCCCAGGAGGGGCCCATGTGGTGGCCGGCCATAAGAGGGGGGGTTCCCACCCCCCAAACCCTAAACTCCACATTTCTCTCCCCCTCCCCGCTTTGGAGCCGCCGCCCCCCTTCCCCCTGCTGTGCACCGCCTTCTTCGTCGATTTTGGGTAAGATGCGTTCGTTTACTGTCTCGTCCATCTCTTAGAAAGTTGTAGGTATTGTTCTTAGCTTTCCATAGCCACCGAGATCACGTGATTCCGCCTTACGGTTTAAGAGATATGATTTTTTTATGCGTGCTGTTCTGTCTGTCTGACGAGAAGGATCTGTCGGCTTGATCCTAGGTTTTGATTTAGTTAGAGGCATTTCCAGAACCTCCACCCAAATAAGTTATTGTAGACCTTTAAATTATCTTTCAAAGCTGATAAAGATCATCTCTATTGGATCTGTATAATGAAAGTTATGATATTTTCTTTACCACTGTTCTAAATTCTGGGCAGATAAATGTTAGTGTTTTCATCTATTGTTTAGACTACTGTAGAGGACGAATCTGGGGTTTTGCCCTTCTAGAGTTTTATTCCTGGGAACGTTAGCTTTCTTTTGGCACTGAGATCAGGAAAATGCGATCTGTAGTTTGGGAGATATGAATTTTTGATTACGAACTGTCCGGTCTGTCTGAAAACTGAGGTCAGTAGGTTTGTCCCTCGGTTTTGTTCAAATTAGGAGCCGAATCAGAACCTTCACCCAACTAAGTTATTTTAGCCCTTAAAATTATCTTTCCAAGCTGATAAGAATCATTCTCATTGGATCAATAGGTTGAAAGGTACGCCGTTTTCTTTATCTCTAATCAGATTCGATGACGTAGATGGGTTGTGTTTAGCTGATAATTAGCCCTCTGTTTTGGCCGAATCAAGGGATTCTGCCAACTAGTGTTTTGTAGCCTGATCTGTTAAGATTCAGTGAGCACTGGTTTCAGGTCTTTTAGAGTTACAGATAATTAATGATGAATTTTCTCGTACCGCTGCTCGTAAGGGTGAAATCTGGTGAATAGTTTATTTTCATTTTGGGTCTATGCGGTATATTGATAGTCGGGGTTATTGTAGAACACCGTAGCAGTGTTATATCGTTGTTCTTATTTTGGGAACATGCTTGTGTAGGCGGCGAGGCATCATGTGTGGGAACACATCCGTTGCCTACTAACGAGTCACAACGCAAAGGCAATCTTGTATGTTAAGCGGTGTTGAATTCAAAGGAATGCATAATGATATGTTGTTTACATGAATGTTCTTGTGCTTTGTTCATGGTGTTGATATACCGCAAGTGACTAGTGTGACCTTATTGGTACATTATGTTGAGTGTGAATACATACTTATACTTGTTTACACATGTTGTTGAATGCCATGTGTCTTTTCCACTAATGTGTGTTATTCATTCATACCATGAGAAATCATCATGTTCATTCATAAAATTCATTATGACCACTAAGTGGATTCTTTTGGTAAGTCCCATCAATTCCAAGATGGGCATTTGAAAGACCCATCAATTCCAAAGATGGGCATTTGAAAACCCACCATTCCAATGTGGGTAGTGTTGACCACCATTCCAATGTGGCAACTTGGACACCGTATGAAACGCTCTTCATACGGTGATTGGGTCCCCGCACTTTGTGAAGTACGGGCTTAAGTGAACACCGACGGGTGTATCACTCGCTATACCAGTATATGCAATGATAAGTCCATACCTTCAATGCATTCTTACATTTCATCCATTCATGTATTCATTCCATACGTACATGTATGTGTTCCAATAATTGTTCGTAATTCAACTGAATTGTGTTGTCCACTCCATGCTTGATTATTCTTGTTTAGTACTTGCTGAGTCTTCGACTCACCCTTGCTTTGTATGTTTTAATTAGGTAATTGAGGAGGACGACAAGATGATTTGGGGGGGTAGTTCGGCACACTATACTTCACTTTTATCCAATCGAACAATTATTCTTGCCATTCAGTCAAGTCAAATTGTTGAAATAAGTTCCAGATTGTAATAATCCTATGGTAGTATCGTTTGACTGTTCGTGGTATTATAACTGTTTATCTATTCTTTTCCATGAATCTGGTGATCGTTTATTGTCATTCTTTAGAAATTATTGTTGATTGAATCAGATAATCCAAATTTTCATGCTATTCTTAGTAGTTTGATAGTTTTGCGTGACATCTTGGCTTCCGAATAGCCGTGGTGTTACAGTTGGTATCGAGCGGGCTTTAGGTCCGTGGTTCATTCAAACATATTAAATTGACACCTTGTGCACATTAGGAGGGTTGGGTAAACCGTTGCTTCCGTGATTTCAATTGTGGTGACTCGAGTATTGAGTCGTTGTTAAATTGTGTTGTGCTATGATGTGTTAATCCATGATATGATGTGATAACCTCTATCTATGAAATTATTCTATGATCGTCATGACATGATCTGATATAAATATATATATTCATAATTGATTGCATTAGTTATGCGCTTCGCTAGCGGCGTTGATCGCTTGAGTTCGTGGTTGATGTCCCGGTTTTGCCAAAGCTACACCACTTGCTTGTAGTATGAAATTAGAGAACTTCTTACCTCTGCTCCATAAGCTCAGATTGAGCATGAGCTCATTGATGAACTTGTTGCCTTTCTCGAACCGATATCTGGTTTCTCGTTGTGGTTCCCTGGCGGTTCGTGAATTCTTTTGAAATTGGGGTTTTAATGAAGAAGGCAAGCTCCAGCAGCTTCTCGATTCGTTCTTTGAAACAAATATTGCCCTTTCGACTATTGTGATATTTCGCTCCACGTGAGCATAGTTCAAATGCAAGATTCCTCTTTTCACAAAGACTTGTTTTACCCCTGTTGGGGAAATTTAACTCATTCGTTTGTTTGGAATCTCGGTATTGGAAGATTTCTTTTGCAAGTTCTTTATCAAGTGTGTATTGATATTGCATATTTCTCTTGGGCTGCTTTAGTAAGTCGTTCTCTTCCTTGATTTTCGAATTTGACAAATTCTTGTCCGGTGGCGATTGATGAATTTCTCTCGGGTTCATGATTTTGGTAGACGAGTTTAAATAGACCTTTAATGGTACTCCGAAAACATTATCGTTTTTCGATTGTCGAATTGTTTTTACTACGAATGATCTTTGTAAATTGGCAACATTGATATTTTCATGGTTGTTCTTTCTTTCTCATTGGAAAAGAGCGACTCATTAACTCGCTTGATGGTTTGCCTAATGAGAATTCTTGTTGCAAGATCGTTAACACGAGAAAGCATTAGCTCAATGTATTTTTTTGGAACCCTCTGCTTGTTGAAATTTGATGCATCTCTTTTCTGAAGAAAAGCGTTAAAACCCTTTTGGAGTGCTTGGTTATGCTTAAGTCGGGGGTTGCACCCAAACAAAGATTGTGGGCTACGGGTTTCTATTAGACCCTATTTGTTTTTCAAAATAGTTTCTTGCCTTTACGGTCATGGAGCTCTCATTGTTGTTTGTGAACGTTATTCTTGACAAGATCGTTCTCTTTATGTTAGCCCTATCTCTCTTGTTGATAAGGGCACTCGGTTATCCGCTTGATGATTCGAGAATGAAAATTTCCTTTCACAAAGTTCATTGAAGAAAATTTCGACTATGTTCATTTCTTTGGAATATTTGGAGTGTTGGAGTTTAGAACCTCCATTTGAAAAGAAAAGTGTCGAAATCCCCTTTCTCTAGAGTTTTGTAGTGCTGGGTGTGACATTTATTCAACTTTGTGGTTTTCGTACCAGAATTCTTCTCTAGAATAAGTTGTTATTACAATTCCATTTGATGCTGAAAATTTTTATGACCCGATTTGTCATGTTCCCTTTAGAAGGTTTATTGACACGATCAGTAAGGTGAGAGTAAGGTTGATTCTTTTATAGAGAAAGAAGTTTGACCACCTTTCTTGATGTTTCCAAAATAATTCAATTTCGAGTTTTGTGTTCATACCTATTGGAGGTCCCAGTTAATTATGATAAACGAAGTTTGCCACGTAAAACGATTTGTTGCAGAGTTATAATGGTTCTTCAGTGATGCGAGCGTTTTGATCTTGAATGCTCGTTGTTCTTATCTGTAAAGATCCGACATTCTCTTCTTGTGAGGCTCATGTTTTCAATTGTGGACTCCACCTAGGTTCAATGAGTTCATTGCCTAAATTTTCTGCCCTTTTCACTCAAAAGATTTCGAGTTTCAATCGTAATGCCGTTTTCTTATCGGTTGTTATTTGCTATTATCTTTCGAGGAATGTGTTCCTCAACCACGAACTTAGTTTTCGCTTTCCAAGATCACCTTTAGCAGAATATTTCTTTTGGTTTCTTGGCCGCCGTGGTGAGCAACGCTTTCCTGTATGAATGAACTTGTTTTTGTTCGCCTCTTCCTTTTGAGAAATGATCACAGTTCTGTGTTGCAAAGTGGTTGCAAAGTGTAAGTTTGACTACTGTTTGGTGATGGATGAGTAATCGTGGTGGTGATATTTTGTTAACAAGTTATCGGAGGAGTTGTAGAATGTGAAATGGTTTTGATCTGTATCCCTTGGAGGGAAATTGATTCACCTGAGATGTTTGACTTCGAAGTAAGTCTGAAAAGTGTTACGGCTGATTAACACCTGGTATAGTGAAATTCCAGAACTTCAATTCAGGATTGAAAGGTTGGTGATTATCGGAGGTATAGAAACCTTCATTGAATTTTTTTAGAGTAACGCAATTGGATAGCATTGCGAGATGGTGTGGGTGATTTCTGATGATGTCAATGAGTGAGTATGTTAGAATGGTGGTAATATTAGAGATTTAATTCGATGATTTCACTATTAGTTATAAGAGCAATCTGTTGTAGAGATTTTGGAAGTTAAATCTGGGCTTTGCATTTATTTATGCTAAACCTTTGTTCACCCACTGATTGTGTGTAGAGAGAGTGGAGTAAATGGGTTTCCCGAGCATGTTTATGCTAGAACCCTTTTGAAGTAGTACATTAGCATGTGTACTGACGATTCTGAGTTGTTCTTGAAAATTTGAAGTAATGTGATTGTGTGGTATCTATCCTGTGGCGCTTTGGGTGCCTTTAATCAAATTAAGGTTGAATAGTAGAACGAGATGTCTAGAGCAATCGAAAAAAAAATCAATGGAGTCTCTCCACCATGCTGTGGATGATGTATTTCAGTTTGAGCATAATTTGATAAAGTTCAATTAAGAGGTTTAATCTCTTGAGGTATGCGATGAATTCGAATTCCAATATTGGAGAGAAGTTTTACTCCTCGAAGAGAGAAGCGGAAGAAAGTATGTTTTCTTGGAAAATGATGCGTTTCCTTGCTTCTCGTTTGGGTTTTGTGCTGTTGATAAGTGTTTTCTGCACTTTGAGTTGGGGCCGTGTTGGCATGACTGAATCTTTCCAGTTTAGTCGGAGTAAAAGAAATATTTGATTTAAGTATTCAAGCAAATTTCTCTTTTGGTTTCCGTGGTGTTCTTTCGCAAATTGATTCATTGGAGGTGGAATTGCTTTACTGATGAATTGTCACATTTGGGATTTAACCTTTTTTGGTGAAGAGTTAACATTGCGTGGTTGCGATGAGAACTCTCTATTTTTTTAGTTGGATTCTCTTCTTTTCCGGCAGTAGAAGAAATTAGGAAGCTGGCTTATCGCTTTGACCGTCACAGGTACATACGCGAAGTACGCAACGTAAGGTGTGTGCTGGTGCTGAGAGAGCAGCATGACCATTCAAAGTTTGAGATTAAGTTAAACACGTTGACCATCGAGTAAGGTCTTACCTTCGATCCTCTTCTGATGAGTGTACCTAGAAAGTTCAAGTTGATTGTTAGGTCAGACGTCGCTTCACATCTTTGCTTTGTGGTTTCTCTATTCCGAGAGAGAGGCCACTTGGGAGATAGAGTCTCGCATGCGCGAGTAGTATCCAGACCCGTTTGTTTCTGGTACAGGTTAAATCTGTTGATTTCAACTCCTTGGAAATTCGTTCTGGTATTAGTTGCCGGTTAGAATTCGAGGTCGAATTCCGTTAAGGGGGGTAGAATGTAATACCGAAGGTGATTCGCTTATTAGAAGAAGTTTGGAAGAGGAGCTAATCGAAAAACCGTAATCATCTTTTCACCGGGGTTTTCGTGATTTCACGGCAACTGGGCTGGGCCACGGCCCAGAGGGGCCCATGTGGTGGCCGGCCATAAGAGGGGGGGTTTCCACCCCCCAAACCCTAAACTCCACATTTCTCTCCCCCTCCCCGCTTTGGAGCCGCCGCCCCCCTTCCCCCTGCTGTGCACCGCCTTCTTCGTCGATTTTGGGTAAGATGCGTTCGTTTACTGTCCCGTCCATCTCTTAGAAAGTTGTAGGTATTGTTCTTAGCTTTCCATAGCCACCGAGATCACGTGATTCCGCCTTACGGTTTAGGAGATATGATTTTTTTTATGCGTGCTGTTCTGTCTGTCTGACGAGAAGGATCTGTCGGCTTGATCCTAGGTTTTGATTTAGTTAGAGGCATTTCCAGAACCTCCACCCAAATAAGTTATTGTAGACCTTTAAATTATCTTTCAAAGATGATAAAGATCATCTCTATTGGATCTGTATAATGAAAGTTATGATATTTTCTTTACCACTGTTCTAAATTCTGGGCAGATAAATGTTAGTGTTTTCATCTATTGTTTAGACTACTGTAGAGGACGAATCTGGGGTTTTGCCCTTCTAGAGTTTTATTCCTGGGAACGTTAGCTTTCTTTTGGCACCGAGATCAGGAAAATGCGATCTGTAGTTTGGGAGATATGAATTTTTGATTACGAACTGTCCGGTCTGTCTGAAAACCGAGGTCGTGAGGTTTGTCCCTCGGTTTTGTTCAAATTAGGAGCCGAATCAGAACCTTCACCCAACTAAGTTATTTTAGCCCTTAAAATTATCTTTCCAAGCTGATAAGAATCATTCTCATTGGATCAATAGGTTGAAAGGTACGCCGTTTTCTTTATCTCTAATCCGTATTCTGGACAGACGTAGATGGGTTGTGTTTAGCTGATAATTAGCCCTCTGTTTTGGCCGAATCAGGGGATTCCGCCAACTAGTGTTTTGTAGCCTGATCTGTTAAGATTCAGTGAGCACTGGTTTCAGGTCTTTTAGAGTTACAGATAATTAATGATGAATTTTCTCGCACGCTGCTCGTAAGGGTGAAATCGTCAATAGTTTATTTTCATTTTGGGTCTATGCGGTATATTGGATAGTCAGGGGTTATTGTAGAACACCGGTAGCAGTGTTATATCGTTGTTCTTATTTTGGGAACATGCTTGTGTAGGCGGCGAGGCATCATGTGTGGGAACACATCCGTTGCTTACTAACGAGTCACAACGCGAAAGGCAAGTACTGTATGTTAACTGGTGTTGAATTCAAAGGAATGCATAATGATATGTTGTTTACATGAATGTTCTTGTGCTTTGTTCATGGCGTTGATATACTGCAAGTGACTAGTGTGACCTTATTGGTACATTATGTTGAGTGTGAATACATACTTATACTTGTTTACACATGTTGTTGAATGCCATGTGTCTTTTCCACTAATGTGTGTTATTCATTCATACCATGAGAAATCATCATGTTCATTCATAAAATTCATTATGACCACTAAGTGGATTCTTTTAGTAAGTCCCATCAATTCCAAGATGGGCATTTGAAAGACCCATCAATTCCAAAGATGGGCATTTGAAAACCCACCATTCCAATGTGAGTAGTGTTGACCACCATTCCAATGTGGCAACTTGGACACCGTATGAAACGTTCTTCATACGGTGATTGGGTCCGTGCTTTGTGAAGTACGGGCTTAAGTGAACACCGACGGTGTATCACTCGCTATACCGTATATGCAATCGATAAGTCCATACCTTCAATGCATTCTTACATTTCATCCATTCATGTATTCATTCCATACGTACATGTATGTGTTCCAATAATTGTTCGTAATTCAACTGAATTGTGTTGTCCACTCCATGCTTGATTATTCTTGTTTAGTACTTCCTGAGTCTTCGACTCACCCTTGCTTTGTATGTTTTAATTAGGTAATTGAGGAGGACGACAAGATGATTTGGTAGGGTAGTTCGGCACACTACACTTCACTTTTATCCAATCAGAACAATTATTCTTGCCATTCAGTCAAGTCAAATTGTTGAAATAAGTTCCAGATTGTAATAATCCTATGTTAGTATCGTTTGACTGTTCGTGGTATTATAACTGTTTATCCATTCTTTTCCATGAATCTGGTGATCGTTTATTGTCATTCTTTAGAAATTATTGTTGATTGAATATGTATAATCCAGCTTTCATGCTATTCTTAGTAGTTTGATAGTTTTACGTGACATCTTGGCTTCCGAATAGCCAGGGTGTTACACTATATTCTCCTTAGTTATCTCATGCATTTTAAAAATCAATTCAACATGTTGTTTAGCGTCAAAGTTCAATTTCTTCGAAGATGGAATAAGCATTAAATCGATAGGAGCACAAGGCATAAAACCATAAACAACTTCAAAAGGGCACATCTTTGTAGCAGAATGCAACGAACGATTATAAGCAAACTCAATATGAGGCAAGGATTCTTCCCACATGTTTTAATTCTTTTTCAACACAGCTCTAAGCATTGTAGATAAAGTTCTATTCACAACTTTAGTTTGTCCATCAGTTTGGGGATGACAAGTAGTAGAAAATAACAACTTATTCCCCAATTTAGCCTGTAAAGTTCTCCAAAAGCGGCTAAGGAATTTAGCATCACTATCTGAAACTATGGTATTAGGCATACCATGCAAGCGAATAACTTCACGGAAATTTTTTTTAGCAATATTGGTAGCATTATTGCTCTTATGATATGGTATAAAGTGGGTCATCTTAGAAAATATATCAACAACCACAAATATACCATCCCTCCCGTTCTTTTGTTCTAGGCAATCCTAAAACAAAGTCCATCGAAATATCTTCCCACAGAACGCTGGAACAGATAAAGGCATGTATAAACCATGAGGATTAAGTCGTGACTTAGCTCTTTGACATGTAGTGCAACGAGCAACGTAGCGCTTGACGTCCCGTCTCATCTTTGGTCAAAAGAAATGATCAGCAAATATATCCTCTGTTTTCTTCACGCCAAAGTGTTCCATCAGCCATCCTCCATGTGCTTCCTGTAACAACAACAAACGAACGGAGCTAGCTGAAATGCATAGCTTGTTAGCTCTAAACACAAACCCATCATTAATGACGAATCTGTTCCATATTTTTCCTTCTTTACAATTCAATAATATATCCGTAAAATCAGTATCATGCACATATTACTCTTTAATAGTCTCTAATATAATATTTTTGAAGTCAAGTTGTGAAAGCATGATATATCTTTTAGATAAAGCATGAGCAATAACATTCTCATTT
Source organism: Hsuehochloa calcarea (assembly GCA_036346395.1). Classification (NCBI taxonomy): domain Eukaryota; kingdom Viridiplantae; phylum Streptophyta; class Magnoliopsida; order Poales; family Poaceae; genus Hsuehochloa; species Hsuehochloa calcarea. The sequence goes on from CM070607.1 coordinate 13,314,232, forward strand.
CCCTTCTTGTGTTTTACAACATAAGGAAAAGACTCAATAAATTTAACCCACTTTGCATCTCTACGGTTCAATTTACCTTAACTTCGAATATCCTTTAAAGATTTATGATCAGAATGTATAACAAATTATTTGGGCCATAAATAATGTTGACAAGTTTTTAAAGTTCGAAAGAGTGCATATAACTGCTTATCATAAGTAGAATAATTCAAACTAGACCCACTCAATTTTTCATTGAAGTATGTTATAGATTTACCTTCTTGTAACAACACATCACCTAAGCCAATTTCACTGGCATCACATTCTAGTTCAAAAGTCTTATTAAAACCAGGGAGATGGAGTAGTGGTGTATGTATTAACTTATCTTTAAACGTGGTGAAGACGTTCTCCTATGCGGCGTTCCAAACAAATGTCACACCCTTCTTGGTGAGCTCATTCAATGATGCAGCGATGGTGCTGAAATCCTTCACGAAGCGGCGATAGAATCCAGCAAATCCTAAAAAGCTCCGCACCCGTGTGACCATGTTAGGAGTCGGCTAACTCTGTATTGCTTCAACCATGGCTTGATCAACTTTAATTTCATGTGAAGTAACAACATAGCCAAAGAACGCGGCTTGATCGGTGGCACATGTCATTTTTGGAATTTAGATGATACAGGAGCTATTATTGGAATTTCGGTGATCTTAAGGGGGTCACAGACGGCAACAGCTCACCTGCTGCCGTTCCACACGGCAGCAGGTGCGGGCACGAGCTATTTTCGGAATTTAGATGATACGGGAGCTATTTTTAAAATTTTGGTGATCATAAGGGGTTATATATGTCCAATTTTTTTTTGACAATTTGAAGATGTGTGGAACGGCAGCAGGTGCGGGCACGGAGCTATTTTCGGAATTTAGATGATACGGGAGCTATTTTTAAAATTTTGGTGATCATAAGGGGTTATATATGTCCAAATTTTTTGACAATTTGAAGATGTGTTTAATATGGTATTTCAGTTCAGGTATTACGTGAAGAATCGACAGACGTAATACGTACTTATTAGACGTAATACGTACTTATTCCCAAAAAAATTCCATGTCCAGCTCGCACCGATAACCTCCAACAGTCAAGATCCCACAGTCCCATCAGAGGAAAGAACCCTAAAAAAACCCCCAGCGCACCCAAACCCGCTGCAGAAGCCAGTCCACCAGCAGCCATGTGGCGCCGCGCCTCCCAGCTCCTCCGCACCACTCCCACCCCCACCGCCACCTTCCTCTCCCACCGCCTCCCGCAATCGCACCGGCACCCACTCCCAACCCCACCCGCACGTCTCCTCCCCGCCCCAAAATTTGCATCATCCTTCCCCTACGCCACCCAAGCAGCGGCCGCAGCCCCAGCGGCGGCGCCGGCCGCGAGGGCGCCGCGGACGGTGGGTAGCCTGCTACGGCTCAATGACCTGCGTGACAACCCAGGGGCGCGGAAGCAGAAGACGCGCAAGGGCCGCGGGATCGGCTCTGGCAAGGGCAAGACAGCGGGGCGCGGCCACAAGGGCCAGAAGGCGCGCGGCACCGCGAGATTCGGCTTCGAGGGCGGCCAGACCCCGCTCCGCCGCCGCCTCCCCCGCCGCGGCTTCAAGAACCGCTTCTCACTCACGTTCCAGGTTCCCGCCTCTCTTGGTTTTCCCTTTCCTCTCTTGCAATCTTGCTGTTTATGTGGTAATGGTATGGTGTAAGGTGGTGCACGTTAGGTGTTCGACCCGTGTTCTGTGGTGATCGATCACAAACCCACATTTAATTCCTTGTTTCGTATGGATGGGGTTCAGTTGTCTCCTCGAATGTTCTTTGGTTGAATGCCGCTTACGTATACGGAAGTAATTTGGCTTGCACATAGGGTGTTCGATCTATGTTCTGTGTACGGACCTGACATATTTCCATTTTACTACCACTTATTGCGTGTGCTACTGTGATAAGGATTTTGTTCCCTTCCTGATGCTCCTCACTTAGACGAATAAAATTTCGGATTTGCTATCCATCACCCGGCTAAAAATTTGGGAGATTTCAGTCGAATTTCTGACCTTCAGATGTGCTTGAAGATTCATGCAATCTTGGACGGTGTGTTTCTCATCTCCGGTGAGGTCGCTGTTTTCTCCAGTGACTGCAGGGGATTAGGACTCGGGCTGACCCATTTGGGGTTCTGGGTTCATCGGGGCCAGCCGCCAGCAAGGAGGAGGGCGGCAGGAGGCGGTGGCGTGCAGGGCGATGACATCCCAAGTGGCGGGTTAGGTGGGGCGATGACATCTGAGGCGGCAGATCCGGCGGTGGGGAGCTGCCGGATACGGGGAAGAAGGTGGGAGGCGGCGGTGCGCGGGCGGCATGGAAGAAGAGGCGGGCAGCGCCGTCATCGGCGGTGGCCGCACCAACAAGGAGGCGGGAGGTGGCGGAGGGGTGGGGGAAGGCAGCCATCTGCGGCGGCATCAAGAGCTCGCGGTATGGGAGGAGTTGTCGAGGAGCTATGGAGCTGTGTTACATAGCAAAGGGTGGAAGGAGATGGACTGTTGGATTGAACCGACTGATTTTTCATAAAACAAAATCACTTACATGATATCTAGACAGTCCCATAAAATTTTGGCTGGGCCTATTATTCTAGCCCTTAGGCGAGCTTATAGTGTATTTTAGTTTTTCAGCGTACAACTATCTGATGAAAGATGTCGAAGGCAGCATTACCCTGAAATTGTGGGAATGCAGGTTCATGTAGAAATCATTTTGACATGAGCCGCTCGGATAGTGGAATCTGACCTTCCAGTGGCCATTTTTTCAAGGAAAAATTGATTCCATACCACTCAAAGATGACCACTTTAGCAAAATACCATTAAAAGATTTTGGTTCACTTTAATGCCACTCAACTTTACAATGGTGGCAGAATCTAGTGGTATCAAAGTGAACCAAAACTTTTTGATGGTGTTTTACTGAAGTGATCATTTTTGAGTGGTACAGAACATATGCAAAGTTTTTGTTCTTTTCAAGGATTTTTGGAACTTTTCAATCAGAATTAGGCTCAGAGAACACAGTGAGGTTTCCGTAGCACAACCTTGTGGCGTCAAAAGACCTCGCTTGGATGTGAAAAATTTCATCATTTTTGCCTGTTCCTGTTATGTATCTCCTAGATGGTAGGGTATTCTGCGTTTTTTGAGCTAGAATGTGGTATATGTGGGCACGGGTGCATCCACATGAAGTGTCTGGGGTGCACGGACATCCTGTTGGTTTTGTGGGTATGGAATTGGTTGCAGAGCTTTGCTTTATTTTGGTGGATGAAGATTATGGGCGAGTTGTGCTAATCTGTGGAAGATTTGAGGTGCTGTGCACTAATTTGGTGGTGCTGCTCTGTAGTGATGGGGATGTGCACTTTTTTGGGGACAGATCTATTACAGTTAAACTGTTGGACGGACAAGATGTATGTTTTTTTTGTTGGGCACGAAAGCCAGGAGCAGATTCAAACTTTACACATTTCCTTATCTTCTAGTAGTTTGGATATGTAAGTTCATACTAGTTAGGTGGTGAGCACTGTTTGGTGCTTTGTTAGCATGCAAGAAACAATTGGCCTTTTTGTGTGTGCGTGGGTTTCTGGCTGTTGATAGAAATGCAAAAAAGGATTATATGTAGCACACATGGTTATTAAGGCGTCGCTTATGCGTCACCCAAGCGGTAGGGCGCCGCCGGAGGCCAAGGCGTCGTCCCCGCCTTGCCATTGCTCGTCGCACGTGCGGCGTTGCAGAGCCAGATCGGGGCGACGTCGGGGAGTCGGAGCCGGGTGGGAGGGGGGAGCAGGGGAGGCCCGACGGCGCGTCGGGGAAGCAGGGGAGACCCGGCGGCGAGTCGGGGGAGTAGGGGAGCAGCGGGCTGGGGAGTAGCAGTCACCTGGAACCCTAGGCGGCGGCGCCTCCATCTCGCCGATCCCGTCCCCTGCAGCTCTGACCTTCTGCTACGTCGCCTGTCGCCCTCTTTATCTTGTGCGGATGTCTGCAGAGGACGCGGGCGTGAGGCGAGGAGATAAAGTCGGCGTGGATTGCGATGAATCGACGTTGCTATGATGAATAGAGTAATGGGCCAGCCCAGCGTGCATCAACAGTAATCGGCCGGCCGGTGCAGCAATTTCTTTTATTTTTTTCCTTTTCTTCTCCACTTCCTTGCACCTTTAGCGTCGCCTCGCCTCGCACCTTAACGCTTAAAAGGTGTGAGGGGGTGAGTCGCCTCGCCTCGCCTTACCACCTTAATAACCATGGTAGCACAACTACCTTTTTTAATGTTACATATTAGATTAGAGTGCAAAAGACCACTGCAAGAGGTCAGTTGTCACCCATTGCTCTCTCTCTCTCAAAAGAAAAAGGAGTTGTCACCCGTCATAATTCACAAAAAAGGCCTGCCGTATTCTTATATCATTGTTTTTTTTTCATAATCTAAAAATATTCTAGAGTAAGACCAGTAATCGTCAAAGTTTGAAAGCTAATGAGCTGCATATATTTCGGCATGCCCTTTAGAATGTATTTTCTGTGACGTGTGATATACTGGTTTAAATTCAGCTTGCTTAACAGAGGAGCAGCCTTTAGTTTTGTATTACAATCTTCCAGGTTCCTAAAATCATATTCCCGCACATGATATATACCTGCTGTCTCTGATAATTGTTTCGGTGATTGTATTCAGCAAATTGTGAATATTATTGATCAATGCTTATACATGACTTCAATTTCTACAAATTAAAGGTGGAATTTGGTTTTATTTGGGCAACTGGATGTTCATTGTTGTGAGGTGCAATATGTTATGCTGTTATTGACAATAACTGTGCTTATGCCTCAAGTTTGAATTGTGATTTGCAATGGTACCTAGGACAATATGTGATGTTAGTAATCTTTCCTCTGATCAGCCCTGTGGACTGGGGAAAATTGCAAAGCTCATTAATGCTGGAAAAATTGACTCCTCTGAATTGATCACAATGAAGACACTGAAGGTACTTACAATCATTTCTTTGAACTAGATATGTTTCTGTTTTTTTAATGACATGAACCTCTCTCTCACTTTGCCAGGATACAGGTGCCATTGGAAAGCAAATAAAGGATGGAATTCGGTTAATGGGTCGTGGAGCAGAAGAAATCAAATGGCCGATTCACCTTGAGGCAAGCATAATCTTATAAACTTATAGTTTCTTATGTCCTTTCAAGCCTGTCAATGTCGTGACTCGGGAATGACATGCATGTCTTCAAAGTTCAAAATGAAAATCTGGCCTTTACCTTCAAATATTCTATGTTCTGATTCTTGCTGCATGTGATGACACAGAATTCAAAACATCTGTTCCAAAGGGTGTTATTTATCCATTAAACTGAGATCTCGTATGGAGCTTATTTTTTTTCTTTTCTTTACATGACCTACTAGCCTGTCCATGGCTTGCAATCATGCTGAGTACAGATAATGGCTTCTTGCTAGAGGTAATTAGGGAGTTCCAACTTATAAATATTGATTTTCTTTAATCAATATTATTTGGCATAAGCCCAACTAATACAATGTGGTTCGTATAAGCTTGAAATGGGTTGATGTAGATGACTAAAGAAGCAACGTGATTTTCCTTCAGTGGTATGTGATATGTCAGTCTGTTGCTTTGGTTATTACGGTATACTGGTTTCTAACTTAAAAGCATGGTTGCAGTGGTCACTAGATTTGGTCAGTTCTCAATATTGCTGCTATGGGTAAGATTTCATATTTTACATATCCTAATGCCTGCCCTTCATGATGTTTTATGGTTGTTAGCATTATTTTACATCATGGTGTCTGAATTCAGAGATCCTTTCGTAAACTGTACATGAATGGAAATTTGCAGGTATCAAGGGCGACTGCTAGAGCAAAAGCTGCAGTTGAAGCGGCTGGTGGAACAGTAAGATTGGTGTATTACAACAAGCTTGGATTCAGGGCACTTCTCAAACCCGAGTGGTTTGCAAAGAAGGGCCGCCTTTTACCAAAAGCAGCAAGGCCGCCACCCAAGCAACGAGATAAGGTTGATAGCATTGGTCGCATACCTGCCCCGGCAAAGCCACTTCCCTTCACACCAGAGGAATTGGAGTTTGCAGCAAAGCGTGAAGCTGCTCGAGTGACAGCATAAAGGGGGCACGTTGGAGGCACAAACGGATCGTGCACTTTTTTATCCTACACACTGAAGTAGCCCCTCTGAACTTCTATTGCACGAGTTTTGAACTGGGCATGTATAAGAATCGACTGTTCTATCTTGAAGATCCATTCGTTGTGGCATTCCTTGCACGGAGGTTCGAGTGTTTGCTTATCGTTTAGACCAGGGAATGCCGTTTTTTCTGATTGCAGTCACATATGGTGTTATTGGCACCTGGGTAACGCTGGGTCAATGTTTGTCCACCTTGTGACTCAGCTCAAAATGAGCCTTGATACAAGAAATGATACTTGTGGGCAATACGCCAATAACAGCCGTAAATCCAGGATTTTTTTTAATAATACATTTTTAATTGGAATTACAAAATAACTGCTCATTAAAAAAACAAAAATAGGCATATGTTGTCATTCCAAATGGAAATGGTTTTGTCGATATTCTAAATGGTGATTGAATTTCAAATCGCTATTTGGAATGATGACATGGCCTTTCAAATGACGGTAGAGGACATGCTTTAAAAAGGAAAAAAAAGAGGGCATAATTCACTTTTAATCCAGAAAAAAGAATAAGGGAAGAGGTAGCAAAGCCCTATCCATCTGTACGTCCGTAGTCGAGAGAGTTCGCAGATTCGGTCGCCCACATTGTAGGTATTGTTTTTATAACTTTACATTTAAATTCAAAACCCTGGTAGGTTAGCAACTGAAACTAGTAGGTCGGTAATTTAATGGGTTAGATAGTTTTACACATGCGATTATGTAGTGTAGTTCGGTGTAGTATATCTTTTTAGACGTGTATTTTAGTTATAGAAATGTGGATAGTTGTAAAGAATTTATTTATGGTGTGGTAATTGAATACTTTAGATAGTTTTAGATGTATTCTTACATAGTGTAGTTCTTTCCAGCACTTCTTTTTAGACGCGTGTAGTTTAGTTTTAGATATATCATTACTCATAGTTTGAGACGTATGGTTTTGTAGTATAGTAAATCATTTTAGGTGCGTGTAGCTCAATTATAGATATGTTGCTAATGTTTATATTTTAGTAGTGTTTTTTTAAAAAGAATTGCACAAATAAATACACATCTAATAAAATTAGAAAAATGGGATTATTTTGTTGTTCCAAATAGCGACATGACGCTGTTGCTAATCCTATTGGTAACATGCCCATGTTGTTGGTTGGATTGGCGACATGAGCATTTGTCACCATTTGGAATGACGATTGGTTTGGAATACGATTAATATTATTTATTTATGTTTCTTATTAATAATAATGTAAGCACCATCTTTTCTTTTTCACATTATTTTAGGTACGACGTCTGCAGGTGATTATGCACAATAGCCCTTCGAGCTACTAGACTCGGTCGTTGACGCCAACCACCGTAGCCACCTTAGTATCGTCCGGCCCTAGCTTGGCGAGGCACCCATCAAACTTGGTTCGTTGTGTATGCGCACGTCCATGAGGGCATGGTGGATCGAGCCACGTTGGGTTTCCAGTATGTGCAGTTGTGATATTTTTGTACTCCATTTAAATATGAGCTTGTGTGGGTGTATCGTTTTGACGTAGGCTGAGAGCGTCCGGCCTGCCCCCTCTTGCGATGATGGTGGAGGCCACGTGGGAGGACGATCGGGACGTCCGTATGTCCAAACGTTTTCTGTACGACCGATGCCTGTTGACGACGTTGGTGTACCGTTGGAGTCCGAAGACGCACATGTTCCGCGTGCCGTGTGGGGAGATGGCTCCTACACCGCAGGACGTTGCGTACCTCACTGGTCTCCCTTGCGCGGGCCCTCTTGTGACTGCGCACGAGGTCACACCGACGTGGCACGCAGACTTCCTCGCCAGGTTCCCTGGGGTGCTACCGCATGGCAGCTGCTTTGACAATACGTACGACCCTTCACTAAAGTGGCTCTGCCAGTTCTATGTAAGTTCTCCCTCTGGTCTTCGCGCTTTATGTTTTTGTTGAACTTAGTAATAGGTCTTTGTCATTTTGCAGCCTCAGGGTATGGCCCCTAACGCTCCCCCGACAACACAGTGAGGAGGCACTTCGAGGGCTACTTGCTGTGGCTACGGGTCCCACGGTGGCAATGTCGATAAACACTTGATCCGGTACACAAAGGAGTTGGCGGACGCGGTGTTGGAGGAGATCTAGCAGTACGCCTGGGGCCTAACAGTGCTGTACGCGACGTACCGAGGCCTCTGCGGCGCCTGCCAGAGGGTCCGAGATAGCTCCATACTCTATGGATGCCCACTACTGCTGTAGCAGTGGTCGTTCGGGCGCTTCTAGATCAGACAACCACAGGTGGACCTCAGGGCGTACTCCCTCGCCCTATATGTCGATGACGACGTCGATGACCCGACCATGGGTACTACGTGGTGCCACCGACGGGTAAGTTTTTCGTACAGTTCGTATGTTTTGTACTTTGTTTCCACCCTACATGCTGAGGTGTGTGTTTATTTTGTTCTACAGGTCACATTCGCACCGGTCACTACACACGCCTTGTACTCGGACTACATGGTGATGTTCGACCAATTGACAGATGGCCGCGCCATCAGGAGACCGTACACTTCTGAAAGGGTGCTTGACCGCGCACCCCACGGGTTGTCCAGCCAATGCGCGTGAGACTCTGCCTACTGGCTCACGCTGAGTTTCTTAGTGTACGATGTGTGCATGGAGGCGTACTCCGTCCACTGGGTGGTGAGGCAGTTCAGTCTACGGCAAGAGATCCCGGGCCCTAGGGAGAGCCATTGCCGTTAAACGTCCACGGGTAAGTTCATATTGAATATAGAATCTTCTTAATCGTTTTCCCTGTGTATTAACATTTTTGTTGTGTTGCTTTCCGCTGGCACACCAGGAAGAGTGTCCTAGGTACCACATGCTGGGCACTTAGCATGGAGCCGTTGGTGCAGACGTGGGCACGTGCATTGGACGACGTGGTCCAGGAGGCTGCCCAGTACGACCACCGGACGTACCACGAGTACATCGAGCGGTACAACACTCGGACGAGAGTGCGTTGCGTCCGGGTCGTGACGACCCACATCCACACGTTGCCGAGACGACCGACACCTACTCCACGCAGTTGGACTCTGCATACCACTGTGAGGTATGTAGTGAATGATCAGTAGTATTTCTTTACTTGTCATGTTTTTACGTTTTAAGCATTCTAACTTGTTTGATGAGGACATCCCTACCAATACTAATGAACCTACACCTACTCTTAGCAAAAATGCACCAATTGGTCCTATCTTATGTGTTCTCAGATTTGACAAGGACGCTGTATGGGAGACCAAAGAGGAGAAAGGAGAAAAACACATTCAAATTTCTGTCAAAGGGGATCCACTCGGTTTCTTCCATGATCTGAAATACAACACAAGTTCAACCGTCTGGGCTGTTTGAAGAAGAAACCAAATTGGGCTTGGTATGTGGAGAGGAGTACGAATTGAAGCCCAAATCCAAGCCCCATCTGAAATCAAGTCGAGTCCGAATTTCAGCCCAACTTGCATCCGAATTTTAGGCCCATGTTTGATTCTGAATTTGAGGTGGATTTGATTATGAATTTGATTTTTGGAGTTCAGATTTGAAGTGGGCTTGCATGCCTTATTATTTGGCCCGTATATCCATGTGATTCGATCATGTATCTTTCATTAAGTGATTGGGTCCGAACCCAAAATAGTTTTGGAGTTTGATTCGGTCACTTGACCGAAGTTGTGTGGTCCTTGTTCGGTCGAACCAACGGGTGGTGCCCCCTATATCTTGTGTGCCACACCCTCTATTTTTGTTAGACCATTATTTTCAGAAAATAATGGATTGCAAATTTTTCTTGTTTTCCATGTTGGCCGAACCAATTTGAAGGGGGAATTGGGAGTTCCAATCAAGATCGTTCAACCTTTCCGCTGGAAAATTGGGAGCACAATAGATTTCACTTGGTGGTCGGTGAAATCGATGCGTGTTTTCTTACGAATTAAAGAGTGATAATCATTACACAAGCAACAGAAGATCACTTCGATTCGAGAGGCTAGACGTGAGCATCCTTGATCCTACGTCGAGAAGATTGCACGATCCCGTATCATTGTTCTTCATGTGTAACAGCAATCTCGGATGGGCTGTGCACGCGGAGGCGAGCTCCGTTCTATACTGGATGACAGACCGCCTGGACATGACCTTCAATGAGCTCAGAGCGGCCATTGTCCGGCTCAAGGACTATGGAAGGCATTTCGGCAATCTCACATCCTGGCAGAGGCCGAGTGACGTGGTGGACGCACCGTCACTCACTGACAAAGTACATGGACGGGGTGGCTTGTAGTGCGTCACGCTCGACGCACACGACGACGGCTCCGCACCCAGATGTCTTGGGTGGGTCCTTGTGGCTAGGGGAGGGGAAAAAACTCATTAGTGGAAATCGTTGGCTCAGTTTATGAAGGACCGAAATGGCAACAGAGGGGGGGGGGGTGAATGGTGCCTTAAAAATTAAGAACTCCCCTTTACTGTATTTAAAACAAACCTACAAAGCCCTCTGGAAATCTCAAGAAGAGTAAAGCAAAATCAGAGAACGAAAACAAACTTGATGCATTCGTCAAAAATCGAAGCTCGATTCTACCTAGCGGTAGTTCCAAGATCGCGTAGTTCCGGTTCGATCATGGAAGTTCCGCTCATGATAGTTCAGCGTGGACAATCGGAAGTTCCGATTGTCCTGACCGAAGAACAGTGCGCTCGGGTTTTTCCCAAAAATCCAAAATACTAAATCTTGAGTGCTCTTCTCAGGTCAAGTTTCACAGGACATCATCCTAAGCAACATCTTGACCTCATGGAGAAGAATCGCAAACAAAGATTCATTAATCAAAGCAAAATCAGATTTCTTGAAGAAGGGGCAAGAAAGACCAAAAACCACAATAGACAAGATTCTCAGATTCTTAGCTCATGAAACTTTGAGGATAGATTAGCAATAGCAATACGACTCTAGATATCAAGTTTCATGCCATCTCATAAGACGAATCAAAAGTTTCATCAAAACCCTAGCTATTCAAGAGAAGAACAGAGAGAAGAAAGGAGGCATAAGCAAGTAATCAAAACCTCAGAGTTTCATTGATAGAAATCAAACGATTACAGAGGGAAATACAGAGGAATGATTACATAAGATTTCAGTTCATCCTCTCCAACTCAACAAACTCTCAAAAAGCAAAACAAACTCTTTTGCTAAAGCTAACCCTAATTTTCTCTCTCAAAAGTCTAACCCTAACACCAGGGGTTCACCTCTATTTATAGCCCTTGGCTAATGGGACTCCAACCCATTAAGCCCGCTAAACCCGAACGGAACCGCCTCCACTTGTGCCGCTTTGCGAAAAGACCGTTTCGCCCCTTGCGCACCTTCTGGAAGCCTCCCGTACACCTTGCTGTCCTTGACTCGCAACTACTTCAAGATTCACGCCGTCTTCGACACATCCCGACCGTTCTGACCTCAACGCCGCCTGCGCCTAGTCCGATCACCTCGTGTCTCGCCACGACTTCGTCTCGATATCCTGCAGTCAACACAGACAAAAACACATCACATAGCATTGCACAATATCATAGCATCAACATTTGTACAAGACTCAAACTCATACAAACTCAAAATCACAAACTTTCCTTCTCTGCACAGTTCTGGACACAATCGGAAGTTCCGCACTTACCATTGCGGAAGTTCCGATTTCCGGAACATCCGCACTTGTCAGGATTATCGGAAGTTCCGCGCTTACCATTGCAGAACTTTCGATTATCTAACGTCCGCACTCCTGCATTTTCAATTCCGATTTTCGTCTCGAGGAATACTCACGCCAAGATATCGGACAAACCGCGTCTCAGTGCGGAAGTTCCGATTACTTCAACCGAAACACAAACGTTAGGATAATCGGAAGTTCCGTTTTACCACAGCGGAAGTTCCGATTATCGGAAGTTCCGATTACCAGAACCGGAAGTTCCGCACTTCGAGAAACCAAAACAGCAGCAGTGCAAACGCGATGATTTCAATCACAAACTTCTCACCACCGCGTCAAATACTCATCACTCAAACGGGGACCCTACTCACATGGTCTCTCAGTTTAAAATTGCTCCAATTACACCCGTTAATTGGTTAAACATTGAAATGGGTTGATTTTGAATGAAATTGAATTTTGCTCTAGATCGGCTTATTAGTTCGGTTCTAAAAATATTTCCAAACTATAAATAATATGATATTAATTCAAATCGTGTCAATTTGGGGGGGGGGGGAACTCGATAAGATGAGCACCTGACTCAATATCCACCCCTACTTGTGGCACCATGCACGCAGTACACCTACCGAGTTTGTAGGTACAACTCTACAACTCACCTGAGCTTGCTCATTGCTAACTTATTTTTTAACCAACCAACCAACTAACTAACGCCAATTTGTTGCAACAGGACCTCAGTTCCATGCGTACGAGGGCTGCAACACGGGGGGACACCCCTTCAGATGCAACGACCAGGTTAGTTATTGCTCCCTCGTCGTGTTTGTAGTTTTGCATTTGCATTATATTTAAAAGTTCATTTTACTGTTTGACATGGCGTCATCACGGTTGGGAGGAGGGACACCTAACCACGCAGGAGGGGATATAATACTCAGACTACGACATCGACAAGATCCTATATCCGCGAGACGATAGTGCGCCTTTGCAACCCGAGGACGCTCCCAACCAGGTCTCTGTTGGGGCTTCTGTAAGCCCCTGAAATCAAATCTGTTTCAAGCCAAGTGATTGCACCCGAGGTACAACACTTAACTAGGAACGAAAACGATTTCGAGTGGCCGAATATGCGTCTCATTTAGCTCCCAAGGATCACTGACTAACATGCACATACCCAAACACAATATTGCATTCACATCCATACATAATGTACAAAATAATAGAATCATTATTACAACATCACTAAATAGAACCATAAGGTACAAGTTTGCATAAGAGGGCCGACCGGCCAAATATAATCATAACTCAAATAAATCACAGCGGAAGACAAATAAGGAAATAAAAGAGAAAAACCGAGTTGGCATGCCCAAACCCACAAGTAACCATCTGAAGTTAAAGTCGTAGTGTCTGTCGTACTGAAACCCGATTCGAAAGACTTTTCACCTGCAGCATGGACATCTGATTTGTACAGAAACATACTCGCAAGACTTACAAATAGCAACAACATATAATAAATGCATTCAAGTGTCAAAGGAAGGTTACTACACTAAGCAATTTTTAGCATAAAGCAACATTTCATTTGAAGTACAAGTAGTAGATTGAAATGGTAAGTGAGTAAATATTTTTTATACTTTAAATAACAATGAGTAAACAATATTAGACAACATCTAAACAACAACAAGTGGCTGCCCCGTAGCTCACAAACATAGAATGAAACCATTCTCAATGCCAACCGATCAAGTTTTAAAGTTAAAATTCTAAAATATTAAGTCTAACTCCTGCAAGTCCAATCCCAAGCGTGTCCATAACTTAGGATGAGGCTATTCGAATAGTTTACACCCTGCAGAGGTGTACCAATGTACCCACACACTAGACCGCCTCTTTTGCCTCCGGAATAAGCACACTTCCTAAGGTATGCCGGCAAGGCTAAGTCCTACGAGACGTTTGTTGGAAAATGACCCATATGAGTGATGCCCATTTTCTATAATTCCAAAGCATGTAGGTTTAGTACCATATTGCTAAGGCAAGGTGGAGGTGACCAACATATAATGTGGTGTCCTTGCCACTCTTTGAAACATATGACACATGGATGATGGTGGCACGAGGAAGGCTTTGGCTAAACACGCACACGCAGGCGCGCGCACATTAGCTTATTTTCACATGAAAAATCGTGTGATTTGTGACTTGTGATGCGCGATGTACCCGTATCCTAATAGACAAAATACTCTCATCTGTATGGAAGGGTGGCTTAAAGCCTTAATGTATGCTAGTGTCCAATGAGGGAAAAATGTATTAGCTTTCAGGATACCTAAAATGAATACACCTACTTGAGCCTAATTGTGAGGTCGCAGTTCACGATTTAATAGGCCATTCTCTAGAAAGCTCGTGAGCAGATAAGAGAGCATGACCAAATAATGCTCCATTTAGGCCAATTCTTTGATAGACTAGTATCAATTGAGATTTCAAGTGAAATCTAATCATGAAAACCTGTGAATTCAAGGAATAGTCCATTCATCAGTTGTGAGAAGATCAATCTTGTCATTCTAGGTACAAGTTCAACCCGTACGAGACTTACATTAAAAGACTGGTATATTAACGGTACTTCAGCACAATATCTTTGATACCTTTTTGTTTCTTGCTTTGGAATTGGTGGGGGATTGTTGGAAATTGGCCTATATGAGTAAGACACATTTTTATAATTCCAAAGCATGTATGGTTTAGTACTATATCGCTAAGGTAAAGTGGAGGTGACCAACATATATGGTAGAGTCATTGCCACTCTTTGAAACATATGACACATGGATGAGGGTGGCATGAGTATGGCTTTGGCTAAACACACACACCCGCACACGCACGCGCGAGCATTCGCGTATTTTCGCGTGAAAAATCGCGTGACTTGTGACTTGCGACGCGCGACCGTGTCTTGACGTGGCGCGCCACTTGGCAGACCAAGTCCACCTTATTTTTACCGAACCATGCATCTCTCTTTCTGTTTGAATGAGATTCAAATGTTTGAATTTGAGGTTTTATTGGGTGATGATGACAGACAATTACCAGTGGGTAAATAACTGGTTAAGTGTGTCGATTATTACGAGGTAAATGACTATTTAATCGATCGATTCACGATATATATATATATATATATATATATATATATATATATATATATATATATATATATATATATATATATATATATATATGCGCCTGTAGACATCCAGAGCATGGTGCATAGAACAACTGCTTCCATTCCTTCTTTTCTTCCTTCTGCAAACCTGTGTTGTTGTATTGCGCCGTCTGAACTTCGTCAACTCTTCTTCTCGGCGTGCACCTTGAAGAAGAGGAGCGGTATCTCCGAGCCGTTGCTGCCGTGAAGACCTGCACGGGGGGTGGCAATAAGGTTTCTAGGCAGCGCACCTCTGTGCGACCGCTCGTTTCACTGATTTATCTACGTTTCTGCGCTGCATCGAGTCTGCGTCTGCGCTGCTTCCTGTTCTTTATCGAACTCATTTGTAAGTCTTTCGTGTGACTGATTGACTTGTTTACATTATGTTTTTGCTTATATTGTGAAGTACAATGAGCTGCCTGTTGTTAGTACTGTTTTGTGCATCAGTCTTTTGCAATATCTGTCTTCTATTTAAATCTGGAATTAAAATATTGCCCTCATTTTCAACAACATTTCCAATATAATGTATTAACTACGAGTCGCCCGTATGGATGTAAACTCATACGTTGTGTCGGAGTCACTAGCAGAGAGATAACTTATCGATACTCCTCGAGGTGGAGAACCTACCGGGAACTCCACCACCGCACACCCACAACAGTAAAATATTTTTTTAACAGTAGAACAACCACCCTGCGACCCGGAGCTAACACACGCCAAAGTACTAAGTCAAGAGATGTCCCATATCCCTCTCATGTGGTTAGCACACAATAATGTTTGGTTTTGGTGAAACAAGATGTTCGATCCTTGTTGACCGAGGCAAGACATCCACACACCCAACAACACACCATCCAACCACTTGCCCAAGTCTAAATAATTTTATTTGCATTTTTAGTTTTCAAACTAACATAGCACATGGTGCTGGACATAGCATAATAAAATGATTTGTTTGATCAAGGTTATCGACAGAGTAGATAACCGCCCAATTCTATCGAGATCTAAGCATGACTAAGCATTGATTCGTATAAATATGTATAGACTCTATAACATCTACCGAGCACTAACATCAGCGGGAATAATAACCTAAGGCTAGTGGAAAGGGATAAACATTCACTACAACTCATGCATCTAATAGGAATAATTACCTCTAACGAAAAATAGTCATTCAAGTAGAACATTTATACATACAAGTTGCAAACAATATATTTTGTAACGAAAGTAATAGGATCAATATGATTAAAGGGGGGGGGTTGCTTACCTTGTTGAAGGTAACTCGCTTGCTGTTGTTGAGGATCACAATCGAACTCGTGTGGATCTTTGTAGTCTAGCGTTTGAATATGAAAAGCCAATAAGAACACATAACACTAAATATACCAAAAAATTCAAAGTTACCCAAAATGCATGAAAATTTCACAGTAGGTTGATTATTATTTTAGATGAATTTATAAATAAAAATTATTTTATTTGGAGTTTGTATGTAGAAGTTATGGCCCTCGGAAGATCAAGGCTAAGAAAAAAAAATCAGAAAAATTGCAATCTCCCACTATTCATTCAAAAATTATCATTTTGGCAATATTTTCTAGAAATGTGGTGAAGATAAAAATTACATAGCATGAAATATAATAATGATTTATAATCAGAATAACTTGATTCTCCTCATTTGGAGTTTATATGAATTTTTTTAATGAATTTTTGAAGTTAGAGCATTTTCTAGTGTAAAAATAATGCTATTTCGAGACCAATATTAAAAACTAATTTTTCCAGGATAGTAACATGTTAAAAAATTATACCATATTAAATTTCATTAAAAATTAAATTTACCAAAATTGGTTTCACTGGATTTGGAGTTAAAATGAATTAATTATGCATTTTTGAAGTTAATAGAATTTTTAGTGCAACAATAATTCATTTTCGAATTTATAAATATATTTAATAATTTTCTTACCGGCACTTACCTAGCCGCAGTCACACAAGCGGGGTCCACTACATAGTTCCGAATTTAATTTCCTACTAACAGGTGGGGTCCACATGTTATAGTGTCGGTCCATAGCATAGTGTATGGACCGAGGGTCCATGAGCCATCCACGGGTCTACAAATGTACACTTAAGTTCTCGAGACCCACATGTCATTCACTCCAACCGGTTTAATATCTTGTTTTCTGTTTACCGGGCCCACATGTAATACACTCATTAACCCTTCTTAAGACAACCATTACTGTTGAGCACTCATTAGCTAATTAATGACTAAGATTTGCTACTAATTACTTAGCTACAGTGTTGTCGGCTGTCCAACAACAGTGCGCTACACTCACTGGCGCATTGCCGGTGATTCCAACCATAGCGGCGCAGGCCAAGGGCAGGGATGGGTGCGCAATAGCCTTGTGTAGGGATGACAATTGTGCCCGATTACCCGTGTGCCCGCGGGAGAATACCTTAATGGAGGTGGGTATGGGCATCTTTCTTTGCCTACGGGTATAAAAATGGGCACCATAACTTACCTATCGGGCAAACGGGTGCGGACATGGGTAAGCTCCATCCATGCTCGCTTCGCCCGATTACCCGCCATATACACTGGCAGGTGGGACCGTAGACACACTCACTAAATCACTGTATAAAAGTAACACCAAAACCCTAGACCCAACCTCCCACCTCCAGCTCCCACTTCCAGCCGCCAAACACCGCCTCCCACTTCCCAAGTTCCCATCGTCCGTCGCCAGCAGCGCCTCCCCGATCCAAATCTCCACTTCTCCAGCCCTCCTCCCGGCCATCTCCCTCCAAGCAGTCCTCCTCCCGCCAGCCGTCGCCCTCCGACCGTCCCCCTCCCAGCGGTCCTCCTCCCGCCCAGCCACCCTCCTCTCGGCTGTCTCCCTCCAGGCAGCCCTCCTCCCGGCCGTCTCCTTCCCGTCCGTCCTCCTCCCGCCCAGCCGTCCTCCTCCCGGCCGCCCCCTCCCGCCTAGCTGCCCCCTCCCGGCCGTCCTCCTCCCGCCTAGCCGCCCCCTCCCGGCCGTCCTCCTCCCGCCCAGCCACTGCCCCCATCCTCCTCCCGCCCAACCACCTCCCGGTTGGCATGTCCTCCTCCTCCAGCCCGGCGCCTGGTCAGCCCAGTCTCTAAATCTCCTCTCGGCCATCACCCTCCCGGCCGGCCGCTCTCCTTCAGAGTCCCACCGCCAGACCGCCTCCCACCGTGAAATGCTAGGTTGTCATTGGAATGGATGTTCTTTGCTTGAGTTCTCTAAATGACAAGGACAAAACCTATGAGCCTTCTGATCCTCTCGTGTTCTTCTTGGTGGTTGTTTTTGCGTGTGGGTTTTTATGGTTTCTAGCATTTCTGGGCTACCACATTAAGGTGTTGCTCATTTTTTCCTTTCTTTGCGGGAAGGTCTTCGTCATCGTTTTTATTGTTCATGGTTTCCAGTAAACGCCGCCTTCATATTTCTATGCTTTATCTCCTGATTGGTGATTTGTTTCCCTATTTCGTCGGTTGTTACAGTAAAGTTGCGCCACGAGGCTTCTACCTTTCGGTCCATAGTTTCCCCCCTATATTCATCTCTATCTAGGCAACAATTTCTTTGTTTCAGGTAATGTTTCCATGCCATTTGAGCAAAATGCGCAACAAGGCCTCCCCTAATTGTTTTACTGCAATACAGATGATGGAATTGTGATTGCAGTTGTAATCCATTTGGATGCTCACCCTGCTGTGTTTATTAATAAATTTTGCTGTGAGTATTACTGCGTTTTGTTTGTCTAGTCATGTCCTGTGTTGCTGATTGCTGATCAGATTCTATGATTTTCTATTCGGAACTTGCAATCACTGTGATGAGGAATTGGCTGCCTTGCATCTTCTGTTATCTAATCAATTACTTTTGGGTTGTGTTCACAAGCTCTGAACCTGGAACTTTGGGGCTTAAAGTGATGTTGGAACTAATCAAAACATTGCCTTTTTTTATTCAGCTGTATTAGCAATTTCTTGGTTGCAATTAATAATGGTTATGACCTAACCATTGTATACATTGGAGTCTATGACCTCAACTTCAAGGAAGAGGCAATACAGCTGAATGTTTTGAGCCCAATTTTACTATGCTTATTTTCTGTAGACAAATTTCATAACCTTCTTGGGACCATTTATAATTTTGCTGCCTTGTATTGTAGAACAATGACGGTTCACAGAAGATATCTGGAGATAGCCTGAAGAATTTATACAAGTCATTTGTCAGTGAATACCCCATTGTATCGATTGCGGACCCATTTGACCAGGATGACTGGGTGCACTATGCTAAGATGACTAAAGAAATTGAAGAACAAGTGCAAATTGTTGGCCAGACCTTCTAATCACCAACCCAATGGTGAGTGATTTGTTTCATTGATTGTATCACTCCCATTTTGTTTGATCAATGTAACTATTTATATCAATATGTTGTGTAGAGGGTTGCGAAGGCAATCGAGGAGAAGTCATGCAGTGCTCTTCTACTCAAGGTATTATTCTGTTCACACAGTTATCGTTTTCTATTCTTGGTATCAATCTCATAATTTGTCTTCCACATTCTGATTATTCACCGTTTCATCTATAGGGTAACCAAATTGGATCTGTCACCGAGAGCATTGAAGCTGTGAGGATGTCAAAGCGTCTTTGGCCGGGTGTGATGACCAGTCACAGGAGGTACGGTGGATATTGCGATGTGCATCACTATCTCTTTTCCTAGAGTTGTTTTGATACCATTTGTATGTTAATTTACAGTTTCTGACTGTAGTGGTGAGACTGAGGATACATTCATTGCTGATTTGGCAGTTGGTTTGGCCAAGTACAACCAGGCAAGTAGCTCTTCTAAATCTTGTACTGCAAAAGCAATCTTCCTCGAGTTCATGCATATTTGAGCAAGATTGCAATTTTACAAATTGGCCCATTTGTAATAATAAATGGTATTGTGTAACTGGAACAGCTTCTTAGGATTGAGGAAGGGCTCGGCGTTGCTGCTGTCTACGTAGGTGCCAAGTTCCGTTCACCGGTGGAGCCCTACTAAATGGGATTGTGAAAATCAGACCACTCTTATCGTAATATGGTTTGCATGAGGGTTTTTGGATTGAACTCTAGTTAAGCTCTTAGGATTGAGTAATAAAGTCCCACATGTTCATGTGAACGGATATGTACCCTAGCTTCCAATTTTGGTCTCGTTGAGTTTGCCAGAACCTCCTACCGCAGTTTGTATTTTCTTTTTATTTGTTGAACTTGATTAGTTATCCTGTCGAACTTGATGTGTGAATTGTGATGAACTTTATTAGTTGTTGAATGTGTGATGCACTATTGATGTGAATTGAAATGAACTTGATGTGTGCATTGTTTGTGTGTGATGAGTATACCCGCGGGCGATGGGTACCCGTGGGCGATGGGTACCCATGGGCGGTGGTGCATTATTCGCGGGTAAACGGGCATGCCCACAGGCGACGAGTACCCACGGGCGACGGGCATGGGCGAGATTCTTCGCCCGTCGTCCTTCGCGGGCATGCCCGTGGGGGGAAATCGGGGTCGCGGGTATGGGTATGGGCGAGCACTACCCGTGCCCATCGTGCCCGATTGCCATCCCTAGCCTTGTGCACCTAATGGTGGTGCTCTCGGCTGCTGAGCCGGCCTGTACCGGCGGCGAGCCAGAGAGGGGCGGCGATTGTGCTACGACCAAAGAGCAAGCAAAGTGAAAGCTCCGCATTTGACTGGATAAGGAGGCGCCCAGGCTATCTAGAGGTCATGCGATGCTACCTGAGCAAGGAGAAGATGCGGAGATGTCTGGAGTTGACTTGGCGACGACAAGGTGACAGCGGCGCTGCGGCTTCACGTGGAGAAGAAGACCTGAAGATGGAGAGAGACCAATATATGTTGGGGCAGCTCAAGGAAACCTAGTAGATGGTGTCAAAGCAGAGAATTGGGGAATGCCTCACCAGAACGGCGTCGGGGAAGAAGGGGGTCCTTATGGTCGAAAATGGTGATTCTTCAAAATTCTCAAGCTCCTGTGAAACATTGGGGGAGTGAGTCAACGGTAATTCATCCTCATGTCCAAGAACACATTATGACGCGCAAGGACAGGGCAAAAATCTCACCGAGATAGAAAATGGCATGGTGATGCTTTTGGTGCGCTCTCTGGAAGCCGTGAGAGCACTAGCTTGTCCCGGATCCTACAAGCGAATGCAAAGGTTGACATAATAAAAATGGAAACGACACAGAAGGTAGGAGTTGAGGGACAAG
Organism: Hsuehochloa calcarea; assembly: GCA_036346395.1. NCBI lineage: Eukaryota > Viridiplantae > Streptophyta > Magnoliopsida > Poales > Poaceae > Hsuehochloa > Hsuehochloa calcarea. Next base: position 13,335,436 of record CM070607.1, read on the forward strand.
GCGACACAGATTTTACCCGAGAGAAACGCTCACACAAGCTTCCCTCTCCTCGGCCACCGAGAGGAGAAGTGAGGAAGAAGGAGAGCAACCCGGCGGTTTTGTTCGGGCTAGAGGACAGGAAAGAAGCGGCGTGAAGTGGCGAAGCTCTGCGAGTGGTCAGCTAGGGTAGTGCGGCAATGGCATGGATGGAGCGCGGTAGAGCATGTGTGGCGCGTGGCGCCGAAGCTTTGGCGTCGCCAGCGCACTGAGGGTGTAACACTCTGGCTATTCGAAAGCCAAGATGCTACCTATAATCTCTACCACAAACCAACAATTTAAACAATTACTAACATTCTAACAATAAAGAGCAAAATATGTTCTATTCGAAAGGAACCTAGTATAATAAACATCATAATTTCTGCAATAAACAAATAAATCGAACATGATATTCCATTCGAAGTAAAACAATTAAGACCATAATAGGAAAGCAAGAATCCCTAACTCGCATAACCTAAACATAATAATAACCAATAACGATCATCCAAAGGGTTATTTATTATTACAGTCCAAGCTCCGAAATGCGGATTAGTAACAAAGGTTTATTTCAAAGGTGCGTGCAACTGTGTGTCTATTCCCTCCCATAAATGCTATCATTGTGGTTCACCTAAAAAACACAACAAGAGTGAGTCCATGACTTAGCAAGTACAAAAGAATACTTTGAACAAGATAGGTATAATTCCTCAAGCATACATTGAGGCCAAAATATGAAATAATGGAAAACACATGAATGAATGAATGTGCATGCCCTTCACTTCTGCTCATACCGGTATAGCTAGTCAACACCCGTCGGTGTTCACTCATGCCCGCATTATCCAAAATACGGGGATCCAAAGCCTGTTTGAAGAACGTTTCAAAACGGGGATCCAAAATTTCCCACATTAGAATGGTGGGTCTTATATGCCCATGTTGGAATGATGGGACTTCACTACCCACTCCCGTGGGTGTAGCAAGAACACTACTTACATGCATGAATGAATCTGGTGAGTAAAGTAACATCATTAACAGAACCATGGTAATCAGATACTACTATGAACAAGTATGTATCAAACATTGCTCACCATACATTTCTCGAATATGGAAAAGTATGTATCATCACAACCATACAAAAGTACTTGCCTTTTTTGCTACAAAGTGTAGGGAGGCAAAGACGATGCCCCTAACTCCTGTACCCCTTATCCTACACAAGATAATCACTAATCATAAGGACGCTGTGAAAAGTACACTCTACTCACACCACCTAACCCGTCTTCGCGAACCGCAAGATTCAAATATTGATTCTGCTCAATTTACCCGACAGCCTAGCGGAAGTTCTCATGGGACAGCAGTACTAACATATTCATATCTTTGAATACGAAGCTCGGAATGGATTGATCTTAGACTCTCTGGAATCATGACGAAATTATCTACGATAAACTAGTTGGCAAGGTTTTCTGATTCGGCTATCAAGTATTCCTAAGGATCAGGTCAAGTTTCTGCACCTGCAAACTGCTATTCAGGAACTACTGCCGTGGGAGAAAATTCGTATCTTTTGATTGGCTCAACCAAAAATCAAATTCTCTACTAATATGGAAATATTAAAGGATTGCCTACAATTTTCATGTTGGGTGAACTCTCTAATTCGACATCTAACTAAATCATATTGGCAACACAAAGTATCTTCTAATCCTTGTCAGCCATTCTGGACAGTCACAAAGAAACCACCATAACTTCTAGACCGTAACTCCAAATTAAGTGATCTTTATGACTATAGAAAGCTAAGAACGAGCAATACAATTTTCTAAGAGACCCTAACTTCTGATTCAGAATTTAACTCTACACAATCTGACAATCAAACCGAGGGTTAAAATCTGACCTGATTGACTCCCTGGAGAGCAGCGACGAGGATGATCCAATGGGAGGTTATTTCGCCGGAAAAAATGTGGAACCAGTGGGGAGGACGACCTTGGGGGAAGGGCTGAGCCAGGGGAGGAAGAGGGGAGGAGAGGTGGCTGCTGTTGGGGAAGGGGGAGGCTAGGGTTTGGGGGGGAAAGCACCCCCCCTTGGCCGGCCTCCCCTTGGGCCACATGGGCCGTGGCCTAAGGCCCAGGTTGCCGGGAATTCGTGAAAACCCCCTTGAGATCACCAAAAAATATATTTTATATTTAATTATTTCTCCCAAATATTCTTCTAATCGCCTGAATAAATTTTAGGGTATTATAGAGGAAGACGGAGCTGGCAAGCTGGGCCCGCGGCGTCAGCGAGAGAAGAAACGACGAGCCAGAGCCTAGCTCAGTCAGGTTCGGTTAGGCGGTTGGATCGAGTCAAGTCGAGTTGGTCCGTGTCGGAGTTGGGTCTAAGACCGAGGATCGGTGCGAAGTTGACTGATTTGAATTCTAAAAGATCATACTTTGACCAGGGGTTTAAAAATAGCAAATAAATTTCAAAAAATCTACAATTTTTCAGAGAGGTTCCTGGGATGACGTAGTATCCATATAAAAGTTGAAATCTCACTGTTCATATTTTAATTGCTTATTTTGAATCCTTTAATTGCAGGGGTTATTAAAATGAGTTTTGAATTTTCTTAGGGTCAATTTGGTTTATTAAAAAATTGGGAAAATTATATCTATTCATGATAAATATTATAAGAGTTAAATAGATTACTTCCCAAGGGTGATTATAAGTTTTTATTTCTATTTTCCTTTGGAGCTTTGAATTGAGTTGTATGCTTTCTTTGATTTTAAAATTTTTAAATGCAATAATTTATGCAAATATTTCAGAAATCAAATGCATGTTCAAAAGTTTTAAAATTTTTATCTTTTTATGTATTTAAAATACAAACCCAAGATTTAGGATGTTACACTCGTCGTCGTCTCCCCCCGCCAACCACTTCGGCAACTCCCAGGTCTTCAAGTATTCCCTATTTCCCTTGTCCACACGGTCGTCTGATTCGCTGCCACTAGCAACGGATCTCGCCGGCGACGGAGGGGAAGAAGCTCCCCAAAAGTAGCTCCCTTCCCGACAGAGGTTCTGGCGGCCAGTGGCGGAGGCGGAGGCCAACGGTGGCGTCTCCCGCCGTCCACTTCAGCCCCTGCTTCGCAGCTGCCACGGCGTTCTTCATCCACTGCCTCAAGGTCGACTGCACGCCCATCCCCTTCCCCTTCCATACCATGAGCCTCGGAGGCGCTTAGGAGGATGCCAAGTACACCGTGCTGCTCGTCTGCCGCGATGACGACACCGCCCTGGTCCCCGAGCACGAGCATCTCCTGCTGAGCCTGGCGCGCTACCGCGGGGTTTCCCGCCGGCCGAGCGCGGGCTGGTGGTGGAGGTTTGGGCTCCCTAGCGGCGCATCATGTCGCACCCTTCAACACCTTGGTTGTTTTGGTTCCTCTCGTGATCTCACATGCATGCAGGTCTCACCCGTCGCTTTCACTCATTCTCTCACTGCTTGCAGCTGCGCGACTTCTTTTTCCCACCTTGGCTTCACTCCTTCTCTCTCTCCCATGCAACCAGCGATGCTTGCATCTGTTCGGAAGAAAAGTAGCCATGCGCGGAAAGCACTGGCTAGGCGCCGAAGCAAAAAGAACTAGCGCTTTCTTTCTCCAAGCACCGAAAGCACCCCGATTAGAGAAAAAACCCGATTTTTTTCGTTAAGTACCTCCATTGTACATACCCTCGTACCTAGTTACTTAACCTCGCTAGACTCAAGCTACCAGCCTTAGACTCCTTTGTAGTATATACGGTTAAAAAGCTCTAATATACTAAAATGTAGGGGTACAAATGGAGTGGATAGTGCTCGACCGTCCGTCCGTCTGTCCGTTTGAGTAAATTCGAATCTTTATTCAGAGCGTGAAATCGGATATCGAGATTTTTTTCCTCAAATTTTAGATTCAGAGCAAGATAGTTTTGCCAGATACAGAAACCGATTTAGGAAGGAGGTATCCGTCGGTTTCGGAGCTATCCAAAAAATTTATCGTGTAGTATCCGGTAAATACTATCCTAGATATCAGGTGAACTCAACGCCAGGTCTGGAGAGAGAGACCGACCGACGAGTCTTTTCTACTATTTATTTATTTTTAATTTTTAGAGGATACGGGAAATCCAAATAAGCTAAGAAAAATAGCAAATGAACTAAAAAAAATTCTAGAAAATTTAGAAAAATACTTTTGAACATAAGGAAGTTAAATAAAATACTTTTGAATCTAATGGATGTTTGATCTATCCACATTAATCATTTTAATTTCTAAAAATTCTATTTAAGATTGGTTAAATTCTAGAAAATCATGATTTTTTTCTTCTAAAACCTTATTTTAAATAAAAGATTTTGAAAAAACCTAAAAATCTATGTTCCATGTATCCCTAACTAGTTATTGCTATTGGTACAAGCTTTGTATATGTTGTATATGTCATGTTATGTACTTCGCTAGTTACATTTTGGATATATTTTATACTGTTATCACTATGACTTGCTACTTACTAGTTACTACTTTAACTAGCTGTTGTGATAGTATGATGTAGTTAAATTTGCATATTAAATTGCTAATATATATTTTGGATATGTAGTAAGGTTGATTGATATTTATATGCACCACATATGTGGAATCTGCTTTCGCGTTTTATCCTACTAAATATTGTTAACCGAAACAATCCGTGTTTATTACGCACTTTTTCCTTTCCTATGTCACTGAGCTAGGTAGTCATGTTGTCTTTTTTCCTTTTTACTGTCACATCAACAACTTTTGTTAGTTAACCTTGAATGGCAAAACGCGCTAACAACATCTTAGATAATTTGACTTAAAAAAAGATCAATCACGCAACTCATTTCTAAAGCTCTCAGCGAGGAAGGCGAAACGGATCCTCCGCTTAACAACGCTTACACCGAAGACGACATTTTTAAGGCCAAGCAAATCAAAATTTGATGCTTGTGAGACGTTCACAGGCTCATAGGTCATATAGCAAAACATCAAACTCGGTCTAAACTAGCTTAAAAAAACTCGGTCTAAACAAGGTCAAGCCATCAAGGTCGAACCCAACATTCCCACTGTGTCCAGTAATACGGAACCGTGCTTGTCAGCCTTCGGCGCTACTACCCGATTTCTTTTTTAATTTAGCTCCGTACTATCACCTTAATTATAAAAATAGATCTATTGATATTAAAATTGTAAAACTGATCACCTATCGAGCGCGAAAGGATTAGAGGTGAAGGACCGAAATGGCAACAGAGGGGGGTGAATGGTGCCTAAAATTAATAACCCCCCCCTTTACTGTATTTAAACAAGCCTACAAAGATCTCTGGAGATCTAAAGAAAGTAAATGAAACAAGATCAAATAACAAAAACAAGCCTCGGGCTGTTCTTCTGGAAATCGGAAGCTCCGGCCAGTAAGGTGCGGAAGTTCCGCTATGTAGTTCCATTGTGTAAAATCTAAGCTCGATTATCCCGACCAAGAATGTAACGCTCGGGTTTTTGGCCAAAAATCCAAACTACTAAATCTTGAATGCTCTTCTCAGGTCAAGTTTCACAGGACATCATACTAAACACCATCTTGACCTTATGGAGAAGAATCGCAAACAAAGATTCAATAATCAAGCCAAAATCGGATTACTTGAAGAGGGGGCAAGAAAGACCAAAACCACGATAGACAAGATTATCTGATTCTTAGTTCATGGAACTTTAAGGATACATTAGCAATATCAAAACGACTCTAGGTATCAGGTTTCAAGCTATTTCATAGGACGAATCAAAAGATACATAAAAACCCTAAATATTCAACAAGAACAGGAAGGGAATAAAGAGAGGCATAAACAAGTAATCAAAAACTCAGAGTTTCATTGATAGAAGCCAAGAGATTACAGAGGAAACACAGAGGAATGATTACAAGGATTTTCAGTTCATTCTCTCCAAACCATCAAACTCTCAAAAAGGCAAAACAAAATCTTTAGCTAGAGCTAACCATAATTTTCTCTCTCAAAGTCTAACCCTAACACCAGGGGTTGAGCTCTATTTATAGCCTTTGCTTAATGGGCCTCCAACCCATTAAGCCCGCTACTCCCGAACGGAACCGCCTCCACTTGTGCCGCTTTGCGAAATTCCCGTTTCGCCCCTTGCGCACCTTCTGGAAGCCTCCCGTACTCCTTGCTGTCCTTGACACGCAACCACCTCAAGATTCACGTCGTCTTCGACACATCCGACCGTTCTGACCTCAACGCTGCCTGCGCCTAGTCCGATCACCTCGTGTCTCGCCACGACTTCGTCTCGATGTCCTGCAGTCAACACAGACAAAAACACATCACATAACATTGCACAATATCATAGCATCAGCATTTGTATAAGACTCAAACTCATACAAAATCAAAATCACAAATTATCCTTCTCTGCACAGTTCTGGACACAATCGGAAGTTCCGCACTTACCAAAGCGGAAGTTCCGATTTCCGGAACGACCGCACTTGTCAGGATTATCGGAAGTTCCGTGCTTAACATTGCGGAACTTCCGATCTTCGAAACATCCGCCTTTCCAGATTTTCAGATCCGATTATCATCTCAGAGTAACACTCAACGACAGTATTTTCGGACATTCCGCTACCCTAGGTGCGGAAGTTCCGATTACCACAATCCGAACTCAAAACCCAGGTTTTTTTGGAAGTTCCTATTTCCAACGCCGGTAGTTCCGATTATCGGAACTTCCGCTCCATACACAGCGGTAGTTCCGATTTTCCTGATTAAGCACAGAAACAGTCCAAACCGAAAAACTCAACTCTCAACCTATTCAACACGATGTCAAATACTCATCACTCAGAATGGAGAACCTCTCACATGGTCTCTCAGTCTCCCCCTTGATGAGTATATTGACAATTTCCGAAAAAGCATAAGATGAGTTTGAGTTTAAAATCAACCAAGGTCTAAACAAGAGTAGATAAGCTCACGACCAAGTTGACAAAAGAGAAAGACTTGAGATGAGATGAAAGAGCAATTTTCGCACAAAAACTCAAGGCTTTTCTCCAGAAGGCTTTTTCTCTCCAAAAATTCTCCCCCTTTGGCAATAAAATCATCAAGATGTAGAAAAGGGAGGAAAATGCTATATGATGTTCATTTTAAGCATTAAGAGCCATGTAGATTATCCAAAATGACCATTAGAGAATTACACCAAGCCATAACACAGAAGAAAGCTATCAAGATCATGACAATTGATGTATAGAATAGCTAAGACAGAAAGTCCATAATCTGATTAATGATCCAATTCTTTTAGCAAGTCAAGAAAATCAAGATTGCAGTCTAGCTAAAGGTATCCAAGGATGATACAAGCCATGTCAAATAATCTAAGTTGAACCAAGAAGACTCATATCGAACAGTTTAGAGTGCTACCAGTTGAAGAAAGACTCATTTTATCCAGAACTTGGTCTTTTTAATGAAAAGCAATTTTCGCACATTTTTCCTTTTTCTGAAGGCTTTTTATGGTTTTATCTCAGTAAAGCAAGCTCTGGACTAGGTGCCATCCACAACTGCCTCCTGAGCTTCAACCATTTTTTTTAGCCATGTGCTAGATCCCAAGCCTTATGCGATCACTCCAAGCAACAGACTTAAGGAGGTGATCTTAGGTCATCCAAGGCTCCCCCTGAGTTCATGCCTAGTGCAATGGCAAGCCGTCTCATGAGAAAGATTTGGTGAGATCAGTTTTTTCGCACAAAAGAGATCATTTTTGCTTTTGAAGTTTTTAGACCAGCAATAAGAGATAAGTCATGTTTCTTAACAAACTGACATAGCTTACTCAAATAGTTCAAAAGAGATTCAAGACTCACTCAGCCTACTTGACATGGCGAAAATCATAAAAAGATAGCTTCAACCAGACTAGTCTTAAGAGCTATCATGACAAGATTTTAATTCAAGTTTAGCATTTTTAATCACCTTAGCATGGCAAAGACTAAACTACACATAAAAAGTCATGATAGATCTAGCAGTTTAGCATAAATCATGGCAAGATGTAAAATAGTGAAAACAGATCATAAGGGATAATAAACAAGGCTCCATTTGATTATAATGCAATGTAGGATGTATTGCACGAAAATCCAGATTCCCTTCAGAATGAGATTCATCTTTTAATTCAGGTTGAGTTATGACAAAATTAAGCAATGGAAAAACCAAGAAGAACTCCCCCTGAACCAAAGGAACAAAAACGAGAATCTGATAAGAAAAACAGAAAAGGCAGTCCTTTAGAGCATAGAAAAGATATAGAGAGAACTATCGCTCAGACAGGTTCTTATCTACCCCATATGATTCTAGAACTATCAGCTGATCAATTCATACACTAAGGAGCAAACACTGTCCCTGTCTACCCAAGGGTGGCCCGACCCCTGCTAGAACCTATAAGAAGTGAGTAAGCTCTACTTAGAGAAGGAAGAGACAGCTAATAAGCAGCATCCTAGAAGCACAAGATAAGAAATAGCAGTCAAAGCAATTTGGCAAGAGAACAACTCTAACCTATGCTGGAAGGACTTCGACCTAAAATATTAAAGGAAATGCAACCAGAAAGGAGTAATAGTAAAAATATAATATATAATCTGAGAGTAGCACATAGCTCCCCTCACAACAAATCAGTAAGGACAAACCACCCCAAACTCTCCCCGCAGAGTCAAAACCGAGAGCATGCCGGAGGCTTAGTGAAGATATCACCAAGCGGTGCTCACTCTCCACAAACCGAGCACAATGTCACCCTTCTCTACATGGTCTCAAGAAAGTGATATCGATATCAATATGCTTGGTCCGAGAATGTTGCACTGGGTTCTTGGCAATGCAAATCGCAGACGTGTTATCACAAAAGAGTGGAACACAGTCGATAGATAACCCAAAATCCTGCAGGGTCGAGACCATCCAAAGCACTTGGCTACAGCAACTGGCTGCAGCAACGTACTCGGCCTCTGCAGTGGACTGCGCAACACCGGATTGCTTCCTTGACGACCAGGAGACAAGAGAAGTGCCAATGAATTGGCAAGTGCCAGAAGTGCTCTTCCTATCTATCCTCTGACCAAGAAAATCGTGATCGGAGAAGGCTCTAAGAGATAGACAAGAAGAGGAAGAGTACCAGATACCATAGTCAATGGTAGCTCGAAGGTACCGAAAGATGCGCTTCACCGCCTGACGGTGAGATACGCGAGGAGAAGCCTGAAACCGAGCACAAAGACACACAGAGAAATGTATGTCTGGTCTCGAGGCTGTGAGGTACAAGAGAGAGCCAATCATGCTCCTGAACTCCTTTTGGTCAACAGGTTCGCCGTCTTCATCTAGATCCAGAGCAGCTATAGATGCCATCGGAGTTGATACTGGCTTTCCATCATTCATGTCGAAGTGCTTCAGGAGGTCTCGAGTGTATTTGCCTTGATGAAGAAAGGTACCCTCCCGAGTCTGTTTGATTTGGAAGCCAAGGAAGAAACTCAACTCGCCCATCATGCTCATCTCAAATTCCGAGCTCATAACATCAGAAAACTGAGACACGAGAGTATGTGAGGAGCCGCCAAAGATGATGTCGTCCACATAGATCTGGACGAGTAAAAGATCAGTGCCAAGACGGCGGATGAACAAGGTCTTGTCTATTTTACCCATTTCAAAACCATGACTCAGCAGATAGGACTTAAGCCTTTCATACCAAGCTCTGGGAGCCTGCTTGAGTCCATACAGAGCTTTGGAAAGCCTGTAGACATGGTTAGGGTATTTTGGGTTATCGAAACCTGGAGGCTGTCTAACATAGACTTCTTCCTCAATAAGGCCATTGAGGAAGGCACTCTTGACATCCATCTGGTAAAGCTTGAAACCCTTAGAAGCTGCAAAGGCAAGCAGGATTCTAATGGCTTCAAGTCTAGCTACAGGGGCAAAGGTCTCTTCGAAATCTAGACCCTCAACTTGAGAGTACCCCTGAGCTACCAGCCTAGCCTTGTTTCAAATGACTAACCCGTCTTCACTTTGTTTGTTCTTGAACACCCATTTGGTCCCAATGATATTGTGACCTTGAGGGGGCTCAACAAGGGACCAGACCTTGTTTCTTTCAAAGTTTTCCAACTCCTCATGCATAGCGTTTGTCCAAGACTCGTCGGATAGAGCATGACAAGCGTCTTTGGGCTCAAATGAGGCGACGAAGGCGAATGGAGCGAGAAGAGAGACAAGCCGACTTTGGAGCGTGTGACACGCTCGAAGAGGTCTCCAATGATCTGCTCTGAAGGATGGTCCTTTTGAATGTGTCTTGGAGGTCCAGGTGAGATGAAGAAGTGGCCTCTACCTCATTAGGAGATGAGATAGGAACAGAGCCACTAGCTTCCGAAGAAGCCAGAAGGTAAGGGCTGATCTCCTTGAGGTGCAAGTGGAAGAAGGCACCTCAAAAGGAGGAGGAAGAATCTGGATCGTAGACAACCTTCATCTCCGTCTTCCTCATCGTCCACAAAGATGGACTCAGACTGCTCTAGAGAACCTGAGATATCAGGCCTAGTCCCCGGACTGGCCTCATCGAAGGTCACCTCACAGGTTTCTACCATTTTACTAGACTCGCAGTTCCAGACTCTATAGGCACGAGAAGAAGTCGAGTAACCCAGAAAGATCCCATCACAAGATCGTGACTCGAACTTATCTAGGTTCCCAGACTTCAGAATAAAGCACTTGCAACCAAACACACGAAAATGCGAGACGCTGGGTTTTCGCCCATATCTCAACTCATAAGAAGTGCGATGCAAGAGTGCCCGAAGAAAAACTCTGTTAGAAACATGACAAGCAGTAGCAATTGCCTCAGCCCAAAACTTCCTAGGTGTAGAGTACTCATCCAAAGATCGTCCCGGCCATCTCGACTAAGGTGCAGTTCTTCCTCTCCACAACGCCATTTTGTTGGGGGCGTATGGAGACGAGGCGGTGCTTTACACTGTCTCACCACAAAAACTCTCAAAGTAAGAATTCTTGAACTCGGTGCCATTATCGGTCGCGAATTGCTCGTAATGCACAGGAAGCTCAACAGAAAGCCTACTAAAAGACCACGAAAAGAGTAAACGTCTCATCCTTCGAGGCTAAGAAAAACACCCAAGAGTACCTCGAGAAGTCATCGACCACAACAAGAATATACCACTTCCCACCGCCGATCACTCGAGTGGACCAATCAGTATCCATATGGAGCGGTTGTCACGTGCATCGATCATTATCCTGTGGATCGAGAGTGAGAAGCGGCAACCATCTTGCCGCGTGCGGCATGGAGAGCAAACTAGATCCTTGACCATCTTGAGTTTTGGCAAGCCACGAATGAGATCGTGGCCACTGACTCGTGTCAAATGATCAAAGCCTATATGACCTAGTCTCCTATGCCAGAAGGTCAAATCACGGGATTCAGAAGCAATTAAACACCGGAGAGGATCACGGAAGATCGGAAAAATCAGCACGAAAGATCCTCCCATATCGAAATCCGCAAACTAGACTACCCAAAGAATCAAGAATTTTGCAATTGTTTTTCTTAAAGCTCACCTCAGAATCCGTCATCAGAAGTGAGAGATCGAAAGCATTATATTGCAGCTTACTTACTAAGGCAACATCTTTTAAAATAAAGGAATCATTAATGCTCACAGTACCTTTAGCGATGACACGCCCAAATGAAGCATCTCCGAAGGTGATCGTCTCATCACACGGAGCACGGGCTAGGGAAGAAAACCAACGAGAATCTCGGTCATATGGCGAGAACACCCGAGTCTACAATCCGGACCTTTCCTTCCCAAACCGCGACCTTGAGTCAAGCAGAGTAAAGTCTCGATCTTTGGGTAAATCAACGATGATTTTGGCACCCAATCGAGTAACACGGCGAATGATGAAGTAGTCAAGCAAGACCGACCTCTATCTACCCTACGCTCTGTCACTCAACAAGTCGGAAGGTGCGTATGCAGACTGAAGGCATTCTTTGAATCCGATCGCTATGGAAGAGCGAGTGAATTCGCAACATCTTCGATCACGCCGTGAGTAGACATCTCGAAGGGAAACCGAGATCTAACCTCAAAGCGACGGAGTTACGACCGAAGGGAGCATGAGGACGAAACTCAGAAAACTCAGAAAAACCAAGTCCTCGATGCTGCCGTAAAACATCAGTTGTATCAAACCTAGACCTCGTGTTGGTCTTGGATGCACTCATAGTCTGGGGCTGACCATGAATGTACCTAACAGACTCAGCACGATCTCTACGCGCGATCTTGGCGCGCCTGAAGCAATGATCAACTAAATGTCCATCCTTCCGATGAAGGTGCAATGATACTTCGCCTTCCGAGGGCAAAGCGTAGGTGGAATCACCTTCTCGTCGAGAAATCCTTTGAACAAAACCCACGACTTAAAATTGACTTTCTCAGTCCTGGGCTTAGTTTTGATCACACCTGGTGCTATGGTTTTGAGCACGACAGGTGGATGCTTCCTCATATCCTCATGGATATCATATCCTAGACCCTGATTAAATCTGCAAATTTTAGATTTGTCTAGAATGAGATTAAGCTTCTTCTTGTCTCCTACAAACCTCTCGAGAGTGTTCATAAGATACTGACACTCCCGAAAGAGAGAGGTGCAAGAAGAGCAGGGGGAAGAAGAAAACAGAGAAGGTAAGGGGCGGAAGAAGAACCAACAGCAAAGGAAAGATTGGCTTGTGCATGCACAGCCGACTTTGGGAGGACAGTCCTACTGCTAGCAGATTGGTTCACGTTGCTAGGCGTCTCTACCAAACCCTTAGACTTCTTCCCAGCACACACAATACAAGCAGATGATTGTGTCTCTAGAAGGTCCTTAGTTAGCTTCACACATTTTTCATCCAAAGCAACCAAATCACATTTTAGTTTATTACATTGATTGCATGGTGAGCTAACAAGGTCCTTAGAAGCATACTGAGCCAATTTGTTATTGTGATCAATCATTTCTTGAAACTGCTTGGATACAGATTCTAGTTCAGCAGTTAACTTAGGACAGTTTAAACAAGAAACAATAGGCTCTAGTAGCGCAGCTTGAAATTAAGCAATTTTGTGATATGCCCGTTTTAGGTTCATCTTGAGTTTATTACAATTTTCACAAGTCTCAGGCAGATCAAGCAACATTGTATAAAGACCTCTAAACGAATTGTCCTTAACCTCACATGAGGTGCAAGCAGTAGCCTCAACAGTAGTAGATGAAGGAGGTGCTACTCTACTCATTTCTAATTCAGCAAGAAGGCTAATGTTCTCTACTTTAATCATGTCAAGTTCAGAGGACACACTATCATGCAAGGTCCTTAGTTTTTCCATGTCATCAAGCAAAACACAGCATGTGTCACAATCATCACGGGAGGGAGCAGATGTAAGTAAAGAAAGCTCCCGTGATAGTCTAGCTACTTCCTTCTCCAACTCAACACACTTAGCCCTAGACTTAGCATGAAATCTACCTAGCTTAAGAAAAGCATCATTAAGTTGGTCATAAGTGGGACTAACCTCATCGGAGTCGGAGTACACTCATTGTCGCTCGATTCGCCCGAGGGCCATGAAGCACATGCCGGAGAAGTTGCCGTCGTCCTTGGGATCATGATCGTCCTTCCCATCATCGTCACTCCACCCCTCCACCTCGCTGGTGTCCAGTTCGTCGAGGGCGGTGAGGACGCGATGGAACAACTTCTTTGCCTTCCCAAAGTTGCGGAACTTCTTCTTGCCTTGGTCAGGTGCTGAGGGCTTCGTGTTGCGGTTCTTGTCGAGGTAGTCGTTCTTGCTCGGACCGCTATAGTCACCTTTGCCCTTCCCAAGCTTGGGACGGTTTGCTCGGATGTGGTTGGGGCCACCACACTCGAAACAAATCACAGACCTCCTCTTTTCCATCCCTCCTCCTCTTGTAAGCATGGGAAAACTTCCGAGCTAGGAGGGCTAGTGTTCATCCTCAAGTCGCTCTAAGCGATCATCGATTATGTCACGAGAGAGCGACTAGGAGAACCCGCGTGTCGACTCGAAGAAGATCCAGAGGTGGGATCGGTGACTAAAGCCATCGATTGTGACTTCGACCTTGAGAGACAATGTCAATCTCGTGAGTCTTGAGGCGAGTAAAGCGCATCAAGAGTCGTGGTCGAGAGGTCCGTACTATCTTTGATGGTAGTCACTTTCATCTCCCAAACACGAAGATCAAGTGCGAAAGCATCTGTCGGCGTTATCCGAGTCGGGTATGTAAGACCGACCGCTCGGAGGTTGCTCAAAATCTTGTAAAACGCGAAAAGCACTCGTCAAGAGATTCACCAAACAAGCATTTCAAATTTCTTTGTATTCTCGCTTGGCTGGTCTTGTCGAACCGTCTTAATCTGGTGGTGCCCTCATGGTATGCATCGATGGTCACCCGGATGTAAAGCGTAAATCAAATGAGAAATGCGATCAAACTCATACTTCGCTCAAACCACGAATGATAATGTTCCTTGCCTTAGCATTTGCCTCAACATCGGGCATGTTTTCCACATTGATGTTTTCATCGGCAGAACAACAAATCTAACCTTCACCTTTCTCCGGATGGCATACCCTAAGCACGGATGTAAGTTTCCATTCGGCTCTTCGGAAGGGTAATCCGGACCATCAAAAGCTCGGAGGCTTGGTGGAATACTTGTCGTTGCCATGGCTCAACCGACGGTTAAGATCTATAAAGAAGAGCTAACCGGCTCTGATACCAATTGAAGGACCGAAATGGCAACAGAGGGGGTGAATGGTGCCTAAAATTAATAACTCCCCCTTTACTGTATTTAAACAAGCCTACAAAGATCTCTGGAGATCTAAAGAAAGTAAATGAAACAAGATCAAATAACAAAAACAAGCATCGGGCTGTTCTTCTGGAAATCGGAAGCTCCGGCCAGTAAGGTGCGGAAGTTCCGCTTGCGGTAGTTCCGCTGTGTAAAATCGTAAGCTCGATTATCGACCAAGAACGAACGCTTGGGTTTTTGGCCAAAAATCCAAATTACTAAATCTTGAATGCTCTTCTCAGGTCAAGTTTCACAGGACATCATCCTAAACACCATCTTGACCTTATGGAGAAGAATCGCAAACAAAGATTCAATAATCAAGCCAAAATCGGATTACTTGAAGAGGGGGCAAGAAAAACCAAAAACCACGATAGACAAGATTCTCTGATTCTTAGTTCATGAAACTTTAAGGATACATTAGCAATATCAAAACGACTCTAGGTATCAGGTTTCAAGCTATTTCATAGGACGAATCAAAAGATACATAAAAACCCTAAATATTCAACAAGAACAGGAAGGGAATAAAGAGAGGCATACACAAGTAATCAAAAACTCAGAGTTTCATTGATAGAAGCCAAGAGATTACAGAGGAAACACAGATGAATGATTACAAGGATTTTCAGTTCATTCTCTCCAAACCATCAAACTCTCAAAAAGGCAAAACAAAATCTTTAGCTAGAGCTAACCCTAATTTTCTCTCTCAAAGTCTAACCCTAACACCAGGGGTTGAGCTCTATTTATAGCATTTGCTTAATGGGCCTCCAACTCATTAAGCCCGCTACTCCCGAACGGAACTGCCTCCACTTGTGCCGCTTTGCGAAATTCCCGTTTCGCCCCTTGCGCACCTTCTGGAAGCCTCCCGTACTCCTTGCTGTCCTTGACACGCAACCACCTCAAGATTCACGCCGTCTTCGACACATCCGACCGTTCTGACCTCAACGCTGCCTGCGCCTAGTCCGATCACCTCGTGTCTCGCCACGACTTCGTCTCGATGTCCTGCAGTCAACACAGACAAAAACACATCACATAGCATTGCACAATATCATAGCATCAACATTTGTATAAGACTCAAACTCATACAAAATCAAAATAACAAATTATCCTTCTCTGCACAGTTCTGGACACAATCGGAAGTTCCGCACTTACCAAAGCGGAAGTTCCGATTTCCGGAACGACCGCACTTGTCAGGATTATCGGAAGTTCCGTGCTTAACATTGCGGAACTTCCGATCTTCGGAACATCCGCCTTTCCAGATTTTCAGATCCGATTATCATCTCAGAGTAACACTCAACGACAGTATTTTCGGACATTCCGCTACCCTAGGTGCGGAAGTTCCGATTACCACAATCCGAACTCAAAACCCGTGTTTTTGGAAGTTCCTATTTCAACGCCGGTAGTTAGATTATCGGAACTTCCGCTCCATACACAGCGGTAGTTCCGATTTTTCTGATTAAGCACAGAAACAATCCAAACCGAAAAACTCAACTCTCAACCTATTCAACACGATGTCAAATACTCATCACTCAGAATGAAGAACCTCTCACATGGTCTCTCAAGAGGCCGACGCGTAGCACTTCCTGCGCTGAGGGCACAGAGCGGCGGTGCGTAGCGGGGCAAGCCGGGCGGGCGCGGAAACTAGGAGCGCAGCGCGGAAGGTGGTGGGCGCGAGCGCATTTCGTGCCACCGGAGTGCGCAGGGAGCCCGGCTTCCATAGCGCGAGTTTTACAGGATTAGGATGTCTTGTTCCATGCTCACAGCAATAAAAAAAAGTCAATGTTATTTGACATTAACAATATCCTACGAGATTGATTGCTCCAATGGCTACAGGATCCGATCGGCTTGTACCATGCGCAAAATACAAGCTAGATCCCACAGGCCTCAGCAGAAGAACCACAGGCGAGTGATCGCGCCACTTTGCTGATGATCACAAAAAAGGCTCCCTGCGCTCTGGTGTCGCGGAAGCTGTCAGCCTACCTGTTGCGCTTCGGTAGTGCAGAAGATGCCTGGGTCCGTCATCTTTTGTGCCGCGCCGCGCCCACATGACTCGCCGTGCTGCACACTGCCGTTCCGTGGCTCCAGCATTGGAAGTACTACGCGTCGGTTTTCAATCCTTTCGCGCTCGTGAGAGGACTAGAGCCTATTTACAATTAAGGTGAAAATGTGGGGCGAAATTTTAAAAAATTTCTTACCACTCATCACGAACTGTATACTATAGACAGACCACACCATAGGTCACCGCACGAGAACCCCTACTCAGCCCGACGCCATGATGGACCCCTCCTCCTCCACCGTCCCCGCCCCCGCCCCCGCCTCGTCCCCGTCCCCGTCCCGGCAGTCCCCACCGGCGGCGACGGTGGGGGGCCCGGCGCCGCCGTCTCCGCGGTGGTCGCCACGGCGTCCCGGCGTTTCCAGCACCTGCTGGACCGGTCCACGCCGCACGTGGGGCGGCGGTGGCTGGGCCTCGCCGGGGTGGCGGCCGCGTACGCGCTGCGCGCGTGGTTCGCCGGAGGCTACTACATCGTCACCTACGCCCTCGGCATCTACATCCTCAACCTCCTCATCGCCTTCCTCTCGCCGCAGGTCGACCCCGAGGTCGCCGACGTCCTCGGCGAGGGGCCCGCGCTCCCCACCCGCGTTTCGGATGAGTTCCGCCCCTTCGTCCGCCGCCTCCCCGAGTTCAAGTTCTGGTGCGATCCGTTGCTCTGGCTTGCGTAATTCGGGTCGAATCGTGGGATCTTTTGTGTATGTGCTATAGAGGAATTGGAGTATGTATGCGCGGTTCTTGCTTGCTTGATTGGGCTGAAGGATGAAATATTTGTTGGGTTGCAAGGAACTAAGAGCGTTGTGGTGAGGTTTGATGTGTGTTATTTAGGGATTCGGGTAAATGCTGTGGGATCTGATGATTTTTTTTGTCGGTGCCGACAATTTTAGAGATCCTGAAGGGAGGAACATTTGATGGTAGAGTTTTTTTGGGCTCGGTAGGTGAGGCAGCCAAATTTTGGCCTTGTTTCGAATGCTGGAATTGAAATGTTTCTTGTGAAATTCCTTGGAAAGTCATGTGAAATCCCCATGTTCCAAACAGGCCCTTCAGGTGAGGGCTTCAGGTTCTGCATCTGTTGGCGTGCTTGCGAGCTGCAATAGAGCCTGGGATTTGGGGATGGGGACAAACTTGGCGAGTTGGAATTGGGTGCTTCATGCTTTAGTAATGATCTGTGTGTTGTTCGTGTGGAATTTGGCATACATATTCTTCGTAGGTGTGGAAGACAGGATCTTTTGATGTAAAACTTTTGAAATCTTGTACTTTATTAAGATTTCTGAACAAGTTTATTCATACATGAATACATCGGATTAGGGAGGAGTGAATTGTTCCATATGTGGTGGTACACATGGTAGGCTCTTTTTTATTATATTTGGTGGATGAGTTGTTGACTTGATGTTCCTGTTCGTTTGGCCAAAGACTATCAACTTCTTCACCTGCCAAGTTGGGATGTCGGTAGTGATACATTAAGATGTGAGTTTATTGTATGACTAGACAAGGTTAATATATGAATATGGGATAACCAGCTATTATGGTTTTGTTGGCTGATCTGAGGTCGTATGGAATGGGTATTACTAGGTATGCAACAGTTCACAAATCACAATAAAAAGAATAATCTTTTCATTTGGATTTTTTTGGATGCATGTACTGGGATGTTGAGTTCTAGGGGAGGAGGATGAGCAAGAATGCACTTCCCTTTCGATGGGGTCAATCATCTTCTTAATTTAGTGAAGTAATGTTTGCCAGTTTTTCTGGATGCTAAGCATTGCCATATTCCAAAAGGGCGAACTAGTATTACCAATGGGATATGAATTTCCTCATTTTGGTTGATATGAAATTCAGATGGTACTGCCGTCAATATTTATTCCCATTTACGCTCTTTTTTGCACAAAATATTCTGTTTTATCTTATTGATAGTATATTGTGGGTTGGTAAGTCATTGTATTTTGTAGGCTCAAACAATATATGTATAACTGTATAACTTTATACATCTGAAGGATTGGTAAAAGACAGCTATGTTCACTGTAGTAGTGTCCACAAGTGATCAAGAAAATGGAAAAAGGAAGCAGTCTAAAAATATAAATGCACCTGATCTCATAAATGGTTTCCTGGTTTCTTACCATATTATGCTACCTATCCCTTGCCATTGGATGATTTTGATCGTATTGTTACACCTCAGCCCATTGGTGGTGGCCTTTGTGTGGATCAAGTGTAGTAGTGATGGGATTAGTCCCACATGAGTTTAGATAGGTTTGGCCAATATATAAACCCAAGGGAACCAAATGTAGTAACTGTGGGTTAACTCTTTTAGGCAAAACGAGGATGGAGAGAAAACACAAGTGAATTGCTACACATGTGTTTGGTCGTCCCACGTGGGGGCTAGGCTTTAAGTGAATTTTTGGCCCTATATTGTTACATATTTGTTAGGTGCCAAAGGCTAGTAGAGAAAATTTAGCTTGTTCAGCATTCTAAGCCTTGTAGAGGAATACATATCTGACGCAAATACTTCTTCCTATTGCACTACTGTGTGTGTTATACTATTCTATGGTAGAACTTTCCAGTTAGATACTGTACATTGTACAATATTTTTGTGTGTTTTTAAATTGTAGCCATGTGTCACTAAGGCAGATAGCTGTTACGAGCGATTGTAGGAGACTTCTGGATATATAACTCTTTAGCTGACCGGCCTGTTACGAGGAATACATATCTGACACGGACACTTCTTCCTATTTGCACTACTGTGCATGTTTTGTTCTCCATGGAATTTACAACTTTGCATGTGTTTGGATATGCCTTGTACGGTACAGATGTTCTTGTTCCTAAAACTTTGGTTGCGTTCTTTTTTTAGAACTTTCCTTATTTTGGTCCTTCTGGTTAGCACCCTAAAATTTCAAGTTGATGTTGATTGGACAATAAACGAGGTGTTATATGATAAGTACAAAAAGTTTTCTTCCTTTTATACTGTTCCCTGGTGTAATATTTTTTTTATGTTGACCCAGTACCATGCTCTAGCCAATTGATTCTTTGCTAACAGTAGATTGTACAATGGATAATCTAATTATCATATCCACAATGTTCTCTGTTTTTAACCAATTACACTATCTGCTTATTGTAACTTCAAAGTCAATTGACTTCGAGAATCTGTGCAGTTGATTTCCTTGAATAATACAGTTAACTTCTCTTTCAGTTGGCAAAATAAATTTTATTGCTGTACGAAAGGATCTTTGTTGCTCCAAGCTAACACCTTTACACTGTCTTCTCCTTTGCAGGTATTCTATTGTTAAAGCATTCTGCATTGCTTTTGCCCTGACGTTCTTCAGCGTGTTCGATGTGCCTGTGTTTTGGCCTATTCTTCTCTTCTATTGGGTGGTATTGTTTACGGCCACAATGAAGCGTCAGATTCTTCATATGATAAAATACAGATATGTTCCATTCTCCTTTGGGAAACAGGTACCTGAAATAATAATTTCAATTAGTTGCTACTACTTGCTGAAATGATCTTAATATTTTTCATGTTCTTATGTTGATACTTGGTTCATTTTGTCAGCGTTATGGGAAAAGGGTAGCTTCTGCAGATGATCTCACCCTTCCCAAGGATTAAGTACTTGGGAATCTGTAACTTCGAAATGCCTTTGTTGTTTATACAGCAATTGGAAATGGCTTATAGTGGCTGCACAGGATCTGAACGTTGCAATGCTAACGTTAAGCATTAGAACCTCGTTAAAGCCCAGGTATCTTTACAATGCTGAGAGAATAGGTCTTGACTGATATTTGGTGTCCTACTCTGGCACGCTTTCCCCCCGTTGTTTCCTTGTACTAGAGCAAAATGATTGTACACATTTGTTGCTCCATATCTATTTGTATTATATAAAGCAGATGATCGATCTTGTATACTTTTGTTAAGTGCTTGATTCAACCATCATGTCTCGCCGGATCAATTGCCGCTTGCTTTGCAGCATTACATTGATTGACTATGTTGGGTTAGTTTACTCCTTCCCTCTGCTGTGATTGCGCGCCTGTTTATTTGCCATTTCACCTCTGTGTGCATCTGTCAAAATGCTGGAGTTGAGCCTTGCATAGGAGCTCTCCATTTTATGCACAAAGGAATTTTTCATGATTTCCTATGAGATTTGAACCGTTTTGTGTGAATTTTTACAAATTTCCGTAAAATTCCTGCGTTCCAAGCATTACCGTGCCCTTTGCTCGTTTATGTTGCATGAATTGGCTGAGGGGAAGTGATTTATTCATTTTCGAGTATTTGGTTGAAATAACACGTTTTTTAAATGAAATAGCAAAAATAGTCCCTCTCGCGAATGAAATGACAAAAATATTACTCTTACCATGCAAAATCATCGCAAAAACTGACATATCGTGCAAAATCACAGCGGAAGATCATCTGCTGTGAACCGGGACCGTAGTAAGCGACTTGCCACACACCAAGGATGACAGCAGGTGGCTTGCCGCCCACCCAAACTGTCTTGGCAGCGTGGCAGCAGGCCACCTACTATGGTTTGGGTTTGCGGCAGGTTGTCTGCCGCGGTCTAGGTTCGCGGTAGGTGGCCTTCTGTGATGATTTTGTGCTGCACGTCGGATTTTTGGTGATTTTGTGTGGTAGGGATGTAATTTTTATTATTTCATTCGCTAGGGGGACTATTTTTGCTATTTTATTTCAAAAAAAGCATGAGCCAAAAAACTCATTCATTTTGTGGTGATGTCATACAGATACTCCAATGCGCAGCAGCCTAAGTTGAACTAGGCTCTTCTGTAGTAGCGTTAGGTTAATATTAGCTAAATGCCTGGGTGCTCCTGGATATTTTTTTAATATATAAAATGCACTTAAATTTTTTAATCAATCAGTGTGGCGGATGTTAATATAAGTTTGTTCAGATAATTTGTTACTCCCTCTATTCAAGAATATATAATGTTTTGGACATTGATATGGTCTTTAACATGCAACTTTGATCACTACTTTTATACGAATATATTCATTAAAAAATATAAAATTATTATATAATGAAAATATTTTTCATAGCTAATATAATCATATACTATTTTCATTTGAACAATCTAAATAGTATATATATATATATATATATATATATATATATAGTTAAAGTTAAAAAAGTTGAAAAGTTTTTCCTTTTTGCCAAAGTTATATTTATCCCGTAATCATCGCGAGTAAAAAGTATAACACCTTTAATACCGAAACTGCTTTGACATGTGCTCTGACAAGTGTTTACCTGATCATCAGAATTTTCCTTCTACTAATTTCTGAAAAACTTCATAGAATAAATTGGCTTCTTGACCACCTTAGAAGATTAAAATCCAGAGATCATAGCTTCAAGGTGGTCAAAAAGTCAAATTTGTCCTATAAAGTTTGTCTTTTTTCATGATCTCTGCTATTGTAGCACATCATCTACTCGAACTGAAGGAGTTTGAAGATCAACAACTCATGGCAAAATTTTGGATGACAGTCCAAGGGATAAGATTTATTAGAGTCTGTTCCTAATAAATCATTGAAAGACGAAGCATAATCGTCTCTTCAATAATTATTTTTATAAATAAATACGATTAGCTCTTCCCTTTATATCTTCTCGGGAAAAGTAGTTATAATTTTACAACCAAGTGAAATTACCTTCTTGACCAAGTCTTTTTTTGGTCAAATAAAATTCCAGTTGGAAAGGTTTTTTTGCTCTCCCGATCACCACACTACGAACACCTTGTAGTCATAAGATTTTCTACGACCACCTCGTAGTCGTGGGATTTTCTACAACCCTCTTTCCTAGTAGGTTATTTTCACTTGAAGTTGAGAGGTTAGCTGACGAAGATTGTTGACTAGTCAAATTATCTGGATATGCTTTTAATCAAAAGTAATCTGGATCCTCTACTGGGACCGAATTAGTTTTCTAGGCCTAAGATTAATTACATAGTTAGAAAGTAGGCCCAAGGACCTTTCCTTCTAGGACCTCTCTCCTGAGGAGGAGGTCCCTTCGGACTACCCCAAGACCTCTCTCCTGAGGAGGATCCTTCGGACCACCCTAGGACCTCTCTCCAACAGAGGAGGTCCTCAAAGGCAATTGCCCACGTGTAGTTAATTACAATCGACGTGAAAAAGGTACTGGTCGTTACATCCGAAGACAGAGCGGTCATCATGAAGGGACGCGATGATGGGCTAAAGGGACGCGACCATTGACGTGAAGAGGCGCTACTACAGTCAACTGTCGACGCTTATAGAGTTATAAAAGCGTGGCCTATGTGCCATTGTAAAGATAGATTCTGATCCAAGCCCTAATCCACGTGTATTCATAGTTATTTTTTTTTCTGTAATCAGAGCACACCCTTTGCAATATACATCACCGCTTCGAGTCCTTTGGCGAATAGATAGCAATCTCCATTTCCTTTCATAATTTTGTTTGTCCGTTCTGTGATGAGAGTTCCAGACGTCGACACTCTCTCCCATTCTTTCTCTCTCAACTCATCTCAAGAACATATATCAAGAATAAACAATATGCACCAAAATGGCTTTTCTGGATTTTATTAATCAAAATCATCACTTATTCACCCCGTACAAAGGATGTTTACAATGACATATATAGCTATCCTGAGACACCTAAAACAAAAAACAAACTCTAAAGATAACTTGGACAAAAAAGGAAATCATGAAATTTCTGCCGTTGGTTTGTTTTGGTTGTTGCATCGTAGATAGATGGAATATGAATATGGTACTCAATGGTTTATGTGGGTCTTGGAAACTAGACTTCATAAGCTTTCTAAATATAAACTTAGTGTACATTTTAAACCTCGGAATTCATAAAGAAACTTTCATGAACACGACGAATAGAACATCGAGCACACACACACACATGCAATTCTTTTTTCCATTGCCCCCTCCGGGTTCCCATACAATATCAATGCCTCATATGTGCGCCAGTCCAGGCACGTGTAGCTCCTCCTCACGCGTACCATGCACACATCCATGTGCTGCACATGCATGCTTATCTTCATACGCTTCTTCTCGATCTTTCTTCTCTACGATTCCTATAATTAACTCAAGCGAAACAAATTCCACATGGGAATTAATTTTAGAAACAAAAATATTGGGGCTGGCCGCATCATTCTCCCTTCCTTCAAGCGAAACTATCATCGGTTTCAAGTTCATATCCAAGCCTTCATATGGAACTTGTACGGGAGCCGAAAAAATTTCAGCAGAGTCGGCCTCCTCCTCCTTCTCTTCTTCTCTTTGGTCTATGTTAGAAAATTTGTTGTACCCTTGGCCTTGTAGTCGGATGGTATGAATCAACACTGCAACAATAGTTTTAGATCTGTCCATGAAAAATAGTAGCCCTTGCCTTGTTTGTGATGTTTAGTCTTCGGTTGGCTCCACCATCTACAAACATCCTTGTCAAAACGATCACGAGTTGAAATAAACTGACTTATAGAATCATACGAAGAAGCTTGTGGCTCCAGCCACCGTTCCATCATCTCCTCCCAGACAAGGTACTCCTCAGGCATCACCCTTCAACCACGTCCTTGTTATATGACGTGCGAGTACAACTTCTATTGCCTTGGCATCAAACAATGGTATTGCATCGTCCTCCATAACAACATCGTCACCATGGTTAGACGCTCCATGTACGTTGTCCTTCGCTCCCATTGTACCCGCCATTGCAAACTACTCCATACTGTGATGAACGAAAGCTTTGATACCAGCTGATAAGGATCCAACTAGCTGATTAGATGTATCCCGATTGTTGGTCCAATCCTTGACGACACGCACATGGAATAACAAACTCACAAACCAATTCGGGTGAATTGAGTTGCAAGAAAATCAACACACTCACAAACTAATATAATAGATTGAATTGCAAGTAATAGCAGTGTCCATGCACAGTGTCCTTGCATGAATAGTAATAGCATATAAATAATACCCAAACTCTTGATCTCTCTGACAAAGATTGTTGACTAGTCAAATTATTTGGATATACCTTTATTCGAAAGTAATATGTATCTCTACTGGGCCCGAATTAGCTTGCTGAGCTCAAGATTAATTACGTAGTCAGAAGGTAGGCCCAATGACCTTTCCTTCCAGGACATCTTGCCCAAGGATGTCCCATCGGACCACTCCAGGATATCTCTCCTGAAAAGAGCATCCTTCGGACCACCCCAGGACGTCTCTCCTAATGAGGATTATTCGGACCACCCCAGGACCTGATGAACCACGATGGTCCTATTCTGGCCCTATCTTTCTATAAGAAGGTAAGTTCGAGAGTAGTCGCTCAACTCTCACGATCCTGGCTATGAAATCGCAAGGCTCAAAACCACGCAATCGCTGAACTGCTCGACATGTCGTTATCAACCGTGCACGAATACCCGAATGACCTGATTACGAAGATCAATTCCTGCATACACCGAAGAAGCATGCAAGAACAAGATAAATAAGCAATCTGAAATTATGAATAGGAATTGAAATTGTATTGATAAGTGGTGTTCCAGAGAACAATGTCGCTGTTGATCTCGCCGAATAAGAGGACAAAGTATAGCTTTACTACTTTATATACTCTTGTTCGACGAGATCAACAGTGTTATTGTTCTTCAGAACCCCACTTATCAATATAATTTCAATTCCTATTTGCAATTTCAGATTGCCTATTTATCTTATTTTTGCGTGCTTCTTTGTTGTATGTAGGAATTGATCTTCGTGATCAGGTCATCCGGGTATTCGTGCATGGTTGATAACGACTTGTTGAGCAGTTTAGCGATTGTGTGGTTTCGATCCTTGCGAGTTCGTAGCTAGCATCGTGAGAGTTGAGTGACTACTACCGAGCTTACCTTCTCGCCGAAAGATTGGGCCAGAATAGGACCTTCGTGGTTCATCAAGTGGTATCAGAGCTACAGTTGATCGGTGAGAGTTCCAATTTTCTAGTAGTAGATTCGTTTTTCATACCTAGGGTCTGAAAAATTGCCAAAATATTACATTATCATCTATACCGAGACCTTTAAGCCATTGCAATTTGTTTTTGTTAGTTCGCATTGTTGAAGTTTAGTTGCATTGTCGAGTCATTGTGCTAGTTTCTGTCTAGATTGGTGTAGTTTGGAGTCTCTTGTAGCACCGCTGCCTTCGCTGCCACGACACCCATCACCCCCTACTCCACTGCTACCAACCGACCTTTGCTGCAGCCACCAAAACGCCTACCGCGGCAATCGATCGACCACCATTGTGCCTGCCGCCATTGTTAATCACTACCGCGACACCAACGCGCTCTACCACCGTTCGGCCATTTTGTTGCTGCGACCACCAGCCACCCTACCACCGCGAGCTAAAAGAGGTTGTTTCGTGTTGCCAAAAGGAAACCTAAGATTCATTTGACTTCGACAATGCTATAAAAAAATCATTGTTTCGTGTTATCTTTATACCCCTGCCTTTTACAAAAAGTTTGTTACCCACATATCTCCGTAGGCCCGAAAGAGGATTTCAGAGAGATTTGAGTTAGGTGCGGATTCACAAAAAAAAGAGCAAAAAAACAGAGGACAAAAAAAAGAGAGCAAAAAAGAGAGAGAGAAGAAAAACGAAAAAAAGAAATTCAGAGCTGGCTCATTTCTTGATTTTTTTCCTTGTTTAAATTGGCAAAGTTAATACATTGCTCGCTTGCTTTGATAGTTCTTGTGCTAGCCTTCCCGTTGTTGCTCCTAGTCGTTCTTGCGAGTTGCACTAACTAGGCTTGGTTTAGACTAGGACCAGCACTTGTGACTAGTACTTTAAACTACTTTTCAACTTTACATACTGATTTGAACAATTGCAACTCCTTTGCTACATACTAGCATTCCGAGCTCCACTTCCTACTAACTCAGCAGGTACCATTTCCTCGCAATCGTTGAGCTATTGACAAGTGAGAGTATCACGAACTAGCCACAGGTTGTACCACATTCTTGCTGCATTGGTAAGTGTAATACTCCGATTTATTATAAGAAAGAAAGCTCTCAAAAGAGAAATTAGACATAAGAAAAATGAGGTTTCTGATGTTTTTCGGCAACCTAGGCCTCGGTCCTTAGCCCAGGAGGCCCATGGGGGGCCGGCCACGTATAAAAGGAGGGGAAAACCCTAATTCTACTATAGCTACAGTGCACACCACCACTGTAGCAGCCCCCTCTCCATATTGCTCTACCAAGATGAGGAGAAGAGGAGGAAGGAAGAGGAAGAAATGGAGAAGGAAGAAAGGGGAGGAAGGAAGAGGAGAGGAAGGGCGCATTCATGCAGTGATACTTCGATCTCCAGCGGTTCGTCAAGGGTAAACTCGATCCCCGATCGCTCGGTAGATTAATCGATTCGTTTTGATACTGTCAGTAGTAGATCGGTTTGGTACAACGGCGTTAGTCGTCAGTTTTGGATAGGTTACATGCGTTTTATGGTCTGTCCATCTGTTAGAAAGTTGTAGTGCTCCTCCTTAGCTTTCTATATGCACAAAGATCATTCCATTTAGAGTTACGGTTTAGGATTTATGATGGTTTCTTTGCGACTGTTTAGAAGGGCTAACGAGGATTAGCAGTCACTTTGTGTGGCTAATATGATTTAGTTAGAGGCCGAATCAGAAAGTTCACATAACATGAAAGTTGTAGGCAATCCTTTAAGCTTTCCAGAATGGTAGAGAACTTGATTTTTGGATCAGCCAATCAAAGATATGAATTTTCTTCTACCGCTGTATTTCTGACTGACAGATTGAAGGAACAGAAACTCCACCTGATCATTAGATTTATTAGAAGGCCGAATCAGAGGACCTTGCCAACTAGGTTATCATAGAAAGTTTTGTCTTGTTTCCAGAAAGTCCAAGATCACTCCGTTCTGAGTTTCGTAGTAAAAGTTGTGATTTAGGTTGTACTTGCTGTCCAGATTGTAGTCCTGTTAGATTATTGGTTTATGTGAGTAGATCGACTTTGTGATTCTTGGGTTAGGATGTTGCGTTTAGATGGTTCGAGCGAGGTCCTATTCATGTGGTTCCTCAGTCAAATATATTTATTTTGTGTAGGAAGGGGAAATTCGAGTGTAGCAGCTTCCGTCTTGCCTCATAATGCTTCGCAGAGCGGAAGGCAAGTATAGGGATGGCAATTGTGCCCGATTACCCGCGTGCCCGCGGGCGAATACCCTAATGGAGGCGGGTATGGACGTCTTTCTTTACCCACGAGTATGAAAACGGGCACAATTCCTTACCCATCGGGTAAACGGGTATGGGCATGGGTAAGCTCCACCGTGCACTCCGCTTCGCCTGACACCGTGATCTACCCACATGTGTAAGAAACTATGTCAATTTGTATTTGTATTTTATTTGTTAAACTTGATTAGTTATCTTGTCGAACATGATATGTGAATTGTGATGAACTTTATTAGTTGTTGAATGCGTGATGCACCATTGATGTGTGAATTATGATGAACTTGATGTATGCATTGCTCGTGGGTAACGAGCATGTCTGTGGCGATGGGTACCCACGGGCGGTGATGCATTATTCGCGGGTAAACGGGTATGCCCGCGGGCGACGGGTATGGGCGAGGTTTTTTGCCCGTCGTCCTTCGCGGGTATACCCGTGGGGGGAATTCGGGTTCGCGGGTACGGGTGTGGGCGAGCATTACCCGTACCCGCCGCGCCCGATTGCCATCCCTAGGCAAGTACATTATATTTATTTATGTTGATGAATGATGAGTGCTTGTATTCATACTGTTATTTCTATGATCCATGATTACATTCAATGCTTCATGTTCCTTTCATATCCGTTAATCCATGTTGAAAGAGATGATGTCTTTCATTATTCATGTTTCATTCTATTCATTCATTTGTTAATGTTTCTTCCACGGCAGTGGAAAATAAAGACCCATTAATTCCAGTATGGGCACGTACAACCCACCATTCTAATGTGGGCAGATTTGGATCCCTGTATGAAACGTTCTTCATACGGGTCTTGGATCCCTGCATTTTGTTAAATGCGGGCATAAGTGAACACCGATGGGTGTGTCACTAGCTATACCGGTATAAGCAGAAGTGTAATTCATTCATTTTATTCATTCATATGTTCCTGTCAGTTCTATGTTCATATTCTTAATGATACTGTATTGTTCATGTTCAATGTAGTTCAAATTATTCTTTGTACTTGCTGAGTCTCGGACTTATTCTTGCCTTTGTTTGTCTATTCTAGGTGATCGTTGATGATGACATTCTTGGGAGGGAATAGACACACATAATTCATTCACTTCACTATATTCGAGTTTCAATAATATGATTTGGTTCCTGTCTTTCATTCGTTAAGTGATGAACTGTAATAAATGGAGTTAGATGTTGGATGATATCTTTCTCTATGTTAAGGATGATTAAATAACTTCTTGTGATCCTTGATTACTCCTTCGATATAATTATCTTAGTGGATTCATTAGACTTGAATAGTTGGAGATTGTGAACTGTCGTTGGATGCAGACTATATTCCTGCATTTGTTCTATTATATGTTGATCTCTTTATGTCATTAGATGAGATATAGTTTAAATTTTTCTGCTTGATGGTTATATGTTAGGTTATTTAGGTGACATCATGGCTTCCGAATAGCCAGGGTGTTACAGTAAGAGCTTGTAAGAACTTGGTAGGGTATTGTTAGAGAGTGACTCGTGAAACTCTAGAAACAAGTAGTCCACATGGACATATACACTATGGTTTATTCTTTGTTTTCTACTAACAATGGCAGGGTCACGTGGATCTACACATGGCGAAAACTACAACAAACACTCTTTGGAGCATGCAGGTGCGGGCTCTCTCACACCTCGCATGAGAGAGCTCGTGCGACACATGAGGCATTTGTTCGATGAGGGTGTACCAATGCCTTATAAGATCAACGACAACCTTGCGGCGCTCCACACACGTGTTGCGCTCCTCGAACGTCAGCCACTTGCTGAAACCACTGCCCAGGGTGAGCCAAGAGTGAAGGAGCCTCCTGCTCGCCGTACACCACCTACTACCCGCTCTTGGGCAGATGAGGTGGAAGAGGAAGACGTGAACAACTACATTGCTGATACATAATTCGATGGATTCAATGTTCATAATGATCGCAACCATCGTCGGTTTCGTCAAAATTGTCAAGGTATGGGAAGAAATCAACGTGAGGTACGTGACCAGAATGATGCATTTGGTAAAATTAAATTAACTATATCTCCTTTTACTGGAAAATATGATCCTGATGCTTATCTCACATGGGAGCTTACCGCAGAACAAAAAATTACTTGTCATGAATTCCCTAAAGATAAGAAAGTTTGGGCTGCTACTAGCGAGTGAGAGACCATGTGAGTAGGGTCCCCTTTCGAGTGATGAGTATTTGACGCTGTGTTGAAAATTTTGTGATTGGGTTCTTTGCGTTTGCGCTGCTGCTGGCTTGTTTCTGTAAGTGCGGAACTTCCGGTTCTCGAAAGCGGAAGTTCATCCTGACGTTTGTGCTCTGGTGTGTCGATAATCGGAACTTCCGCTCCTGGGAACGCGGAACTTCCGATAAACCTGACAAGTGTATTCTGCTGTGATGACAATCGGATCTTCTAACCTGGGAGTGCGGACGGTCCGATAATCGGAACTTCCGAAATGTTAAGTGCGGAACTTTCGATAATCGAAACTTCCGCAATGGTAAGTGCGGAACTTCCGATTGTGGGCAGAACTGTGCAGAAAGGCATAGTTTTGATTTTGAGTTGTGAATTGAGTTGAGTTTAAAACGAATGATGATTCTATTATCTTGAGCAATGCTATGTGATGTGCTTCTTGTCTGTGCTGGTTGTAGGGCATCGAGGTGGAGTTGTGGCGAGACACGTGGAGATCGGACTAGACGCAGACGGCGTTGAGGTCAGAACGGTAAAGATGTGTCGAAGACGGCGTGCACTCGAGGCGTTTGCGAGTCGTGAACAACAAGGAATGCGGGATCTTCCAGAAGGTGTGCGAGGGGCGAAAGGGTAATTTCGCAAAGCGGCACAAGTGGAAGCGGGCTCCGTTAGGGTTTAGCCGGCATAACGGGTTGGAGACCCGTTAGCCAAGGGCTATAAATAGAGGTGAACCCCTGGTTGTTGGGTTAGACTTTTGGTGAGAGAAAATTAGGGTTTGCTTTAGCTAAAGAGCCTTTGGAGAGGTTGTTTTACTTTTTGAGAGTTTGTTGAGTTGGAGAGGATGAACTGAAATTTGTGTAATCATTCCTCTGTGTTTTCCTCTGTAATCTTTTGATTCCTATCAATGAAATTATGAGGTTTTGGTTCCTTGTTTATGCCTCCTTCTTCTCCCTGTTCCTACATTGAATATCTAGGGTTTTGGTGAAACTTTTGATTCGTCTTATGAGATGGCATGAAACTTGATATCTAGAGTCTTATTGATATTGCTAATATATCCTCAAAGTTTCATGAGCTAAGAATCTAAGAATCTTGCATATTGTGGTTTTTGGTCTTTCTTGCCAAATATTCAAGAAATCCGACTTTGCTTTGATTAATGGATCTTTGTCTGCGATTCTTCTCCATGGGGTCAAGATGTTGTTTAGGATGATGTCCTGTGAGACTTGACCTGAGAAGAGCAACAATCTTTGAGTATTTTGGATTTTTGGCAAAATCCCGAGCGTACTGTTCTTCGGTCAGGACAATCGGAACTTCCGATTTGTATACGGCGGAACTACATAGCGGAACTTCCATGACTGGAAGAACGGAACTACATAAGGTAGAATCGAGCTTAGATATCCGATGAACAACCCTTTTTGTTTAACTCTTTGGATTTGATTCACATCACACCTTTTGTTTAACAGTAAATTTTTGAATTGCTGTGTGGACACTTAGAGGGGAGGATCTTAATTTTTAAAGCACCATTCACCCCCCCTCTGTTGCCATTTCGGTCCTTCAATTGGTATCAGAGCGGGTTAGCTCTTTTTCGATAGATCTTTAACCGGTCTGTGAGCCATGGCAACGGACAAGTATTCCACCAAGCCTCCCATCTTTGATGGTCTAGATTACCCCTTCTGGAAGAGTCGAATGGAAACATACATCCAGGCTCAGGGGTATGCCATCTGGCGAAAGGTGAAGGTCAGATTCGCTGTTCCTGCCGATGAAAACATCAATATGGGAAACATGCCCGATGTTGAGGCCAATGCTAAGGCAAGGAACATTATAATCCAAGGTTTGAGCCGAAGCGAGTTTGATCGCATATCTCATCTGACGTCGGCTTTCGACATCTGGGTGACCCTCGACGCTTACCATGAGGGCACCACCGGATCAAGACGATTCGACGGGACCGTTCAAGCGAGTACAACAAGTTTGAAATGCTCATTTGGCGAGTCTCTTGATGAGTGCTTTGCGCATTTTCACAAGATCTTGAGTAACCTCCGAGCGGTCGGTCTTACATACCCCGACTCGGACAATGCTCGTCAGATACTCGCAGCTCTTGATTTGCGTGTATGGGAGATGAAGGTGACTACCATCAAGGATACCACGGACCTCTCGACCTTGACTCTTGATGCGCTTTACTCGCTCCTCAAGACTCACGAGATTGACATAGTATCTCGAAGGTTGAAGTCACAGTCGATGGCTCTAGTCACCGATCCCACTTCTGGATCTTCTGATTCTCTTTGCGGTTTCTCCTGGTCGCTCTCGTGACATAGCGATGATCGTTAGAGCGACTTGTCGATGAACAACTAGCCCTCCTAGCTCGGAAGTTTTCCCATGCTTTCAAGAGAAGGAGGGATGGAAGAAGAGGAGGACCCGTGATTTGTTTCGAGTGTGGTGGCCCCAACCACATCCGAGCAACCGCCCCAAGCCGGGAAGGGCAAAGGTGACTACGGCGGTCAGAGCAAGAACGACTACATCGACAAGAACCGCAACATGAAGCCCTCAGCACCTGCTCAAGACAAGAAGAAGTTCCGCAACTTTGGGAAGGCCAAGAAGCTCTTCCATCGCGTCCTCACCGCCTTCGATGACCTCAACTTCAGCGACGTGGAGGGATGGAGCGACGACGAGGGCAAGGATGATCAAGATCCCAAGGACGGTGACGACTTCATCGGCATGTGCTTCATGGCCAACGGGACCGACGTCGTGACACAATGAGCTCTACGACTCCGATGAGGTAGGTCCTCCTACGACCACTCAATGATGCATTTCTTAAGCTAGGAAAGTTTTATGCTAGATCTAGAGCTAGGGTTGGTGATCTTGAGAAGGAAGTAGATAAACAATCACGGGAGCTTACTTCACTTAGATCTGCTTCCTCCCGTGATGATTGTGATACATCTTTGTGGTTTGATTGGTGACATGGAGAAACTAAGGACCTCACATGATAGTCGACTTACGAGCTTGATAAGCTTAAGGTGGAGAATGCTAGTATGCTTACTGAACTAGAAATGAGTAGGGCAGCACCTAGTTCATCGACTAGTGTAGAAACTACTTCTTGCACCTCATGTGAGGATAAGGACAATGCTTTTAAGGGTCTTTATACTATGTTGCTTGATCTGCCCGAGGTTTGTGAAAGCTGTAATAATCTAAAGATGAATCTAAAACGGGCAGACCATAAAATCACTGAACTACAAGCTTTCTTTCTTGAGCCTATTGCTTGATGTGTGAACTGTCCCAAACTTACTGCTGAACTTGAATCTGTCTCCAAACAGTTTCAAGAACTAGTTGATGACAATAACAGTTTGGCCAAATTTGCTTCTAAGGACCCTGTTAGCTCACCATGCAGTAACTGTGAAAAACTCAAATATGAATTGATTGTTCTGGATGAAAAATATGTGAAGCTAACTAAGGACCTTCTAGAGAAGCAACCATCTGCTTGTAATGTGTGTGCTGGGAAGAAACATGAGGGTTTGGAAGAGACGCCTAGCGACGTAAACCAACTGGCTAGTAGTAGGACTGTTCCCCCAGAGTCGGCTGTGCATGAACAAGCCAATCTTTCCTCTGCTGTTGGTTCTTCTTCTACTCTCTTATCCTCTGCTGTTCCTTCTTCCCCCTGCTCTTCTTGCACCTCTCTCTTTCGGGAGTGTCAGTATCTTATGAACACTCTCGAGAGGTTTGTAGGAGGCAAGAAGAAGCTCAATCTCATTCTAGACCAATCTAAGATTTGCAGATTTAATCAGGGTCTAGGATATGTTTTCCATGAGGATATGAGGAAGCATCCAATTGCCGTGCTCGTAACCATAGCACTGTGTGATCAAAACTAAGCCCGGATCGAGAAAGTCAATTTTAAATCGGCGGGTTTTGTTCAAAGGATCTCGACGACAAGGTGATTCCACTGCAGCCTTGGCCTCTCGTAAGGCGAGTATCATTGCACCTTCTCGTCGGAAGGATGGACACTTGGTTGATCATTGCTTGGTAGCGCCAAGATCGCGCGTAGAGATCATGTTGAGTCCTTTAGGCGCATTCGTGGTCGCCCGCACCATGAATGCACCTAAGACTAACTCGAGGTCTAGGTTTGCTACGGTGATGATTTAGGGCGCATCGAGGACTTGGTTTTTCCGAAGTTTTCGATTTTCGTCCTCATGCTCCTTTGGTCGCGACTTTCGCTGCTTTGAGGTAGATCTCGGTTTACCTTTCGAGATGGCTACCCGGCGAGATCGAGATCTTCCATAGCGATCAAGATCGCTTCAGATCGCATTTACAGACCTTTCGACTTGTTGAGTGACAGAGCGTAGGGTAGATAGAGGTCATCTTGGTTGACTACTTCATCATTCCACGTGTTACTCAAGATTGGGTGCCAAAATCATTGTTGATTCACCCGAGATCGAGACTTTACTCTGCTTGACTCAGTTCGCCGGCAGGAAGGGAAAGGTTTGTCTTGTAGACTCGGTTCTCGCCATATGACCGGGATTCTCGTTGGTTTTCTTCCTAGCCCGTGCTCCGGTGATGAGACGATCACCTTTGAGATGCTTCGTTTAGGCGCGCCATTTCTAAAGGTACTGTATGCGCATTAATGATTCATTTATTCTGAAAGATGTTGCCTTAGTAAGTAAGCTGCAGTATAATCTGCTTTCAGTCTCTCAGCTCACCGATGACGATTTCGAGGTGAGTTTTAAGAAAAACAATTGCAAAATCTTTGATTCTTCGGGTAGTCTGGTTTGCGGGATTTCTCGTTATGGGAGGATATTTCGTGCTGATTTTTCAGAGTCTTCTGGTGATCCTCTCCGGTGTTTAATTGCTTCTGAATCCCGTGATTTGACCTTCTGGCATAGGAGACTTGGTCATATAGGCTTTGATCATTTGACCCGAGTTAGCGGCCACGATCTCATTCGTGGTTTGCCGAAACTC
Source organism: Hsuehochloa calcarea (assembly GCA_036346395.1). NCBI lineage: Eukaryota > Viridiplantae > Streptophyta > Magnoliopsida > Poales > Poaceae > Hsuehochloa > Hsuehochloa calcarea. The sequence continues at coordinate 13,370,484 of CM070607.1, forward strand.
AAGATGGTCAAGGATTTAGTTTGCTCTCCATGCCGGCACGGCAAGATGGTTGCCGCTTCTCACTCTCCGGTCACAGTGACAATGACTGATGCACCAGGACAACTGCTGTAACATCCCAATTTGGGTTTGTGTTTCAAATGTAATAATAATGAGGATAATTTAAAACTTTTGTTGCCTCATGTGTTGTTACAGTGTTTGAAACCTCTTTCCTTTGATTGGTGGAAATTAAGACCCAAAAATTTCCCCAATTAAATTCAAGTCATAAATCTCCTCCATGAAAATCTGGTGCCCAACCCCTGAAAATAATTCTCATTGGGCCTAGGAGTGATGTTTAACACCTCAGAATTATTTCATAATTTTCAGAAATTATTTGATAATTTTTGAGACAAGTCAAACATTAGTCAAACTCCTAATATAGCCTTCTGGAATTTTTAGAGAAAAATGCAGTGCATAAAAGTCTCTGAAAATTTTATATAAGGTTCCTCCTGCTGTCAGCAACCTCCAGTTAAAATTTTAAAATTATTGGAGCTTGTTTGCTATCTTAATTAATTATCCTAAGTCAGCTCAGCAAATAACTCAAAATCAGCTTTTACTATTCCTTGGACTCAAGTCACACTCGGGTTCAAGCCATTCGGTTCGATCGGATCAACTAACTGCACCGACTCAGCCGCATCGGGCGCTTTCGATTTTGACCGTTAGATCAGCATCGAACGGCCCACGGTTCGAGTGAACGATCGGACCATTCGAGCGCGCCGATCCTTGTGAACCGTTGGATTCTAAATCAAGGGCTCAGATTCGCGGGAACGTTCGGACCGTCCGAGCGCCTCGCGCAACGTGAACCGTAGGATCCAAATCAACGGTCCAGGATTAAGTGAGCGTTCGAATCGTTATAATCACCCCGTTCGATTTGAACCGTCCGATTTAAATCCAACGGCCATCCGCCTTCGTCTTCCTCCGTTCGCGCGCGCTCGGCCTAGGTCAACAGGAGTTGGTGAAAATTTCAGAGCGTGGCAGTGTGTCGTCCCTTCCGCTTTCGGCCAACGACTCTCAGCATTAATTAGGATCGTCCGGCCGCCTCCATAGTCGTGGTCTCCACTGCTTTTACCTGCCCCCGTCGCTCTCGGCCAACCCTAGCACAGTGCATCGCCATTTTTCGTGCCGTTGCTCCCTTCTTGCTTCTCCGGCTATAAAACTCCTTCAGTGGCTTCCTTATCCTTCTTTGAACACCCTCGAGCTACAGTTTCACTTCTAGCGCACGGAGTAAGCTCAAACTCGAGGTTTCGCCTTCGGTCGCCATTGCCGCCATTGCCGAGCTTCAGAGTTCTTCGGTGAAAGTGGTGCTCCGGTTTTTCTCACTCAATTTCCTTGCTGCCTTAGCTTCCTCTCCTCTCTGTGAGCAATAGCCCTCACTCAATTTTTCGTTTGCTTGCAGAGAGCAGATCAATTTCGGTTTTCCCCCAATTCGGCCGAAAACTTTCAATTTCGTCTCCAGCTCGGGTAAGTCATCCTTTGCTCGATTCTTTGCTGCTGTAGATGCGCATTAGTATTGAGATCATTTTGGTGCTCTTGGTTAGCATAGCCGTGCTCTAGATCGCCGGCGATTAGCCGGAGTTCATCTCTGTCATTTTTGTCGGACGCGTACTGTGGTTTTTCTCGAGCGTCTGTTGTCGATCGATCGGAACCGTTAGATCGAAGATCAACGGTCCAGATCAGAATGAGCGTTCGGATCAGCCCGCGCGCTCGGATCAACGTGGACCGTTGTATCCTTGATCAACGGTCCAGATCTGGATGAACGTTCGGACCGCCGGACATCCCTTGGCATCTGGTCCGTTAGTTTTGCATCCAACGGTTGATGCTTAAGGTCGGCGCGTTCGTTCTGTTGCTGCACATGTGAACCGTTGGATCCAAGATCAACGGTGCAGATCGGAATGAACGTTCGGACCACCGGACATCCTTGGCATCTGGTTCGTTCATCTTCCATCCAACGGTTGATGTTTGGGTTCGCGCGTGAGTTCTGTGCTCTGTGTTTGGGCCGTTTGTTTTCGGATCTTCGGCCCAGATTTGTCCACGTCGTTTTTCCGAGTGTATTTCTCGGATAGAGTTATTTATCAACTGAAAAATAGTTTTATCTTTGAAAATGCATAAGTAATTCATTTTAACTCCAAAATCGGTCAAACCACTTCGGTTATTTTTCATTTTTAATGAACTTTATTCTAAAATAGGTTTCAACTATGTTTCTGTAACAGAAAATTTAGATTTCGAAGGAAAGCATTAAACTGATTATCTTTACAACAGAAAAATAGTGAATCTTAGAAAATTCATAACTAATTATTGCAAGCTCCAAATGAGAGGAATCCAGTGGGGCTGTTCATCTTATGAGATGCTTGATTTAACATAAAAATTTCAGTAGCTGTATCATTCTAGAAAATTTCGTTTAAATCCTTGCTTAGGTGAATAGTGCTGTTTTTTATTTTCTGGCCGACTGAAAAGGTTTTGGCCATAACTTTTCCATTGAGAATCCAAATCAATTGGTTCTTGTTGCTTTAGTTCATAAAAATTAATATATTTCTACTGTAAAAATTTGAGAGCTTTTTGCTGAGTTTTGCTGTTGCATCTTTTGATGTTTCTCGCCTTATTGGTTCTTGTTGGTTCTTTCGATAGGTTGCGACAATATTGATAATATCGAGAGTGACCCTCTGCAGCAAAACAGCGAGCTTCAGCAAGGCAAGATATTTGATCATAAATGTCCCATTACTTTCAAAGTCTAATATCTTGTTTACAAACTATATGTATGCATTGCTTTTGTGTCCAATTATTTTTGCCCTGTTTAGAGGTAGCTATTCCTAATGCATTGTTGCCATTAAAATGTTACCCCCTGCCACAACCATAAGTTATTATCATCGATGGTGAATTAGAGCCCGTGATTTAATTATGTTCCTTCTTGTCTTTGCGATGTCATGCTTAGAAATGCTTAGCTACGGTAGAATTGGCGGTTATCGACTTAGTCGATGACCTTGATCACACAAATCATTTTGTTTATTTTTGGTTCAGCACCTTATGCTTTTGTTTTGTAAAACGAAAATGAAACAAAATGATTTGACTTGGGCACAATGGCATGTTGGTGTGATTGTTGGGTGTGACAAGGAAAGGTGCAGGTCCCTAAGGACCGAGTTACTTGTGTCACTAAGCCAAGCGCTTATGCGTGCTAACCACGCGAGAGGGATATGGGACCTCTCTTGACTTAGTACTTTAGCGTGGGTTATCTCCGAGTCGCAGGAGGGGGTTGTGTGTGTTGTGTGAAACATGATATGTGTTCTCGGTGTTCTTGTGTTGGGTGTGCGGTGGTGGAGATTCCGGGTAGGCTCTCCACCTCGAGGAGCGTCGTAGTTGTCCAAGGCTTTACCCGGGAAGGGTAGTTGACCGAGGCTTTACGATGACTCCGACACAACGTATGGGTTTCTATCCATACGGGCGGCTCGTGAATAATTCACAATATTGGAAATGTCTCGTAGGACTTAGCCGTGCCGGCATACCTAAGGAAGTGTGCTTAATAGCTTGGTAAAAAGGCGGTCTGGTGTGTGGGTACATTGGTACACCCCTGCAGGGTATAAAACTATTCGAATAGCCTCGTCCTAGGTTATGGACATGCTTGGTAAGGTCGTGCAAGAACTAGACTACAACCTGTTAAATTAAAATTTTGACATGGTTGGCATGAATGGGTAGTTCATGCTATTGTTGTGGTGACTAATGGTTTAGTCACTTTCAGGATTGTTGTTGTCATCTTTTTACTGTTGTTAATTTTGTTCCTTCGGTTATTTGAACATTAAAACAGATTTGTTAAATTGCTTTCAATCTATTCCATTATTGCAAATAAAACTTGCTTCATGCTTAAAAATTTGAGTCCTAGCCTGCTCCACTTAAATAAGCTTGCATGTAGTTATTGTATAGATCTGTTATCATTCTTATATATCTTGCGAGTACATTCAAAGTACTCACGGCTTTTCTTGCATTTGCTTTTGTTTGCAGAGGAAGAAGGTGAGCCCCAAGGGCCTCACTTTTGTGAGATGTGCTGTGGATTCGACGACTAGCTTGGCGGTCCGGTCGGTTGCCTTGTGGGTTAAAGGCACACTGATTGGCTCTTTTGTTGTAGCCATCTTATGGCACTTTTGCTTCATTGCTTAATTATTGTTGTCTCTTTTATTGTGGCCGGTTGGCCTCTCTTTTGTAATAACTATCTTTTATTAATGATATCTTCTGGATTGTTGTTTTTGCTTCGGTTCTATGTGAATGAATGGAATTGATGCATGAACTTTGTAAAGAGGTGTGTATACTGCATTTCTGAGAAGTATACATGTCTCGAGTCTCGGATTATCTGTTTTGTGATGCTAGGACCGAATGGATGGTTAAGCATTACAAGCCGGATAAACCGGGGTCTCACAAGCTTTGTATCGAGCCATCTCGACCGTAGTAACCCAAGTTGGTCGTCTTTAGGATATTTTGAAAAACTTAATTTCAAAGTATCAAATGATTTTTGAAAGCTTAAGTAAGTTCTCAGATTTTATTCCTTACCTATCTTAGCTTTCTTCATCTCATCTCACTCTGATTTGAGTTTTAAAGGTTGTTTTCCTCTCATCTTCTTTTCAAAGATAGTGTTATCGATTAAGTGGGTTTTGGGAACCACTGAGTTTGGCAAATTGAAGTGCTTAGGGTTTTGAAGTTTCTGGACTGAAGATTTCGGCTAGAGGCTTGGATGCGGAATCTGGACAGCACGCTTCAATTTCCAGACAGCGAGCTCAATGGTTTCTGATCGGACCACTGAGCTTGGCAAATTGAAGTGTGCCAGATTTTGAAGTTTCTAGAATGGAAGACTTCGACTGGGAGCTTGGATGCAAAATCACTACAACCACTTCAATTTCCGGACAGCAAGCTCGATGGTTTCTAATGGGGTAGAAAATGAGAGTTTAATCAACTAAAACTTGTGGGAATAGAAGGGTAAGATGTGATACTAGTTAGCTATGTATCTAACACTATTTTCGTTGATTGCACCTTACTCTTTAATGGTAGTATATCTTACCTTAATCTTCTGGTTTTTATCTTCTCAATCAATTACTCGTTCATTCAATACGGGTTAGTTGTATTGGGAAGTTGAGCTTTGATTTTGTGATTCCTTGCTGTTTTTAGAGTCTTTTTATAAGCCTGTTTAAGTTTATACACTTGTTGTTTTTGGCTTTCGATTAGGGTGATGTTCCATTCCCCTTGTCGTTAGCTTTTTGCTTCATTTCGGCTTTGTTTTCGGGTCTAGTTTTTAACCCAAGCTTCTTGTAACAGATGGTAAGGCGACTCAGAGCGGCCAAGGCGATCACCGTCGGACGAGGATCTTCCTCCTCCTCCGACCATGGCCGAGGTCCTTCTTGGATCGAGCGCAACCGTCGCAGAGGGCGGAGGGTTCTTCGGATGTCATCGCGCGCAACACTTCCGCCCTTACCGGTGCTTCAGATCCGGCAAGGAGTGGACACCGGCCGCGTGGGGACTCGCGGAGTTTCTTCGCACTCACCCCTACGTTCTCGTGTCCGAGGACTCGCTTGACGCAGACGATCGGCCGTCCGGTTGGCGCAAGCTCGCGATAGCGCATGCCGTGAGCACGAGAAGGCGCTGTTCGCATCGCACCAGCTGGAGGGTGCAGCTTTGTCTTGGTGGGAGAGCTTTCTCGCCATGCAGTCTGAAGGCCACACCGTCACTTGGGAGGAGTTCCGTACTGCCTTCCGTCGCTCTCACATTCCTTCCGGCCTGATGAGGCTGAAGAAGAAGGAGTTCTTGTCGCTCAGACAAGGGCGTCGTTCAGTCACGGAGTACCTGTACGAGTTCAACCATTTGGCTCGTTATGCTCCGGAGGAGGTGGCCACTGATGAGGCCAAACAAGAGAAGTTCAAGGATGGTTTGTCTGAGGAGCTTCAGGACAAGCTATCTATCGTTGACTTCCCTGATTTCCAGGCCTTGGTGGACAAGGCCATCGTTGTTGAGCACGCAGGGAGAGCACTTGTGGATTCCCGCAAGCGCAAGTGGGAGGCCCACAAGTCAGCACAGGCCAGTTCTTTCCGTTCCCGTGTTGGGCAGTCTCCGGGGTTCCGTCCTCGACCTTCAAGACTCCGAGATCGTCGGACTGTTCTTCGTCGCCTTCGCAGCCGTGCCCGACCACGTGCACTGCGAGTCGGCAGGTAGTCCCGCAACCCGGCCGCCGGGTCACTTGCCGCTGCGGCGAGAAGGGGCATTATGCGAACCAATGCCCTAAGAAGACAGGAGCAGCCCCTCGTCCTAATGGAGGACGCGGGCCAGGAGGTGGTTCTTCTCAGGACCTGAAGATAGTCCCTACTACCCAAGGTGTGGGTAGTGGTCGCGTCAACCTTATCTCCGCAGAGGAGGCACAGGAGGCACCCGACGTCGTGCTGGGTACGCTTTCTGTTAACTCTCATTCTGCTACTGTTTTGTTTGATTCAGGAGCATCTCATTCTTTTGTTTCTGAGTCTTTTACTGCTATTAGTGAGCTCCTTTTTACTCCATTGTTGGTCCCGTTGCTCATTCGCTCTCCCGGTTCGGAGTTGAGAGCAGAATTAGAGTGTAGGGATGTTCCAATTGAGATCGAGGGAGTGAGATTCTTCGCGAATCTTATCCTCCTCCATTCAGCAAGTCTAGATGTAATTCTTGGTATGGATTGGTTGTCTCAGCATAAGGGGCAAATCGATTGTGCCAAGAAGTGTGTCTCTCTAGCTAGTCCTTCCGGCGAAAGGGTTCGCTACCGGTTGCTAGGTCCGCATCTCTTCGCGCCAGCGAAGCCCGCTCTAGATATTAGTGAAGTCCCCACGATGCGTGACTTCATTGATGTCTTTCTGAAGATCTTCGGGGATGCCACGGTTCGAGAACTCGAGTTTGTCATTGAGTTGGTTCCCGGTACTGCCCCGATTTCAAAGAGGCATTATCGGATGCCACCGAACGAGTTGGTGGAGTTGAAGAAGCAATTGAATGAGCTGCAAGAAAAAGGTTTTATCCGCCCTAGCTCATCTCCGTGGGGTTGTCCTGCAATCTTCGTAAAGAAGAAGGACAATACTTTGTGCATGTGCGTGGATTACCGTCCGCTTAATGAGGTAACGGTAAAGAACAAGTATCCCTTACCCCGCATTGATGATCTCTTCGATCAATTAACTGGAGCTCGAGTATTCTCCAAGATTGATTTGAGAATGGGATATCATCAAGTGCGGATCCGACCCGAGGATATTCCAAAGACGGCTTTCTCTACTCGCTACGGCCTGTATGAATACACCGTCATGTCATTTGGCTTAACCAATGCTCCCGCCTTGTTCATGAACCTCATGAATTCGGTATTCATGGAGTATTTGGATAAGTTTGTCGTGGTCTTCATCGATGATATTCTCATCTATTCCAAGGATGATGAGGAACATGATGGGCATCTGAGGTTTGTGTTAGGCAAGCTTCGTGAGCACCAGCTGTATGCAAAGTTCAGCAAGTGCGCATTTTGGTTGAAGGAAGTGGCCTTCTTGGGTCATGTTCTTTCAGCGGGAGGCGTAGCCGTTGATCCTAGCAAGGTCAGCGATGTTCTTTCATGGATTCAACCTACTTCGGTAACCGAAGTGCGGAGTTTTCTTGGTTTAGCGGGATATTATCGCCGCTTTATCGAGAACTTCTCCAAGATCGCGAAGCCGATGACGGAGTTGCTCAAGAAGGACAAGAAGTTCCTGTGGTCCGATGCTTGTGAGGAAAGCTTCCAAGTACTTAAGGAGCGTTTGACCACCGCTCCCGTCCTCGTACTTCCCGATATCCATCGAAGCTTCGATATCTTTTGCGATGCTTCTCGTCGGGGACTCGGTTGTGTACTTATGCAAGAAGGCAAGGTAGTGGCCTATGCATCAAGGCAATTGAGGCCTCATGAACTTAACTATCCTACCCATGACTTGGAATTGGCTGCGGTGATTCATGCGCTTAAGATTTGGCGACATTACCTAATCGGTAATCGTTGCGAAGTGTATTCGGATCACAAAAGCCTAAAATATTTGTTCACCCAACCAGATCTGAACCTCAGACAAAAGAGATGGTTGGAGTTGGTCAAGGATTATGACATGGGTATTCACTACCATCCGGGCAAGGCTAATGTTGTTGCCGATGCGCTCAGTCGCAAAGCGCATTGCAATGCCTTATTGCTCCAGGAGCGTCAGCCCACCCTTCTGGAAGAATTTCAGCGTCTCAACTTAGGTTTGGTTGAGCATGGTTCCCTCGCTGCCGTGGTTATGCAACCAACCTTGGTAGATCGGATTAAGATCGCTCAACAATCAGATGTTGGAGTGAACAACATTAAGGAAAATGTCAAGAACGGAACAGCCAAGTGCTTCTCTGAGGATGAGCATGGTGTCGTAAGGTTCGAACAACGCCTTGTGGTTCCAAAGGACATGGAATTGCGGAATTTGATTCTCCGCGAGGCCCATGATTCACCTTTGTCTATTCATCCCGGGGCCACAAAGATGTATCAAGATCTCCGTCAGAGATTCTGGTGGACCCGAATGAAGAGGGAAATTGCAAAGTTCGTTGCCGAGTGCGACGTGTGTCGTCGTGTCAAGGCCGAGCATCAGCGTCCAGCAGGACTGCTTCAGCCTTTGCCTATTCCTGAATGGAAGTGGGATTCGATCGGGATGGATTTTATCACCGGTCTGCCTCGTACTTCCAAGGGCAGTGATGCCATCCGGGTTGTCATTGATCGGCTAACTAAGGTGGCTCACTTCCTTCCAGTCAAGACGGATCTCCGTGTAGGTCTTTTGACGGACCTCTACATTGCCCGCATCGTGAGCTTACATGGGGTACCCAAGACAATTGTCTCGGATCGTGGTTCTCTTTTCACCTCTCGCTTTTGGCAAAGTTTGCAAGAGGCTATGGGAACCCGTCTTACCTTTAGCACAGCATACCACCCCCAAACTGATGGTCAGACCGAGAGGGTCAACCAAGTGTTGGAGGACATGCTTCGTGCTTGTGTCCTCTCCTATGGGAAGAATTGGGAGAAATGCTTGCCATTTGCCGAGTTTTCCTACAACAACGCTTTTCGGGCGGTCTTGGCATGTCACCTTCGAGGCCTTATACGGGAGAAAGCGAGAACCCCGTTGAATTGGTCGGAGACGGCGAAAGACCTTTCTTTGGCCCGGACTCGATTAATGAGGCCGAGAGTCAAGTCCAGCTTATTCGTGATCGTTTGCGCACAGCTCAATCCAGGCAAAAGAGCTATGCGGATCGCCGTCGTCGTGAGTTGAGCTTTGAGCCTGATGACCTTGTTTATCTCAAAGTCTCTCCTTTGAGGGGTCATCAGCGATTCGGCGTCAAGGGCAAGTTGGCTCCTCGATATGTCGGTCCATACCGAGTCATCGAGAAGAAGGGAGCTGTCGCCTACAAGTTGGAGTTGCCAGTTGCACTCGAAGGGGTACATGATGTTTTCCATGTGTCCAAACTAAAGAAGTGTCTCCGTGTTCCAACTGAGGAAGCTCCGTTGGAAACTCTCGATGTCCAAGAAGATTTGACCTATCGCGAGCATCCTGTTCGCATACTCGATGAGGCTGAACGAAGAACAAGGAATAAAACTATCAGATTCCTCAAAGTTCAGTGGTCGAACCATTCTGAGGATGAGGCTACTTGGGAAAGGGAAGATCGTCTCCGTGCAGACTATCCATCTTTCTTTACCGAGTGAGCCAAATCTCGGGACGAGATTTTTGTAAGGGGGGGAGGTTTTGTAACATCCCAATTTGGGTTTGTGTTTCAAATGTAATAATAATGAGGATAATTTAAAACTTTTGTTGCCTCATGTGTTGTTACAGTGTTTGAAACCTCTTTCCTTTGATTGGTGGAAATTAAGACCCAAAAATTTCCCCAATTAAATTCAAGTCATAAATCTCCTCCATGAAAATCTGGTGCCCAACCCCTGAAAATAATTCTCATTGGGCCTAGGAGTGATGTTTAACACCTCAGAATTATTTCATAATTTTCAGAAATTATTTGATAATTTTTGAGACAAGTCAAACATTAGTCAAACTCCTAATATAGCCTTCTGGAATTTTTAGAGAAAAATGCAGTGCATAAAAGTCTCTGAAAATTTTATATAAGGTTCCTCCTGCTGTCAGCAACCTCCAGTTAAAATTTCAAAATTATTGGAGCTTGTTTGCTATCTTAATTAATTATCCTAAGTCAGCTCAGCAAATAACTCAAAATCAGCTTTTACTATTCCTTGGACTCAAGTCACACTCGGGTTCAAGCCATTCGGTTCGATCGGATCAACTAACTGCACCGACTCAGCCGCATCGGGCGCTTTCGATTTTGACCGTTAGATCAGCATCGAACGGCCCACGGTTCGAGTGAACGATCGGACCATTCGAGCGCGCCGATCCTTGTGAACCGTTGGATTCTAAATCAAGAGCTCAGATTCGCGGGAACGTTCGGACCGTCCGAGCGCCTCGCGCAACGTGAACCGTAGGATCCAAATCAACGGTCCAGGATTAAGTGAGCGTTCGAATCGTTATAATCACCCCGTTCGATTTGAACCGTCCGATTTAAATCCAACGGCCATCCGCCTTCGTCTTCCTCCGTTCGCGCGCGCTCGGCCTAGGTCAACAGGAGTTGGTGAAAATTTCAGAGCGTGGCAGTGTGTCGTCCCTTCTGCTTTCGGCCAACGACTCTCAGCATTAATTAGGATCGTCCGGCCGCCTCCATAGTCGTGGTCTCCACTGCTTTTACCTGCCCCCGTCGCTCTCGGCCAACCCTAGCACAGTGCATCGCCATTTTTCGTGCCGTTGCTCCCTTCTTGCTTCTCCGGCTATAAAACTCCTTCAGTGGCTTCCTTATCCTTCTTTGAACACCCTCGAGCTACAGTTTCACTTCTAGCGCACGGAGTAAGCTCAAACTCGAGGTTTCGCCTTCGGTCGCCATTGCCGCCATTGCCGAGCTTCAGAGTTCTTCGGTGAAAGTGGTGCTCCGGTTTTTCTCACTCAATTTCCTTGCTGCCTTAGCTTCCTCTCCTCTCTGTGAGCAATAGCCCTCACTCAATTTTTCGTTTGCTTGCAGAGAGCAGATCAATTTCGGTTTTCCCCCAATTCGGCCGAAAACTTTCAATTTCGTCTCCAGCTCGGGTAAGTCATCCTTTGCTCGATTCTTTGCTGCTGTAGATGCGCATTAGTATTGAGATCATTTTGGTGCTCTTGGTTAGCATAGCCGTGCTCTAGATCGCCGGCGATTAGCCGGAGTTCATCTCTGTCATTTTTGTCGGACGCGTACTGTGGTTTTTCTCGGCGCTCGTTGTCGATCCATCGGAACCGTTAGATCGAAGATCAACGGTCCGCATCGTAATGAGCGTTCGGATCGGCCGCGCTCGGATCAACGTGGACCGTTGTATCCATGATCAACGGCCCGGACCGATGAACGTTCGGACCGCCGGACATCCCTTGGCATCTGGTCCGTTAGTTTTGCATCCAACGGTTGATGCTTAAGGTCGGCGCGTTCGTTCTGTTGCTGCGCATGTGAACCGTTGGATCCAAGATCAACGGTGCAGATCGGAATGAACGCTCGACCACGGACATCTTTGGCATCGGTTCATTCATCTTCCATCCAACGGTTGATGTTTGGGTTCGCGTGAGTTACGTGCTCGTGTTTGGGCCGTTTGTTTTGGATCTTCGCCCGATTTGTCCACGTCTTTTCCGAGTGTATTTCTCGGATAGAGTTATTTATCAACTGAAAAATAGTTTTATCTTTGAAAATGCATAAGTAATTCATTTTAACTCCAAAATCGGTCAAACCACTTCGGTTATTTTTCATTTTTAATGAACTTTATTCTAAAATAGGTTTCAACTATTTTTCTGTAACAGAAAATTTAGATTTCGAAGGAAAGCATTAAACTGATTATCTTTACAACAGAAAAATAGTGAATCTTAGAAAATTCATAACTAATTATTGCAAGCTCCAAATGAGAGGAATCCAGTGGGGCTGTTCATCTTATGAGATGCTTGATTTAACATAAAAATTTCAGTAGCTGTATCATTCTAGAAAATTTCGTTTAAATCATTGCTTAGGTGAATAGTGCTGTTTTTTATTTTCTGGCCGACTGAAAAGGTTTTGGCCATAACTTTTGCATTGAGAATCCAAATCAATTGGTTCTTGTTGCTTTAGTTCATAAAAATTATGTTCTTTCTACTGTAAAAATTTGAGAGCTTTTTGCTGAGTTTTGCTGTTGCATCTTTTGATGTTTCTCGCCTTATTGGTTCTTGTTGGTTCTTTCGATAGGTTGCGACAATATTGATAATATCGAGAGTGACCCTCTGCAGCAAAACAGTGAGCTTCAGCAAGGCAAGATATTTGATCATAAATGTCCCATTACTTTCAAAGTCTAATATCTTGTTTACAAACTATATGTATGCATTGCTTTTGTGTCCAATTATTTTTGCCCTGTTTAGAGGTAGCTATTCCTAATGCATTGTTGCCATTAAAATGTTACCCCCTGCCACAACCATAAGTTATTATCATCGATGGTGAATTAGAGCCCGGTGATTTAATTATGTTCCTTTACTGTCTTTGCGATGTCATGCTTAGAAATGCTTAGCTACCGGTAGAATTGGGCGGTTATCGACTTAGTCGATGACCTTGATCACACAAATCATTTTGTTTATTTTTGGTTCAGCACCTTATGCTTTTGTTTTGTAAAAACCGAAAATGAAACAAAATGATTTGACTTGGGCACAATGGCATGTTGGTGTGATTGTTGGGTGTGACAAGGAAAGGTGCCTGGGTCCCTAAGGACCGAGTTACTTGTGTCACTAAGCCAAGCGCTTATGCGTGCTAACCACGCGAGAGGGATATGGGACCTCTCTTGACTTAGTACTTTAGCGTGGGTTATCTCCGAGTCGCAGGAGGGGGTTGTGTGTGTTGTGTGAAACATGATATGTGTTCTCGGTGTTCTTGTGTTGGGTGTGCGGTGGTGGAGATTCTGGGTAGGCTCTCCACCTCGAGGAGCGTCGTAGTTGTCCAAGGCTTTACCCGGGAAGGGTAGTTGACCGAGGCTTTACGATGACTCGACACAACGTATGGGTTTCTATCCATACAGGCGGCTCGTGAATAATTCACAATATTGGAAATGTCTCAGAGGACTTAGCCGTGCTTAAGCATACCTAAGGAAGTGTGCTTAATAGCTTGGCAAAAGGCGATGCGGCGTGTGGGTACATTGGTACACCTGCGCAGGTATAAAACTATTCGAATAGCCTCGTCCTAGGTTATGGACATGCTTGGTAAGGTCGTGCAAGAACTAGACTACAACCTGTTAAATTAAAATTTTGACATGGTTGGCATGAATGGGTAGTTCATGCTATTGTTGTGGTGACTAATGGTTTAGTCACTTCCAGGATTGTTGTTGTCATCTTTTTACTGTTGTTAATTTTGTTCCTTCGGTTATTTGAACATTAAAATAGATTTGTTAAATTGCTTTCAATCTATTCCATTATTGCAAATAAAACTTGCTTCATGCTTAAAAATTTGAGTCCTAGCCTGCTCCACTTAAATAAGCTTGCATGTAGTTATTGTATAGATCTGTTATCATTCTTATATATCTTGCGAGTACATTCAAAGTACTCACCGGCTTTTGCCGGCTGCTTTTGTTTGCAGAGGAAGAAGGTGAGCCCCAAGGGCCTCACTTTTGTGAGATGTGCTGTGGATTCGAAGACTAGCTTGGCGGTCCGGTCGGTTGCCTTGTGGGTTAAAGGCACACTGATTGGCTCTTTTGTTGTAGCCATCTTATGGCACTTTTTCTTCCGCTGTTTAATTATTGTTGTCTCTTTTATTGTGGCCGGTTGGCCTCTCTTTTGTAATAACTATCTTTTATTAATGATATCTTCGGATTGTTGTTTTTGCTTCGGTTCTATGTGAATGAATGGAATTGATGCATGAACTTTGTAAAGAGGTGTGTATACTGCATTTCTGAGAAGTATACATGTCTCGAGTCTCGGATTATCATTTTGTGATGCTAGGACCGAATGGATGGTTAAGCATTACATGTTTGATAAACCGGGTCTCACAAGCTTTTGTATCGAGCCATACTCGACCGTAGTAACCCAAGTTGGTCGCCTTAGGATATTTTGAAAACTTAATTTCAAAGTATCAAATGATTTTTGAAAGCTTAAGTAAGTTCTCAGATTTTATTCCTTACCTATCTTAGCTTTCTTCATCTCATCTCACTCTGATTTGAGTTTTAAAGGTTGTTTTCCTCTCATCTTCTTTTCAAAGATAGTGTTATCGATTAAGTGGGTTTTGGGAACCACCGAGTTTGGCAAATTGAAGTGCTTAGGTTTTGAAGTTTCGGATCAAGATTTCGCTAGAGGCTTGATGCGAATCGACAAAGACGCTTCAATTTCCAGACAGCGAGCTCAATGGTTTCTGATCGGACCACTGAGCTTGGCAAATTGAAGTGTGCCAGATTTTGAAGTTTCTAGAATGGAAGACTTCGACTGGGAGCTTGGATGCAAAATCACTACAACCACTTCAATTTCCTGACAGCAAGCTCGATGGTTTCTAATGGGGTAGAAAATGAGAGTTTAATCAACTAAAACTTGTGGGAATAGAAGGGTAAGATGTGATACTAGTTAGCTATGTATCTAACACTATTTTCGTTGATTGCACCTTACTCTTTAATGGTAGTATATCTTACCTTAATCTTCTGGTTTTTATCTTCTCAATCAATTACTCGTTCATTCAATACGGGTTAGTTGTATTGGGAAGTTGAGCTTTGATTTTGTGATTCCTTGCTGTTTTTAGAGTCTTTTATAAGCCTGCTTAAGTTTATACACTTGTTGTTTTGGCTTTCGATTAGGGTGATGTTCCATTCCCCTTGTCGTTAGCTTTTTGCTTCATTTCGGCTTTGTTTTCGGGTCTAGTTTTTAACCCAAGCTTCTTGTAACAGGATGGCCGGGCGCACTCGTAGCGGCCAAGGCCTACCACCGTCCGACGAGGATCTTCCTCCTCCTCCGACCATGGCCGAGGTCCTTCTTCGACGAGCGCAACTGCAGAGGATGAGGGTTCTTTCGATGTCATCGCGCGCAACACTTCCGCCTCTTACCGTGCTTCAGATCCGGCAAGGGAGTGGACACCACCGCGTGGGGACTCGCGGAGTTTCTTCGCACTCACCCCTCACGCTCTCCGTGTCCGAGGACTCGCTTGACGCAGACGATCGCTTTTGTTCGTTGAGCGCAAGCTCGCGATAGCGCATGCCGAGCACGAGAAGGCGCTGTCGCATCCCACCACCGGAGGGTGCGCTTTGTCTTGGTGGGAGAGCTCGCCATGCACCAAGGCCACACCGCCACTTGGGAGAAGTTCCGTCACGCCTTCCGTCGCCTCACATTCCTTCCTACTGATGAGGTCAAGAAGAAGGAGTTCTTGTCGCCGTGACAAGGGCGCTGCTCACCACGGAGTACTTGCACGAAGTTCAACCATTTGGCTCGTTATGCTCGGAGGAGGTGGCCACCGATGAGGCCAAACAAGAGAAGTTCAAGGATGGTTTGTCCGAGGAGCTTCAGACAAGCTATCTATCGCTGACTTCCTCGATTTCCGTGCCTTGGTGGACAAGGCCATCGTTGTTGAGCACGCAGGAGAGCACTTGTGGATTCCCGCAAGCGCAAGTGGAGGCCCACAAGTCAAGACAGCGATTCTTTCCGCTCCTGTTGGGGCCTCCGGTTCCGCCCTCACCTTCAAGACTCCCGAGATCGCCAAGACTGCTTCGCCCTTCGCAGCCGTGCCCCACCACGCACCGCGAAGTCGCCAGGTGGTCCCCGCAACCCGGCCGCCGGGTCACTTGCTTCGCTGCAGCCGTAAGGGGCATTATGCTAACCAATGCCCTAAGAAGACAGAGCGCCCTCGCCCTAATGGAGGACGCGGCCGAGGTGGTTCTTCTCAGACTCAAGATAGTCCCTACTACCCAAGGTGTGGGTAGTGGTCGCACAACCTTATCTCCGCAGAGGAGGCACAGGAGGCACCGACGCCGTGGCCGGGTACGCTTTCTGTTAACTCTCATTCTGCTATCGCTTTGTTTGATTCAGAGCATCTCATTCTTTTTTCTCAGTCTTTTATCGCTATTAGTGAGCTCCTTTTACTCCATTGTTGGTCCCGTTGCTCATTCGCCTCCTGCTCGAGTTGAGAGCGTAATTAGAGTGTAGGATGTTCCAATTGAGATCGAGGGAGTGAGATTCTTCGCAATCTTATCCTCCTCCATTCAGCAAGTCTAGATGTAATTCTTGGTATGGATTGGTTGTCTCAAAGATAAGGGCAAATCGATTGTGCCAAGAAGTGTGTCTCTCTAGCTAGTCCTTCCATGAAAGCGTGTTCGCCGCCGGTTGCTAGGTCCGCATCTCTTCGCGCAGCGAAGCCCGCCTAGATATTAGTGAAGTCCCCACAAGACGTGACTTCATTGATGTCTTTCCAAGATCTTCCAGGATGCCACCAGCTCGAGAACTCGAGTTTGTCATTGAGTTGGTTCCCTGATCGCCCGATTTCAAAGAGGCAGAAATTGTCAAGATTAATATTAGTTAATCTCAATCACTAAATTTTATAAATTTACTTGTCAAGTCTAATCTTCAATCAATCACTTCGCATACATGCTCACATCAATGAATGCTCACAGACGCGTCGTTACTATGACAAAGTTCTACGACATCCTCGCACAAGTACCGACTCGCATTGCGTATAATACCTATTGACCGAGCGCACACGTGCACGACGTCGATGACCATAGTCAAGTCAACGTCCCGTTCGAGCAGAATCGCCACAGCCTAATCTTGACCTAACAAGCTCCAGACTCGCTCGATCGACCAGTCAGTCTCCGATCCGCACTCGACCGCTTCATCATCAGCTCATAGTGAGCTCATGTGAGCAATGCACCGTCGTCGCCCAGTCGACACGCATCTCTAAATTCTAAGCTTCAGAATTCGCTTCTCCGCAACTCCGCTCACCTGAACTCGATATCCGCTTGCCTTCGCGTTGCCACCTCAAATCAAGGCTCGCCTTCCCGATCAGTCTCCATTTCCGCCTTAACTTACGCTTCTCTTGACCTGAGCTCGACTTTCTCCCTCGCTACGTCCTCCGCATTCGCTTCTCGCTTCGCAAGGTTCCTAGTCTCGCAACTTGCCGACGTAATTTCGTGCTCTAGCTCAGTCTGCTTACCGCTATCCGTCAATTATCTCTTTTGACTTGAGTACGCGCATCTCCCATTCCGCGAACTTCATTGCTCACGTGAAGTTCTTGCCTGACTCAGCCATTTTTGCTGACGTTCCATTAGTCTTGGAGCTTACCTTGCCTGCTAATTCCTGCCATTATCGCTCATTGCATCTCGCATGGCGTTCCTCGAGTTTTGTCCTTCACTGATGAACGCTGTCAAGATGAACGGCCATCGATATCGCATTGTCCGTCATCCGATACTCGGACCGTAGTGATAGCTGCATCGCAGCTCATGCCGTCCTTGTTTATCATCGTTACGCATTCCTGCTTCTAGCTGCTCCATCTGTCGCATTCTGACTAAGTTATCGCGTTCAAGACGCACCTAGAAACGTCATGATCGCTAAATCGACACTTGCATCACTCGATCACTTTATCGTCGCAGATCAGCTTGCTAATTTGATCCGATTCACGATCTGTTGCCGGTGTTTTCGATCTGCTGTTCTTATCGCAGAATCAGTCTTCATTATCCAAACCGTTCATGCCAATCTTCAACCACTGAATGTCGATTTCTAAGAATCTGTTTCGCATTTAACTATTATGCGATTTTGTATCGCTTAATCGTTTCGTAGTATTTATGATTCAAGAATCATGATTTAATCTTTCAAACAATATGTGTCACTGTATTAGCATTCTAATCAATATTGCATATTAGCATAGTGCTGTTCTTATAAGTTATCTTAATATTCAATAATTCATAGATGACTTACATCTTACTTCAGTGATTGCAAGATATGTTTTATTTTCGCCATAAGGTTATTGGCTCTAATTTTCATTGAATTCAACATTGTTTTTTGTATGTTCATAAAATATTATTTCATTTAAAAATAGTTAGTCTTTAAATCATTTAGTTATTTTTGCATCCTCTTAGTATTGTATTGGTTCTAGCTGTCATTATAGGTTGATTGTAGTACATGTGAGAGTTTATGTAAATTGATTACTTAAAATTTAGTATACTGAAAATTTCATGTTCATCCTTGATTAGTATTTGTTCAGTTTGTTGATTGCTAATATTCCAATAACTTTTGACTCCATTGAAGGGATCAGCTAATGATTGGTGCTAAATTTACTCTACTAACCTATTTACTGTTAGTTAATTGTAACCTATTTATGGATTCGTTATTGTTCTTTTTTGCTAGTAATATGCTTGAATGCACTAGATGTTACGATACAATGATTGTTCATGAATGAGCATGTTATTGATCGAGTTGCTTTTGATCTTGCAATACATACATTTTATCGAAAGTTGCTTGCTTAATTCAGTTGTTATTAGTCTGGTGTCTAAGCTTCTATGCTTATGTTGCAGTTATAATGTTGAACCATCGTAAATAGTACTGTGACTGCCTATATACGATTCTCTAGCTGTTTGGATGCCATGTTAGTATGTGTTCTAAGTACGAGTTGTAGTGAATCGTGGCTCACTACGATATGTTCATGCTTTCAGCTGTAGGGCTTTGTTATGCTACGGTCTTAGTGACAGATGGTTTCTGGTCAATACGTTGAATTTGAGTAGGTGTGTTAGGTCTTCATGCCTAGACAGTCTAGTTGTTACATGAATGGATAACTAGTTCATTATATCGCCTTAGCATGTATGTCTTATCATTTACATTCAATGTATGTTCAAATTGTTAGTTGTGACAGGTTAGTCTGATACTTGTTAGTGTTAGATTTGTCTACTATGACATCTTAGTTCTGTATTGTCCACATTATAACTATTGCTTTAATGCTATCAGAGCATGATAGATCAATTACAAATGTCACTATGTTTGAATGTAGTGATCATTATCAGACTAGTACTCAGCTTTGCCTGGTTCTAAGCAAGTGTTATGCTATTGGTACAGATTTGGCTTGTTGTACTTGTACACCTGTATACTTTGTCTGCTTTAATGTGATTGTTTCTGCTTTATTGATGACTTATTATTTTGTATATATCTGTATTATTATTTCGATAGTTTCCGATGTTTTCTTGATGCAGCTTATTGTAGATGCATTAACTATTGTTATCTTGTGTTAACGGCTTAGTGATGAACTCGAGTTTAGCTCACTAGCATAGTTGCATACTATTGATTGCTGGTTTTGTATGATTCTAGTGATTTCTTAGTGTTCTTAGCCTTTAGAGGTTCTGACTGAGTTGATATTTGGATAATCGCAGTGTACTTCTAGTGTAAACAGGTACACTTATGTTTGAACTAAGTTGATTGCTTCGAAGTATATGTTTGAATTTTAATTTCGAATGATTTATTTAGCGTTTTATATTCACTATTCACGCTTTTATTTCAGTATAGTCTTGGTTTGTCAATGTAATTTCATTGACTTGAATTAACATGTGTTTGAAGTTTGAGTAGGTATTAAATAGGCTTTAATGTAAGTTACTCATATCAGCTGAACCAATGCAATCTTTAGTACCTATGGTTTCTATAGGTTGAAATTGTAGTTCCATTTGACATTGGCGTAATATCGCTATTCGACTATGCTTTGTTTAAGATCTTCAATTACACTGACTGAGAGTTATGATGTCTGTACTGTTAGCTTCAATGTTATATACTATAATTGATCTGATGTGTCGTTTTACATCTATAATTTGATCAACTTGTCTGCTTATGTAATGTACTGCTTAAGTTG
The DNA here is from genome assembly GCA_036346395.1 of Hsuehochloa calcarea. Lineage (NCBI taxonomy): Eukaryota > Viridiplantae > Streptophyta > Magnoliopsida > Poales > Poaceae > Hsuehochloa > Hsuehochloa calcarea. The sequence goes on from CM070607.1 coordinate 13,390,386, forward strand.
TTTACAGTCTTGAGTTCATAGTGTTGTTATTACGACTTCGTATTTCGCTAATGGTTTTAAGTGTAGATGTTTACACACTTGGAGAATGGTTGCTTAGTGCTCATTTTTCGTCGATTTAATCCCTTCTCATGGATCCATTGCTGTCATCAGCCTTGTTCCGTCATACGTTCTACGAGTTCCGTCGAACGTCTGTCATCCTCTAGCTATCCGATGGATCTCTAGTGGGAGTCATCGAGTAGGATTTCTTCGACTCCTGGTTGTGTTAGCTTGATGACTGGCAGCTGTTCGATGGAGTGGACCTCACGACTCAGCAGGCTCTGACTTGCGAGACTCCGATGGACATGCTTCTCATGATCCGATGAAGCACTTAGTTATGACGAGCAGCACTCCTCAAGGCAGACGAGAGCCATGCGATCGATCAGACGCTAGTGCGTTCACTGACTCTTGGGAGGTCATGCACACGACGACTTGACACCGATTGTTGAGCTTAGCTCACTGCTTCACCTCAGCAGCTTACCGTGACCATAAGTCGCCTAAAGGAGTGCTCTCCGAGCGGAGTCAACTTTGACTCATCTGAGAGTGCCAACGTGAGAAAGTCCAAGTGCTGTAGTCAGCAGGATGTGCACTCGTGAGCTTCGATTTCGTAGTCGTGGACAAGGCATGTGCGCTTCGGTTAAGGCATGCGGATCCTCGCTGCACCGCAGATTCCGCCACGAGGCAGCCTTCACGCCACCGTGCCGCTCGCCATCTTCAGCACGCTAGCTTCGCTCCGCTCTAGCTCGCCAGGCACGCAGCCGACCCGCTTACGCCGAGTGGCACCATGCCCTGCGACCTGCGATCCGTCCAGAGGCCGTCTGAGCGCACTGCGAATTAGGACCAGTCCTGGACGTCCTAACCAGTCGTCCTAGTGGCGCTGGACGGCCATGCATGGCTGGAGACTCGATGTCCACTCAGGTACGTGTCATCGCATCTCATTATTGCGCTGCTCAGTGGCTCGCTCATGCCTGTGGCTACATTCGTGGCTCAGCGTGGCATCTTGATCGATGTGCAGCAGAATGAGTTCCAGCTTGGCCTCCTCCAATCTATCATGCCACTATGTTCTAAGTGTTAAGGATAGGATGTCTGCAAGTAAGTTGCTATGTCTGGACATTGTTCCTCCGTCTGCTAGAGATCGACGTGTCTGTCACTTGAATGCGCAGTGCAAAGTGAGCTAAAGTCCTTCCAATTGCTCCAGTTAGTTTCGCCATGAGCTCGGATGCGATCATCCGACGAGCATGTTAGTCTTAGAGTGAGTGCAACGTGATCAGCAAGTCTTGCCTAGAGTCATTCGAGGCAGTATCACCTCAGAAGCTTTCATGAAGTCTTCTAGTGCTAATGAGTATCTCCGGCATTGTCCCTCAGAGTTCGAAGAGTTCCTAGATTGATGTTGCAATACGGTATCCGCTACGATTCGAGAGTAGATCTACGTCCGTAGAATCAACATTACTTTCGACCAGTTTCCGATGTTATGAGACATCAGTAACCATGATCCCTTAGATGATCTAGTGCTCGATTGTCATGAGTGTATACCGTAGCTTCATCTGAGTATCTAAGTCGCATGATGACCATTCGAGATCAGACTTTGTAAGTAGTCTCTCGATGATCTAGTCTCATTCAGCGTGATCTGACCAGATGGATTCGAGTCTTCTCGATTACGTGAACCCGATGTAGCATAGGATTAGACATTCGTTCATGACCGTGTAGTGATTGCGTTCTAGAGTGCGATAGTTGTAAGCGCTTCATCAGTGATTCTATCCTTTCCAGTACTGGATGCGTTTCGGCATCGTTGAGTACTCTTAGGTCTGGATCTAAGTTCACCGACTTGTGTGAGTCTAGAATTTCTCGAGCTTCGAACTATCCAAGGCTGATGCCAGTGTTCAAGCGTGACTTAATTACGGATCGATCTTCGAATCAGGTTGTACGCTATGCCTAATCAGTAGCTACCACGAGATACTCATGATCGAATGATTCGCAGATTAGAGTCAGATACTTCAGCTTCATGCCCAGACGATTCATGGTCATTCATGCGCTTGATCGCATCGGACTATCGAATAGCACGGCTATCGGATTCGCCATGTCACCAACTGATCTGTGATAGCAGTGACAGGTATCTCATGGTATGTATGACGAGAGTCTCCAGTGTGGAGTAACGCACGTATTCAGGAGCCTTCTGATGCAGCCGACTAATGCATTAGGTTCAGCTATATGAGCAAGTCGCCTGATGACACCTGTGAGGCATATCTTCCAAGCAGGAGCACTGTTGGCAATGCATTCCAGAGATTACCTTACTACGTTCTGGAAGACTGTATCAGTCGCGGTTCAGCTGCATCCGAATTGCGAATTCAGATGTCAAGAGTGCACGTTTGCGTCTCGAGCGATGCAAGACGCTACATTCACATCGCTTGCTACGGATCAGACATTGTCATGCGAATTACGGCTTGTGTTCAGGCATGATCGGTGCTATTCGATCCACCAAGATGATGCAGATTGTCGAAAGTGTATCGACCCATGCTGATGGTCTGCTGATTACGTAGTGCGCAATGTCGCTATGTTCAAGCTGCACAGCCTTCCCCAAGAATGTCACAGTTGATGCCTACGGATTCCATGAAGGGTTCAGGTACCGGCATCTAGCATTTCATTTAAGTGCTTTGGGTCTAAGTCCTTCCAGCATAGGTTAGAGTGGTTCTCTTGCCAAGTTGCTTTGTCTGCTAATTCTTATCTTGTGCTTCTAGGATGCTGCTTATTATCTGTTTCTCCTCTCTCTCTAAGTAGAGCTTACTCACTTCTTATAGGTTCTAGCAAGGGTCGGGCCACCCTTGGGTAGACAGGGACAGTGTTTGCTCCTTAGTATGTTAGTTGATCAGCTGATAGTCCTGGAATCATATGGGGTAGATAAGAATCTGTCTGAGCTATAGTAGTCTCTATATCTTATCTATGCTCTAAGGACTGCCTTTTTCTGTTTCTCTTTCCAGTTTCTCGATTTTGTTCCTTTGGTTCAAGGGGAGTTCATCTTGGTTCTTCAAGTTCTTAAATTTGTCTTAACTCAACCTGAATTAACAAGTGCATCTCATTCTGAAGGGAATCTGAATTTTCGTGCACTTCATCCTGCATTGCAATATAATCATATGGAGCCTTATCTATTATCCCCTATGATCTGTTTTCACTGTTTTATATCTTGCCATGATTTATGCTAAACTGCTAGATTTATCATGACTTTTTATGTGTAGTTTAGTCTTGCCATGCTAAGGTGATTAAAAAAAAAAATGCTCAACTTGAATTAACATCTTGTCATGATAGCTCTTGAGACTAGTCTGTTGAAGTTATCCTTTTATGATTCTCGCCATGTCAAGTAGGCTGAGTTGAGTCTTGAATCTTTATTGAGTTTTAGAATAAGCTATGTCAGTTCGTTAAGAAACATGACTTATCTTTAATCGTTGGTCTAAAAACTTCAAAAGCAAAAATGATCTCTTTTGTGCGAAAAAACTGATCTCACCAAATCTTTCTCATGAGACTGCTTGCCATTGCACTAGGCATGAACTCAGGGGGAGCCTTGGATGACGTAAGATCACTTCCTTAAGTCTGTTGCTTGGAGTGGTCGCATAAGGCTTGGGATCTAGCACATGGTTAAGATTTGAAAAATGGTTGAAGCTTAGGAGGCAGTTGTGGATGGCACCTAGTCCAGGACTTGCTCCACTAAGATAAAGCCATAATTATATTTCCAGAAAAAGAAACTTGTGCTAAAATTGCTTATCTTCGAACAGACCAAGTACTTGATCAAATGAGTCTTTCTTACTTCTGGTAGTACTCTAAACTGTTCAATATTATGCTTCTTGGTTCCACTTAGAGTATTTGACATGGCTTGTATCATCCTTGGATACCTTTAGCTAGACTAAAATCTTGGTTTATTTGACTTGCTAAAGAATTGGACCATTTCTCATATTATGGATTTTCTGTCTTAGCTATTCTATACATCAATTGTCATGATCTTGATAGCATTCTTATGTGTTATGGCTTGGTGTAATACTCTAATAGTCATTTTGGATAATCTTCATGGCTCCTAATGCTTAAAATGAATATCATATAGTCATTTCCTCTCTTTAACACTTCTTGATGTGTTTATTGCCAAAAGGGGGAGAAGTTAGTTTGGAGAGCTTTGCAGAAAATTTGCTCTTTCATTTCAAGCTCCAATCGTTCTTCTTTGACAAACATGGTCTTGAGCCTTCTTGTTTCCGTGATTAGACCGTGTTTGGCTTTTATCACAAACTCTTCTATATGCTTTTTCGTATTTGTCAATATACTCATCAAGGGGGAGATTGAGAGACCATGTGAGTAGGGTCCCCTTTCGAGTGATGAGTATTTGACGCTATGTTGAAAAGTTTGTGATTGGATTCTTTGCGTTTGCGCTGCTGCTAGCTTGTTTCTGTAAGTGCGGAACTTCCGGTTCTGGAAAACGGAAGTTCCGATAATCGGAACTTCCGCTTTGGTAAAACGGAACTTCCGATTATCCTGACGTTTGTGCTCTGGTGTGTCGATAATCGGAACTTCCGCTCCTGGGAACGCGGAACTTCCGATAAACCTGACAAGTGTATTCTGCTGTGACGACAATCGGATCTTCCAACCTGGGAGTGCGGACGGTCCGATAATCGGAACTTCCGAAATGTTAAGTGCGGAACTTTCGATAATCGGAACTTCCGCAATGGTAAGTGCGGAACTTCCGATTGTGGGCAGAACTGTGCAGAAAGGCATAGTTTTGATTTTGAGTTGTGAATTGAGTTGAGTTTAAAACGAATGATGATTCTATTATCTTGAGCAATGCTATGTGATGTGCTTCTTGTCTGTGCTGGTTGCAGGGCATTGAGGTGGAGTCGTGGCGAGACACGTGGAGACCGGACTAGACGCAGGCGGCATTGAGGTCAGAACGGTAAAGATGTGTCGAAGATGGCGTGCACTCGAGGCGTTTGCGAGTCGTGAACAACAAGGAATGCGGGAGTTTCCAGAAGGTGTGCGAGGGGCGAAAGGGTAATTTCGCAAAGCGGCACAAGTGGAAGCGGGCTCCGTTAGGGTTTAGCCGGCATAACGGGTTGGAGACCCGTTAGCCAAGGGCTATAAATAGAGGTGAACCCCTGGTTGTTGGGTTAGACTTTTGGTGAGAGAAAATTAGGGTTTGCTTTAGCTAAAGAGCCTTTGGAGAGGTTATTTTGCTTTTTGAGAGTTTGTTGAGTTGGAGAGGATGAACTGAAATTTGTGTAATCATTCCTCTGTGTTTTCCTCTGTAATCTTTTGATTCCTATCAATGAAATTATGAGGTTTTGGTTCCTTGTTTATGCCTCCTTCTTCTCCCTGTTCCTACATTGAATATCTAGGGTTTTGGTGAAACTTTTGATTCATCTTATGAGATGGCATGAAACTTGATATCTAGAGTCTTATTGATTTTGCTAATATATCCTCAAAGTTTCATGAGCTAAGAATCTAAGAATCTTGCCTATTGTGGTTTTTGGTCTTTCTTGCCAAATATTCAAGAAATCCGATTTTGCTTTGATTAATGGATCTTTGTCTGTGATTCTTCTCCATGGGGTCAAGATGTTATTTAGGATGATGTCCTGTGAGACTTGACCTGAGAAGAGCAACAATCTTTGAGTATTTTGGATTTTTGGCAAAATCCGAGCGCATCTTGTTCTTGGTCGGGACAATCGAACTTCCGATTTGTATCTGGCGGAACTCATCGCGGAACTTCCATGCTGGAAGAACGGAACTACCGCAGTGCGGAACTACCGCAAGGTAGAATCGGAGCTTCTGATATCTGACAGAACAACCCTTTTTGTTTAACTCTTTGGATTTGATTCACATCACACCTTTTGCTTAACAGTAAGTTTTTGAATTGCTGTGTGGACACTTGAGAGGGGAGGATCTTAATTTTTAAAGCACCATTCACCCCCCCCTCTGTTGCCATTTCGGTCCTTCAGCGAGTTTTCTGATTTTGCATCTATTTGGTGGAGTGAATATTGCCGTACTAATCAGAACATACCTAGAACATGGAATGCTTTGAAGAGAGCAATGAGGCATAGATTTGTACCTTCATATTATTCTCGTGATTTGCTTAATAATTTGCAACGCTTAAGACAAGGTAGTAGTTCTGTAGAGGATTATTATCCAGAATTGTAAACTGGTTTGTTGCGTTGTGGTTTAGAAGAAACCGAAGATGCTAAGATGGCTAGATTTTTGAGAGGTTTACACCGTGAAATTCAGAAATTCAGAACATACTTGACTATAAAGAATACAATTCTATCACTCACTTGTTTCATCTTGCTTGCAAAGCTGAGAGAGAGATACAAGGACGTCAATCCAGAAACGAAGGAAATTTTATAGGTTCTTTTGCAGGTCGCACAACTCAATGGCAATCAAGAGCACCATTTGCCCCCTCCAGCCGAACACCTGCATCTATGAACCCCTCCAACAGTCGGTGTCCATATATTTCCACTACACCACCACGCGCACCAGAAATGAGCAAGAGCATGGTACACGCCCCGACACAAAGTTTATCTTTGGTTGCTTCAACGGGTAGAGCACGAGAAACACAATGCCATCGCTGCAAGGGCTATGGGCACATGATGCGGGATTACCCTAGCAAGCGGGCTATCTTGATAATGGATAATGGTGAGTATACTTCAGCTAGTGACATTGAGGAAGAATATGCTATGCTTGCAACTGACCTCGCAGGTGATGACTAAGAATCTGAGCACGACGAGGAACAATATGGTGCCAAAATTTCAGATAAGTATTTAAGCCTTATAGTGAAGTGTGTACTTAGTGCACAAATGGAGCGTGCTGAGCAGAATCAATGCCACAATCTATTTCAAACAAAGCTTGTCAACGAAGAGCGTTCATGTCGAGTGATCATTGATGGAGGAAGTTGTAACAATTTGGCCAGTATGGACATGGTTGAGAAGCTTGTATTGACAACACAACAACACCCTTGCCTATATTACATTCAATGGTTCAACAATTGCAGCAAATTGAAGGTAACTCGCATTGTGAAAGTACATTTTTCTATTGGTTCTTATCTTGATTATACTGATTGCGATGTAGTACCTATGCAAGCATGTTCTTTGTAATTAGGTAGGCCTTGGCAATATGATAGAGATACAGTGCATCATGGTAGAACTAATAAGTATACTATCATGTTTAATGAAAAGAAAATTACTTTACTGCACATGTTTCCTGAAACTATTTTAAAGGATGAATTAGAGAGAGCTAATAGAGAAAAGGAGAGTAAAAGAAGTGAAAAATCAGATTGTAACTAAAGAACTTGTGCACCCGAAGAAGAATGAACCTAGTGTTAGGAAAGGTGAAATTAAATTGAAAGGTTATGTTTTCCTTGCTACTAAATATGATATTTGTGAGATGGAAGATAACAAATCTGATTGTTATGCTTTAGTGTGCAAAGAAGTCATTGTTTTCCTTTCAGGATATGCATCCTTCTTTGCCTCTTGCTGTTCATAACATTTTGCAAGAGTTTGCTGATGTGTTTCCAAGTGACATACCCCGAGGGCTGCCTCCAATTAGGGGGATTGAACATCAAATTGATTTAATTCCAGGAGCCTCGCTTCCCAACCGTGTGCCATATAGAACCAATCCTGAAGAGACTCAGGAAATTCAACGTAAAGTGCAAGACTTGCTTGACAAAGGGTACGTACACGAAAACCTTAGTCCTTGTGCTGTCCCTGTGATTTTGGTATCTAAGAAAGATGGATAATAGCGTATGTGTGTTGACTGTAGAGCTATTAATAATATAACTATTCGATATCGTCATCCTATTCCTAGGCTAGATGATATACTTGATGAATTAAGTGGATCTACTATGTTTTCTAAAGTTGATTTCATAGTGGATATCACCAAATTCGCATGCAGTTAGGCGATGAGTGGAAAACAACATTCAAAACTAAGTTTGGATTATATGAGTGGTTGGTGATACCTTTTGGGTTAACTAATGCACCTAGTACTTTTATGAGATTAATGAATGAAGTTTTGCGTGCTTTCATAGGACAATTTGTGGTGGTATATTTTGATGACATATTGATCTATAGCAAAACATTTAGAGAAATATCTTGAATACTTGCGTGTTGTTTTTAACGCTCTACGTGATGCACGTTTGTTTGGTAACCTTGAGAAGTGCGCCTTTCGCACCGATCTAGTATCGTTTCTTGGCTATGTTGTTACTCCATAGTGTATTGAGGTTGATCAAGCCAAGATTGAAGCTGTACTAAGTTGGCCGATTCCTAACACGGTCACACAAGTGCGGAGTTTTCTGGGACTTGCTAGATTTTATCGACGCTTTGTCAAATATTTCAGCACCATTGCCGCACCAATGAATGAGCTTATGAAGAAATTTGTTCCTTTTATCCGGGGCCCTAAATAAGAACAATCGTTTCAGATTTTGAAAGATAAGCTTACACATGCACCACCTCTCCAACTTCCTTATTTTGGTAAGACTTTTGAGCTTGAATGTGATGCTAGGGGAGTTGGACATGGAGGTGTGCTTATTCAAGAAGGTAACGTATTTTAGTGAGAAATTAAGTGGGCCTAGTCTGAATTATTCTACTTATGATAAGAAATTATATGCTTTAGTCCAGACATTAGAGATATGGCAACATTATTTATGGTCCAAAGAATTTGTTATACATTCTGATTATGAATCATTAAAGCACATTCGTAGTCAATCAAATTTGAACCGTAGACATGCTAAATGGGTTGAGTTCATTGAATCGTTTCCATATGTCATTAAACACAAGAAAGGAAAGGAAAAGGTAATTGCTGATGCTTAATGTCGTCATTATACCATATTATCTCAATTTGATTTCAGAATTTTTGGTTTAGAGACAATTAAAGAGCAATATGCGCATGATGATGATTTTAAAGATATCTTTCAGAATTGTAAAGAAGGCAAAAGCTGGAATAAATTTATGGTGAATGATGGATTTTTGTTTCGTGCTAACAAGCTATGCATTCCAGCTAGCGCCGTTCATCTTTTATTGTTACAGGAGGCGCATGGAGGTGGACTCATGAGACATTTTGGTGTCAAGAAGACAGAGGATATTTTGATCGATCACTTCTATTGGCCTAAGTTGAGGCGTGACATTGAGCGCTATGTGTCTCACGTTACTACATGCCACAAAGCTAAGTCACGTTTTAATCCATATGGTTTATATATGCCTTTTCCTATGTCTAGCGTACGTTGGGAAGATATTTCTATGGATTTTGTTTTAGGACTGCCTAGAACAAAGAGGGGGATGGATAGTATTTTTGTTGTTGTGGATAGATTTTTGAAGATGGTGCATTTCATACCTTGTCATAAGAGCGATGATGCTAAAAATGTTGCTGAATTATTTTTCAGAGAAATTGTTCGACTACATGGAGTGCCCATTACAATTGTATGTGATCGTGATACAAAGTTTTTTAGTCACTTTTGGAGAACACTACGGGCTAAATTGGGGATAAAGTTGCTATTTTCTACTACATGTCATCCCCAAACAGATAGACAAACTGAAGTTATCAACCGGACATTGCCCACTATGTTGAGGGCTATTTTGAAGAAGAACTTGAAGATATGGGAAGAATGCTTACCTCATGTGGAGTTTGCTTACAACCGTTCGCATTATTCAACCACAAAGATGTGCCCTTTTCAGGTAGTTTATGGATTTATTCCTCGTGCTCCTATTGATTTATTACCTCTACCAACTTTGGAAAAGGTAAATATTGATGCTAAACAACGTGCTAAAATGATTCTGAAGATGCATGAGAGAACTAAAGAGAATATAGAGTGAATGAATACACAACATTCGAACCTGGAGATCTTGTTTAGTTGCATTTGCGCAAAGATAGGTTTCCTGACTTGGGAAAGTCAAAATTGATGGCTAGAGCTGATGGTCCTTTCAAAGTATTAGAAAAGATTAATGATAATGCATATAAGTTTGATTTGCCGGCAGATTTTGGGGTTAGTCCCACATTTAATATACAAGAACAAGAACATGGGAAGACACAAGAACAAAGGACTTTGCATGTTGCAAAGTATACAAGAGAATTCAGCCAAGAAAAGACAGAAGAACCAAATTCAAACTCTATTCCGAAATCAATACATTTTCAGCCTAAGAATCCAAAATGGGTTTGGATTGGTGCAATTCCAATTCGGATCATTCTTTAAAAGAAGTTAATTATAAATTACTTATAATAGGATAGTTTAATCTATTTTCAGCAATTAGAGTAGTTTAAATTTCAAATTAAAGGAGTTTGCAATAAAAATACCTTTCTGCATCGTTCATGCTACGAAGAAGTGAGCCTTCTCGTTCATTGCTACAAAGATGCAGGCTCGGATTCTTGTTCATGCTCTTATCTTCGAGGCGGTTCTTGCTCATAGGCTATATTTTAGGGGTAGAGCCCCATTGTAAGCAAGTTAGAGTTGAAGAAAATACAGAAAAGTCACAGGTTTATGTGGCGCAAAATGAATACATGTGTTTAGGAAATTCCCATCTAGGGTTTTGTGATTGCGTGAATATTGGAGGGAGGTTGTTCTTCCAAGATCCGTGATTCCTTGTGGATCATCTCACCAATTCGTAGCATCCTCAATTGCTCACGGTTTGGTGTTGTTCTTTCGGTTTGATTTTGTTTCTCTCTTCGGATTGATTCAACATCAACCAAGTGTACTTGCTTTGGAGATATACTTGCTCTTCTATTTTGCCAAATCAAGAGAGAGGAAGCGGGAGTTTCGCTTCAATCAGAATTGAAATACAAGTACCGTGAAAGATTGGGCCACATTACGCATGAACACACGTTGATCCGTATCATCTTTGTATCAGAGCGTGGTTGATCACGGTACGTGGAATTTTTCTTCTTGGTACATTGAGGTTGATCATCATGTCAAAAACTAGCCAGTATGGTTCTAATGGTGGATCGGACGAGGAGTCTACGTACGGAGATACACTATTACCAGACGTACGTGCTCAGTTTGATGCTACTACCGGCTATTTTCTTCGTCGCGAGAACGTTTTACGCCATCAACTTGAAGCTCAAATCCAAGGAGTGCAAGACACACTGAACGATCGTCTCAACGCAAATGAACGTCGTATGATGGAAGGTTTTGACCGTCTGAATCTTGCTATCCTTCGCTTGGAGGAGAGGCTACCACCGCCACGAGGAGCAAATGTACCGGTGCTGCCCCAACCACAACATGGACGTGAACAACGTGTTGTACGCCATGCCGGAGATGACTTCTATGCTGCTGATTCGGAGGAGGCCGTTTTCGATGATCGTGAAAGACATCAACGACGTCCACGACGTGAATACTTTGATCGTCGAGGTGCTGGACATGGTGTTCGTCATAATGGAGGTGAATATGAAGATGACGGTATCGGGAGAATCAAGATCACCATACCGGAGTTTAAGGGCAGATCTGATCCGGAGGCTTATTTGGAGTGGGAGATGCGCGTCAATCAAATTTTTGACAACCACCACTACTCCGAAGAGAAGAAGGTTCGTGTTGCCTCTATTGAGTTCACCGAATATGCTATTATTTGGTGGGATCAATTGAATCGTGCAGGGGAACGTCCTAACACTTGAGAAGTAATGAAACAAGCTATGCGAGAACGATTTGTGCCGGCATACTATACAAGGACACTGCATACAAAGCTACGACGACTTACACAGGGTGCTAAGACGGTGAGCGAGTACTATCAAGGGATGCAAGTACTCATGATTCGTACAAGTGTGCGTGAGTCGGCGGAGGCGACCATGACACGTTTCTTCGAAGGGCTGAATGAAGATGTGCGGAACCGTGTTGATTTAATGCAATACAACACTGTGCAAGAATTACTTCATCAAGCGGAGCGTGCTGAACAATGGTGAAGGACACTCAAGCAAGGGTTGGCCGTACTGCTCATAGCACTTTGAGACGTGCAACTTCGCATGATGGAGATGCGGGATCAACTCCTAAACCAGTTGCATCCACTATACCGGTTCGTAGTACATTCAAGGAAGCTTCGAAACCTATTAGTGTTGCAGGCAAAGATGCCTCACATGCTGATTTGAGTGCATTCTCTACGGCTAGAACTAGCAACATTGAATGTTTCAAGTGCAAGGGGCGAGGTCATATGAAGAACGATTGTCCAAACATGAAGACGGTGTTGCTTACACATGATGGCTATGCAACAGAGAGCGACAATGATAAATCTGAACCTTTTGATGAATCTGAGAAGCTATAGCAAATCATTTGTTATCCAGAATAAGGTATTAGCTTGATGGCTCAAACGGTGCAGCGTGATAACACCGTTATTGCGAGGAAGGGACAGCGACATCATATCTTTCAAACCGATTGCAAGATCAAAGAAAAGGTGTGTAAGTTGATTATTGATAATGGGACTTCGACCAACATGATTGGCAAGAATGTGGTGGAATCACTCTCATTGTCCACATGGAGGCATCTTAAACCATATTACATCCAATGGCTCAAGAAGGTCGGCAAAGTCAAGATCACACACAAGGTGAGAGTGCCACTTACTATTGATGGCTATGTCGATAAAGTGGAGTGTGATGTGGTACCAATGCATGCTGGTCATATTCTATTGGGACATCCATGGCAATTTGATCTGAATGCTACACATCAAGGATGGTCCAACCGATATACATTCATGCACAAGGGAGAGTTCCATGCTTTGGTGTCAAAGACTGATGAAGAAATCAAGAGTGATTTGGTTATGGCTAGCAAGAAGAAGGCCGTAAAGACTACACTAAAACCGAGGACGGTTTTGCTTCAAGAAGAGGAGGATGATGAGGCCCTAGGTGCATCTACTACGGTAGTCAATATTCCTAAGCTGTAAGTGTGTATTAAGCCTCAAGTTGAGCCTATTATGCATCAATGGAGAAAAAAATAAGAACCAGGTTCGGCAAAGAGCAAGGAGAGGGAGGAAGGCCGACCGGTGAGCTTTAGCGAACATGGGAAGACACAAGAACAAAGGACTTTACATGTTGCAAAGTATACAAGAGAATTCAGCCAAGAAAAGACAGAAGAACCAAATTCAAACTCTATTCCGAAATCAATACATTTTCAGCCTAAGAATCCAAAATGGGTTTGGATTGGTGCAATTCCAATTCGGATCGTTCTTTAAAAGAAGTTGTAGGACCGTAAAGGCGACTAAAGGGGGGGGGGGTGAATAGGCGCTCTCGAAACTTTCTCACCTAAATCAAATACAACACGAACTTTACTCCTTTAGCTATGAAAGCTAAGAAGATCAGTAGGTGCACAGCGGTAGCCTTGTGCTGAATTTGATAACCCCGACAACCACACGACACAAAAGTGGAGACTTAAACTCAAAGGGCAGATCTGGGCACAGGTGGTCTGACCGGCTACCACGGGCGGATCGACCGCTGCTCAACCAATGATCCGACCGCAACTAACTGGAGGTCGGACCGGTGGCCAGCGGTTCGACTCGGCAGGACAGCGGTCTGAATACACGGGCGGTCTGACCGCCGTTGCAATACCGGTCTGACCGGTTCAGTCCAGTACTGAAAAAATCAACCCCAAATCCAAAACGAAATTTGATCCAACTTTTGATTCATCCAATGAAACTTGACCAAATTTCGAGCACACCTCCCTAATGATATTAGAGACCTATTTCTAGCGACGATCCTTCAGATCCACTTCGCAGAATCGATCTCTCAAGGATTTAACAAAGAAGTGCACAAACCCTAGAAATATGAAAATCTTTGATTCAAGACTTGCTTGTGGGGGTTGATGGTCTAAATGAATCTAGGAGTACTCCTACACATCAACGCAAGACAAAGTGGGTCAATAGACCAAGTTTAACCACTTGAATCAAGGAAGCACCAAATCCATCCAAATGAGAGAAGAACACAAAAGAGAGACAAATGAACTCTCAAGCAAGCATCACAAGATTGATTGATCTCACAAGATGCTTACAAAGCCACTCCCTCAAGGAGGACAAGAGCTCACCAAGGAGCAATCACAATCTCTCCCTCTCTTCCTCTCCAAACCCTAACCCTAGAAAAAGGAAGGGGAAAACCAAATGGAAGCTTCCCAGGTTTTCCATCTCCCCCTTTCTATTTATACTAGAGAGCTAGGGTTTCACTTTTGGGACCTCTTACACATGGGGCCCACACACACATAACTATTGAAGCAATCGCCTGCTTCACCACGTGTAGGTTGATCAGCGGTTCTCATCACGTCGCCAAGCCTCTCTTGTCCGAATCCCATCGAAAACTCCCAGAGACTCGCACTGATATCCGCACCGACTGATCCAACCAGCTGCACCGAACCACCCGTTCGATCCATCTTGCCCATCCTGCACATGCTTGAGTCACACGACCACCCAGATCCATGATCGCTCGGACCTCGGCTCTCCAAGCGTAGTCCCGATCCACTCACCGCTGACGCCGTTGACACGCAAAGCCACCGCGACAATAGACAAACAAACCATTTCCGGGAACAAGTTCTTCACAACTTGACCCACGTTAGCTCCGCAATGCAATATACAACAATAAAGCATTGAAGTTTATACAAAAAAAACACAGTTAATACACAACAATGCAAGACTTGGCTACCCTCCAAGTCAAAGCCGGTCTGACCGCCCCATAGGGCCGGTCCGACCGATTCATCTTGATCGGACCGCTCCACAAGCGGCGGTCGGACCGGTCCAAAGGACTTAGCCAAATTTTCAACTCAAAATTCTGAAACCTTCTGGAATTTTAAAACCAATAGAACTTTTTACTGGGAGCTCCAAAAATGATGGGACCACATCCAGGAGACTCCCCTCACTTGCCTACACAACCTATTTTTTGCTCAGCTCCAAAAACCAATTTTCAAAGTGGCGGTCGGACCGGCCACCATGGCGTCGGACTCCTCCACAGGCGGATCGATCACTCGACACACGGTGATCAGACCGCTTTGTGGTCCGACACTGAGAGCAAATCCGAAAACGTGAGATTTTGCAAACCAACAACGCCATTGCCAATTGACTCATCATCCTGAGATCGTGCACATATTCTCACGATATCCACAATCTCCCCCTTGATGAACACATTGGCAATTACTAAGAAAATGTGGTTTTTCGAAATGAAAAGTAAAAATTCGCCGTTTTCGCATAAAGGCACAACTTGGTCCAAAAGCAAGAAAAAGCCTAGGAACCGACCAAGCTGGCTTCAGAATAGTATAGGCAAGTGAGATAAGGCAATGAAAGCACAAAAGGATTCAAATTCCAGAAAGTGGCCAAAAATCTCACTTAGGTCCATATGAAAGACAAAATGTTCTATTTGACCTTTGATCATTGTGAGTCTTCTTCAATTGCAATTAAAGTCAGAAAAAGGCAATAAGACCCAGAGACTCAACTCACTATGATCACAAATTTTTCAAAAGGCTCATTTTTTGTGTGTTCTTTTATGTAAAACCAGTATTTTCTTCCATCCTTCTCCCCCTTTGACAATGAATTCATCAAGATGCAAGGGAAAAGAATAAAGATGAAATGACTTTATTTGAAATTTAACAAAAAGGAGCCATGACCATTATCGAAGTAGACAGTACAAGAATTATACAAAGCCATATAAGGTGAATAAACTATATTCAATCATGGCAAAACATGTACTGCAAAGCTAAAACCAAGTTAGCGGAAATCTGAGATTAAGCGAATGAATACCATGAAAAGTTGCTCAATATCATAGTTTCACTAAAAGCAACCAAGAATGAGTCAAGCCATGTCTATAAGTAAAAAGAGACTCAAAACAAGAACTGAGGCATTTTGAGCTGTGAGACCCCGGTTTATCCGGCTTGTAATGCTTAACCATCCATTCGGCCCTAGCATCACAAATCAGATAATCCGAGACTCGAGACATGTTTAATTCCCAGAGTGCAGTATACACACCTCATCACAAAATTTATGTATCAATTCCATTCATCCACATAGAACCAAACACGTAATGTAATGTAAGTATTAATAATATTAAACCGAGTCATTACAAAAGAGAGGCCAACCGGCCAACAATAAAAGAGACAACAATAATTAAACAGCGGAAGCAAAAGTGCCATAAGATGGCTGTAACAAAAGAGTCAATCAGTGTGCCTTTAACCCACAAGGCAACCGACTGGACCGCCAAGCTAGCCGTCAAACCCAAAGCACATCTCACAAAAATGAGGCCCTTGGGGCTCACCTTCTTCCCCTGCAAACAAAAGCAGCCGGCAAAAGCCGGTGAGTACTTTGAATATACTCGCAAGACTTACATGTGGAATAACAAACCTGTACATATACTACATGCAAGCTTATTGAAGTGGAAGCTGTATGTTTCATTTTAGCACAAAGCAAGTTTCCATTTGCAATAACGTAATAGATTGAAAGCAATTTAACAAATCTGTTTTTAATGTTCAATTAACCCAAAGAACAATAATAATAACCGTAGAAAGACGACGACAACAACCTGGAAGTGACTAACCCAATAGTCACCACAACAATAGTATGAATTACCCATTCATACCAACCATGTCAAGTTTTAATTTTGAAAGCAAAGGTTGTAGTCTAATTCTTGGAAGACCTCCCCAAGCGTGTCCATAACCTAGGACGAGGCTATTCGAATAGTTTTATCCCTGCAGGGTGTACCAACTTACCCACATGTCGGACCACCTTTTTGCCACATGATTAAGCATCGCCTTAGGTATGCTTAAGACGGCTAAGTCCTACGAGACGTTTCCAATATTATGTATTAATCATGAGTCGCCTGTATGGATAGAAACCCATACGTTGTGTCGGGTCGTGGCCCAGCCTCGGACAACTACCCGTCACGGGTAAAGCCTTGGACAATCTGCGCGCCCCTCGAGGTGGAGAACCTTCCCGGCAATCCCCACCACCGCACACCCAACAACACACACACGTAACACATACCATGTTTCCACGACACACACACAAAAACCTTTCCTCCTGCGACTGAGATAACACACGCCAAAGTACTAAGTCAAGAGGGGTCCCATATAACCCTCATGTGGTTAGTACGCAATAGTGCTTGGTTTAGTGTAACAAGATGTTCGGTCCTTGATGACTTGGGCACCATTCCGATCACACCCAAAAACACCACACCAACATACCATTATGCCCAAGTCCAAATCCATTTTCATTTTTCAGTTTTTGATTTGCAAAATCAACAAAGCACAAAGTGCTGGACATAATGGAAGAATAATAGTTTTTGTGTGATCAAGACCATCGACTAAGCCGGTGGTCGCCCAAAGCTACCGAACTAAGCATGGCTAAGCATTTTCCAATCGGAAGCTACTAAGTGATCCAAGAAGCAATCGATAAGAACGAATAAAATGCAAGGACTCAACAGCAAACTTTTTCCAAAAATTCTGAAAATGTTACATTAACAGGGGCCCAATCTATAAAGAATGTAGCAACAAGAACCAATTGATTTGGATTCTTAATGCCAAAGATACGACCGAGGGAAGGTCTTACGACCAGGTAGTGGTCGTAGCAGAACCTACGACTGGACCATAGTCGTAGAAGGATTTACGATCAGATAGTGGTCGTGGAAGGATTTACGGCCAGATATCTACGGGGTACTAGTCGTAGACAGACTTACGACTAGGTACCAGTGGTAGAACCACTTACGACCACGGCGTAGTCGTAGCAAGTCTTACGACTAGATACAAGTCGTAGAGGAACGTATGCCCACGCCATAGTCGTAGTGAGACTTACGACTGTGGGGGTGATTGTAGGAAAACTTACAATCACTCGGTAGGCCTCTCCCTTATAAATATAAGGGGGGGTACTACTGGCGACTATGGGACTTCACATTTACCCAACATAACACTGCATCTGGTCGAAATGACCAAGCCATAGTGACTGGTCAAAATTCCGACCACAGCGGCGCCAGCCAAAGGCAGGGATTAGTGTCTAAAAAGTTCAATGGTCCTACCGGCGGCCAGTACTAGTCGGAGTATGGCTGCGACAGCGGTACGACCACGGAGTGCGGCCGAGAAGGTACGGCTCGGGAGAACTCCCGAACGAACAGTACCAAAAGAAAACGAAAACACGCCTAAGCTCCTACAGGGCAATACGAACTTACCTGAGCCGAAGGACGACCAGAGACCCACGGAGTGGCTCCGGCGACGAGTATCCGAACGGCGGTGGTAAGGTTCTCGCTAGGCCACAGCGACCTGGGCACAGAGAGAAACAAACCGCGTGAGAGTTAAGCTCCAAATAGCAAAGGGGGAGCAGAGGGGGCGAAGACTTGAAGAAGAAAACCCCCGCTGCACCGCCTCCACCTAAGCTCCACACTCAACAATGCCGGTCGAAGAGATTGCGAGGGACTGCAGCTCAAGCAAGAGGGTGAGTGCTAGCTGGAGTTGCAGAAGTGCTAAAGGAAGCTAAGGGCGAAGCAATGGGGTTTAAATAGAGCAATGGCGGAGAGCAACGGCCGGATTTTTCCAGTCGGGTCAACACTGCCATGAGAGCACTTGAGAGCGATGGGAGCAGTTGAGTCGTGGCCCTCTGAGGGATGAGCGCGACAGGCATTTAATGCGCTCAGAGCTAGCCGTTTAAAGGTGGACATAGAGTGGACTGCACGCCACCGCTTTTCTCCTCTGCGCACGCCATGGCAGGGCTCACGCGCGCGCGGACAGAGGAAGGAGACGACTCGTTGGTCGTCGGATTGAAATCGAACGGCTGGGCTAGGTCGAGCGGATTGAAACGATACCAGCGTTCGACTGGTCGAAGACCGTTCGATGCCGATCCAACGGCTGAGTCAGATTGGGCGGTTTACAACGACTCCATCATTCGGCTGGTCGAAGACCGTTCGATACCGATCCAACGGCTCACGACCCTAGCGCCCGAACGACCGAGTTGGCGCAGTAATACCTCATAAATTCCGCTAGTTCGTATAGTTTGGAATTTATTCGAATACGAGATTCAAATTTCTCCGGAATCGCATTCGGTAAAAGAGGGAAGTCGGAGAGAGAGAAAGACTTAGTTTTTTTTCAGAATTTTCCATCCAGGGGATTTTGAGTTTGACGCTAACTTTGGGCCAAGGGAGGGGGCGGCCGCCCACTAGGAGGCCGCCATATAAAGGGGGCACCACTTCCCCCAACCCTAATAGGCCACCTCCCCTCCCACCTAGCCGCCACCCCTCCCCTCTCCACCCCTCCATAGGCCGGCGCCTCCTCCCTGGTTTGGGCGCCGCCTCCTCCCCCGATCGCCGGCCATTGGTGCTCCCGGAGTTGGTCACCAAGATCCCCGGGCGTTTCTCCTCCGATCTGTCCTCCGGCGGGTCGTTTCTTCGCCGGTGGTTCGCTGTGGTGTGGCCGGCCAAGGAAGAAGAAGGGAGACCAGCGGGGAGTGGTTCTTCGTCGTGCTACGGGTCTTCAAGGGTAACGAGCACCCCGGTTATTTGTTTGATCAAGTTTTGTTGCGGTAGAGATCATTTGAGTCACGTCGGTTTAGAGTTCCAGAATTTACAGAATTGATCAGAATGTTGCGCGGCTTGTTTCAGTACTTTAGAGGCCTAATTTGGGGTTTTGCCCTTCTAGAGATTTGTTCCTGGTTTCGTTAGCTTTCTTTTGGCATCAAGATGAGCAAAATCCGACCAGTAGTTTGAGAGATATGAATTTTTGAATGCGAACTGTCCAATCTGTCTGAAATCTGTGGTCAGTAGTTTTGTCCCTCGTTTTTGTTCAAAATAGAGGCCGAATCAGAAGACTCCCCCAACTAAGTTAATGTAGATCTTGCAATTATCTTTCCAAGTTGATAAAGATCATTCCATTTGGATCAGTAGGCTAAAAGTTACACTATTTTCTTTACTGCTGATCTGTTTTCTGGACTGTTGTAGATGGGTTAGGTTTAGCAGTTAATTACCCCTCTGTTTTGGCCGAATCAGAAGATTCCGCCAACTAAGTTTTTGTAGCCTGATCAGTTAAGAATCAGTGAGCACTGGTTTCAGGTCGTTTAGAGTTACAGATAATTAATGGCGAATTTTATTGTGCAACTGCCCGTAGAACGATAATCTGGACTTTTGGTGTAGATGTCAAATTGAACCCTTGGGATGAGTAGGTTGATTAGAGAGCATCGTAGTACACTTGTAGCTGTGCCATATTCGATTATCCGTAATACGTGGTAATACTTGTGTAGGCGGTGAGACGGTGGGTGGAAGGACACCTTCGTTGTTTCACAACACGTCACCACACGGAAGGCAAGTGCAAATGTTTAATTCGTGTGAATTCATTGATTTCATGTTAACTTGGTAAATTATGAATATTCATGTGATTTGAGTATGATGTGGTAGAGTCCAATACCTTATTCGATGATACATTGAGTTGAATGCCAAGTTATGTTTTTCATTTCATGCATACATAATTCAGCTTGATGTCCACGGAGTGGAAACTTGTTTAAGTCCCATTAATTCCAATATGGGCATGTAAGACCTACCATTCCAATGTAGGCGATTTGGACATTCCGTATGAAACGTTCTTCATACGGACTTGGATCCCCGCTCTTGGTTAAGAGCGGCTTAAGTGAACACCGACGGTGTGTCACTAGTTATCTGAGTATAAACATGTGGAAAGTCCATTCTCCTTCAATGCATTCATTCATTCATATCATGCTTTCTTAAATTCATGAAGTAAATGATTTACTTGGTAGCTTGTTTCAATTCAGTGTTCTATGTGAATGTATATGTTGTGCTTGCTGAGTTTCGACTCACTCTTGCTTTTATTTATTTTTAGGTGAATTCCGTGAAACAGGTTGCTAGCGGGAGGGTGTAGTCCAGCACGTTCCTTGCACATGAATAAAATAATCATTCGTTAAAGTTCTATTTACATATCTTCAGTTTTATTTATCATGTAATGGACTGTAATAATTGTCATTTGAAGGTTTATTATTATCGCTTTGGTAAATTCTCGTTTGAATTTATAGATGAACTGTGATTAAGCCATAGATTGTTATCATGGTTAATCGTTTCTTTAGCATTGAATGCGTTATTAATCTTATGAAATGAATAGTAGATTGTCTTGTTAGGTGACATCTTGTCTTCCGAATAGACAGGGTGTTACAGTTGGTATCAGAGCGGGCTTCAGGTCCGTGGTGAATAGATTGATAACATTTACTAAAACTAGTTTAAAGTTGTCATCATAAACTAAAAATTTGTCAACAGTTTATTAACTTAAAACTTGACACACTGTGCACAGTAGGAAGGGTTGGGTATAACTTTGCTTCCGCATTTCTTTCAAGTCATTCCCTTATGTTCTGATAATTGAATTGTTTGATCTTTTGTGTGGTGGTGTTTAGATGGCGAGAGGTCGTGGCCGTGGTCGCCCACCGGTCCGTGGTCGGATCGGGGACGCGTCCGCCGTGTCGTGTCTTCTCGATCCGAGGAAGATTCGAGGCGACCACGGAGGAGATTGCCTCTGCCGCTCCTCCGGCCGCAGAGCCTCTGTTGTGTCCGCCGAACTAATCGTAACCTTATGAGAGAGAACTACTACTCGCCAAAGAATCGCAGACGGCCATTCTCGCAGAATGCACTCTGGCAGTAACTCGTTGTCGCATCGCTCCACCCGAGATTAGGATGAATCTTCGGAGTGGATGTCGCCGATTGGACTCTTTTGATGGAGCCGCACACGGTCCAGTGCGGATTGGTTGAGATATATGGAGCGCCGGTTTGGGGCATTAGAGCCGACGTCGTGCAGAGGGCGCGCTTTCGTGGCTTTTCGGTTGAAGGGTCAAGTCGACATCCGTGGGAAGGAGTCTGTCTTCTAGGACTCCAGCCAGTGGTCCCGCCACTTGGGAAGTGTTCGTGGAGAGATTCAGACACAATTCTATCCGAACTCCTTTGTTGAGAAGATGGAACAAACATGTTGACTTTTGAGCAAGGAAAGATGGCGATATCGAGTACGAGGTCGGGTTCAATAACACAGTGCGCTTTGTACCGTGGTGGCGAATGATGATAATGAGAAGGCTAAGAGGTTCGTGGGGCCTCAACCAAGAGTACCGCCAGATTACGAGGGCGACAGATTGCGTGATTTCAGCTCGGTGGTCGAGCAAGCTAGAGGAATGGAGTTGGAGAAAGGCACACCCGCAAAGTCAGTCAGCCGTTAGTTCTGTCACCACTGGCAATTCGGTGGTGGCGTAAACGGAGTTTTAGTGGTGGGAATGGGTCTTTTGACGACCGCTCCCAAGAGGTTTGAAGGGTCACAACACTCGCCCCGTCCGTCGCTGGCGATCTTCCTCTTGGCGCCCGTCCTTTGTCTTCCATTCCATCGGCAAGCGTCTGCTCGGTGACGGGGCATGAAATGTTTCGGTGTGGTGAGGAGCATCGAGCTTGAGTGTTCCTTGGGGTCATGTCGTCATTGTGGTCTGGATGGCCACAAAGCGTCGGCTTGCAAGCGTAACCCGGCGAGTATCATCGTGGGAGCCCGCTCCAGCAGCCTTCATCTTCCAGCGTTCATGGTGGTTCGGTTCATACTCGCAGCGATCTCGCACCACGTTCACCTGTGGTGGATTCCTCCTTGATGGTTCCTCAGCACCTCCGGCAGGTTCTATTGGAACCCCGTTCACCGCACCTCCGTCGTCTGTTGCTCGCAGCCGTTTTGGGCACCCTTCGCAGAGTGTTGGGGCTTCCTCCGCCCGACGCCGCCAGAGTCTACGCCATGCCCACTCCAGATACTATGAGGCGGCCGGACGTGGTGATGTGTACTTTACTAGTTGACTCGCATGATGCTTTCATATTGTTTGATTTCGGTGCTACGATTCGCTTGTGTCCCCGAGTTTGTCAAGAGCGAGTTTGAGTCTGCAGTCCATCTCTCGAGTCCGTGGTAGTCGGTTCCCGGGGTATTATTTCCACTCTGATTTGTCCGGCCGTTTCTATTGATATCGATGGGGAGGTTTTCACCGCTAACCTTATAGTGATTCAATTGGCACCTTTTGATGTTATCACCGGCATGGTGGTTATACCAATACCGTGCCAAGATTTGTTGTTTCGGAAGACGGTGACCTTGCTAGCTCCTTCCGTGAAGAAGCGGTATTCCAGGCGCACCAAATCGATTCAAGATTTGTTCGCTAATCTATTCCCTAACCGTCGTGCATCCACCATCGGATTACTTTGCTCCCTCAATGAAAAGACTGATTCTTTGCAACAGTATTGAGGATATTCCAGATTGTGAAGGAGTTTTCCGATGTCTTTCCTATAGAACTTCGGAATGCCTCCGGTGAGGAAAGTGGAGTTCGGATTGATCTTGTTCCGAACTCGGCCTTTGTCCAAGTCTCCTTACCGTTTGGCTCGGCCATTTCAGGAAGAATTGAAGAATCAATTGGACGACCTGCTGTCCAAAGGTATGATTCAGCGGAGCGTTTCGCCTTGGGGAGCGCCTGTTCTCTTTATTAAGAAGAAAGATGGCAGCTGGCGCATGTGCATAGATTATCGGGCGCTTAATCAGGCGACGGTGAAGAACAAATATCCTTTGCCTCGCATTGATGACCTTTTCGACCAGCTTGAAAGGAGCTAAGATATTTTCTAAGATTGATCTCGATCGGGTTATAATCGATTCGAGTTCGTGAGCAGGATATTGAGAAAACGGCTTTCTACGAGGTATGGTCATTATGAGTATAAAGTTATGTCTTTTGGACTAACGAATGCTCCTGCAGTTTTCATGGAAGCCATGAACAGTATGCTGCATCAATACCTTGATGATTTCGTTGTGGTATTCATAGATGATATCTTGATTTATTCCAAGACAGAGGAAGATCACACCCACCATTTGCGGTTGGTACTTGAAACTTTAAGAGAGAATCAATTCTATGCCAAGCTGAAGAAATGTGAGTTCTGGATTTCGGAAGTTGGATTCTTGGGTCATGTTATTAATCAGAAGGGTATTTCAGTTGATCCTAGTAAGATTTCGACAGTGGTTGAGTGGAAGAGACCAACCAATGTTAAAGAAGTAAGGAGTTTTCTGGGTTTAGCTGGCTATTACCGGCGTTTTGTGGAGGGTTTTTCAACCATTGCTAAACCGATGTCCCAGTTGACACAGAAAGGTGTTAGGTTCCAGTGGTCTGACGCTTGTGAGCGCAGTTTTTGCTCTTTGAAAGACAGATTAGTGACTGCTCCAATTCTTACTCTTCCTGAGCCGGGGAAGAGATTCACTATCTATTCGAGATCGCCCATAGTTGGACTTGGTTGTGTACTCATGCGGGATGGTAAAGTGATTGCCTATGCATCGAGACAACCAAGAAGCATGAATGTAATTATCCCACCCATGATCTAGAGCTTGTCGCAGTTGATTCACGCTTTGAAGATCTGGCGTCATTATTTGTATGGCGAATCTTGTGATGTGTTCACTGACCACAAGAGCCTGAAATACATCTTTACCCAGAAGGACTTGAACTTGAGACAGAGGAGATGGCTAGAGTTGATCAAAGACTATGATCTTACTATTGGTACCATCCGGCAAGGCTAATGTGGCGCCGATGCCTTGAGTCGCAAGGCGACACCTCCTATCCTCGCTTGTCTTATTGCGACTTTGAGCGTATGGATATTTCTTTACGCTGCGGGTACCGCATGCATCGAGACTCGATTGATTTTAGAGTCACCCTTCCGGATCGGTGCGAGTAGCACAACAAAGAAGATCGATGTTCCAACGAGTGAGGAAGCGTTGCCGAGGGCAGCGTGGTCACCGGTGTGGACAACTTTGATTCTTTGCGATTTAAAGGGCGCCTTTGTGTGCCACAGAGTCTCGAGTTAAATCGGAGATTTTGAAAGAGGCCCATCGTACCCCTTATACCGTACATCTGGTGAGACCAAGATGTACAAAGATTTAAAGAAAAGTTTCGGTGGAAACGGATGAAAATTGATATCGCGCAAGATGTGGCTTCTTGTGGAGTGTGCCGGTGGTCAAGGTCGAGCACAAGCGACCAGCAGGATATTGCAACCCTTGGAGGTACCGGTTTGGCCATGGGACGATATATCTATGGATTTTGTGGTTGGTTTACCTCGCACTTGCGAGGAAAGGATGCTATTTGGGTAATTGTGGACCGGTTCAAGAAGTCGCACATTTCATTCCTATTCGTACAACCAATTGACAAGCGATTTGGCTCCTCTTTATGTACGAGAAATTGTGCGTTTGCACGGAGTGCCAAAGACCATTGTTTCACCGAGACGCCAAGTTCGCTTCCAAATTCAGGAAAGTTTGCAGAGTGCATTGGGCACACAACTCCGTCTTAGCACACCTTTCATCCCAGACGGATGGGCGATCTGGCGCACCATTCTGGACTTTAGAAGACATGCTCAGTGTTGTGTTTTATCCCGAAAGGTAATTGGGAAGAGCATTTAGCCTTGGCGAGTTTGCTTATAACAACAGATTATCATTCCAAGATTCGAGCCGCACCATACGAGATTCTCTATGGGCGTAAGTGCAGTCCCGTTGTCTTTGGGATGAGGTTGGAGAGCGGCGATTGGGTCCCGACCGGGTTCGTGAGCGATGGCTAGAGTGGCGAGGTTAGGCGAATTTGTTGGTCGCCAGAGCCGGCGTAAGAGCTACTGTTGATGTCGAAGGCGAGATTTGGAATTCGAGGTGGGAGCGAAGTTACATTGAGAGTATCGCCATCTAAAGGCGTAGTGCGTTTGGCACCAAAGGAAAGCTTAGTCCAAGGTATGTTGGACCCTTCCCAATCGTGGCACGAATTGGGAAGCTAGCTTATCGCTTGGACCTTCCCGATTCTATGAGTGGGGTTCACAACGTGTTCCATGTTTCGATGCTTAGAAAGTTTCGAGAGACCCGGATCATGTCATCCCTTTGGAGCCTTTGATTGTCGTGCAAGATCTTACTATCGAATCCCGACCGGTGAGAATATTAGAAGGAGCGAGCGAGTTACGAGGAACAAGACCACAAGTATGTTAAAATCCTTTGGTCTCATCGGTCCAAAGAGAGGCTACTTGGGAGTTGGAGTCCGCATGCGCGAACAATACCCCGATTGCTCACTTCTGTAATTATTTAAGTTATTCATCTTTCTTTCTTGAAGTTGCTACGTAGATTCGAGGTCGAATCTTTCTAAGGGGATAGAGTGTAATACCTCATAAATTCCGCTAGTTCGTATAGTTTGGAATTTATTGAATACGAGATTCAAATTTCTCCTAATCGCATTGGAAAAGAGGAAGTCGAGAGAGAGAAAGACTTAGTTTTTTCAGAATTTTCCGATCCAGGGGATTTTCGAGTTTGACGCTAACTTTGGGCCAAGGGAGGGGGGCGGCCCACTAGGAGGCCGCCATATAAAGGGGGGCACCACTCCCCAACCCTAATAGGCCACCTCCTCCCACCTAGCCGCCACCCTCCCTCTCCATCCTCCATAGGCCGCGCCTCCTCCCTGGTTTGGGCGCCGCCTCCCCCGATCGCCGGCCATTGGTGCTCCGGAGTTGGTCA
The DNA here is from genome assembly GCA_036346395.1 of Hsuehochloa calcarea. Lineage (NCBI taxonomy): Eukaryota > Viridiplantae > Streptophyta > Magnoliopsida > Poales > Poaceae > Hsuehochloa > Hsuehochloa calcarea. The sequence goes on from CM070607.1 coordinate 13,416,865, forward strand.
CCAAGATCCCAGGCGTTTCTCCTCCGATCTGTCCTCCGTGGTCGTTTCTTCGCCGGTGGTTCGCTGTGGTGTGGCGGCCAAGGAAGAAGAAGGGAGACCAGCGGGAGTGGTTCTTCGTCGTGCTACGGGTCTTCAAGGGTAACGAGCACCCCGGTTATTTGTTTGATCAAGTTTTGTTGCGGTAGAGATCATTTGAGTCACGTCGGTTTAGAGTTCCAGAATTTACAGAATTGATCAGAATGTTGCGCGGCTTGTTTCAGTACTTTAGAGGCCGAATTTGGGGTTTTGACCTTCTAGAGATTTGTTCCTGGTTTCGTTAGCTTTCTTTTGGCACCAAGATGAGCAAAATCCGACCAGTAGTTTGAGAGATATGAATTTTTGAATGCAAACTGTCCAATCTGTCTGAAATCTGTGGTCAGTAGTTTTGTCCCTCGTTTTTGTTCAAAATAGAGGCCGAATAAGAAGACTCCCCAAACTAAGTTAATGTAGATCTTGAAATTATCTTTCCAATTTGATAAAGATCATTCCATTTGGATCAGTAGGCTAAAAGTTACACTATTTTCTTTACTGCTGATCTGTTTTCTGGACTGTTGTAGATGGGTTAGGTTTAGCAGTTAATTACCCCTCTGTTTTGGCCGAATCAGAAGATTCCGCCAACTAAGTTTTTGTAGCCTGATCAGTTAAGAATCAGTGAGCACTGGTTTCAGGTCGTTTAGAGTTACAGATAATTAATGGCGAATTTTCTTGTGCAACTGCCCGTAGAACGATAATCTGGACTTTTGGTGTAGATGTCAAATTGAACCCTTGGGATGAGTAGGTTGATTAGAGAGCATCGTAGTACACTTGTAGCTGTGCCATATTCGATTATCCGTAATACGTGGTAATACTTGTGTAGGCGGTGAGACGGTGGGTGGAAGGACACCTTCGTTGTTTCACAACACGTCACCACACGGAAGGCAAGTGCAAATGTTTAATTCGTGTGAATTCATTGATTTCATGTTAACTTGGTAAATTATGAATATTCATGTGATTTGAGTATGATGTGGTAGAGTCCAATACCTTATTCGATGATACATTGAGTTGAATGCCAAGTTATGTTTTTCATTTCATGCATACATAATTCAGCTTGATGTCCACGGAGTGGAAACTTGTTTAAGTCCCATTAATTCCAATATGGGCATGTAAGACCTACCATTCCAATGTAGGCAGTTTCGGACATTCCGTATGAAACGTTCTTCATACGGACTTGGATCCCCGCTCTTGGTTAAGAGCGGGCTTAAGTGAACACCGACGGGTGTGTCACTAGTTATACCGGTATAAACATGTGGAAAGTCCATTCTCCTTCAATGCATTCATTCATTCATATCATGCTTTCTTAAATTCATGAAGTAAATGATTTACTTGGTAGCTTGTTTCAATTCAGTGTTCTATGTGAATGTATATGTTGTGCTTGCTGAGTTTCGACTCACTCTTGCTTTTATTTATTTTTAGGTGAATTCCAGTGAAACAGTTGCTAGCGGGAGGGTGTAGTCCAGCACGTTCCTTGCACATGAATAAAATAATCATTCGTTAAAGTTCTATTTACATATCTTCAGTTTTATTTATCATGTAATGGACTGTAATAATTGTCATTTGAAGATTTATTATTATCGCTTTGGTAAATTCTCGTTTGAATTTATAGATGAACTGTGATTAAGCCATAGATTGTTATCATGGTTAACCGTTTCTTTAGCATTGAATGCGTTGTTAATCTTATGAAATGAATAGTAGATTATCTTGTTAGGTGACATCTTGTCTTCCGAATAGACAGGGTGTTACAGTTTTTGATTAGAGTCGAATGAGGATTTGAATTTGATTTTCCATAATCCTCTTCACAAGAATTACAAAAATGACCAGGGGTTTCAAGATGCAAGAAAAGTTTTAATTTCTTCGTATTTTCTTACATTTGAAACACAAATCCGTATTTGGGATGTTACATGAGCATTAAGAGTATTCTTTTGAAGCAAAACTCAAGCACTTAGCATTTTGAGTATTTTCTAAAAAAGACTTTTTCACTGTGCTAGATCTCAAGCCTTGCCGCGACCATCTCAAGCGATAAGCTTAAAAGAGTGGTCTAGGTCATCCAAAACTCCCCCTGAGTTCATGCCTAGTGCAATGGCAAGCCGTCTCATGAGAAAGAATTGGTGAGATCAGTTTTTTCGCACAGAAAATCTCATTTTTCATTTGCTTGACTTAAGAAGATAAAAAGCTCATTTTCATCTCAAAATAAGTTCAAGACTCAATTCAACCTATATGACATGGCAAGAATCATAAGAGGATCACTAGAGCAAAGCTAGTCACAAGATCCAATAAGACATGATTTGATTCAAATTGCTCACAGATATAAAGCTAGCAAGGAGAAAGCTAAGCCAAAACACGAAGAGCCATAAAAGAAGTCTAGCAGACTATCACTTGATATGACAAGGTATAGAGTATGAAATCAAGCCATACAAGGATAATAATCAAAGCTCCACAAGTTTTATTATGCAATGCAAGACATTTGAAATAAGAATGCATTATAACACAATGAATGCAAAAAGAAGCAAAATTCCCTCAAAACATCCATGCCTCAGTACTGGGATTTGAGATAAAAGATCTAGGTGTCCAGTACTGAGATGGACGATGCCTGGGAATAGCAAAAGAAGCAGCAGAAAGATGATTAGACACAAAATCATAAGAATGCCCATGAGCACCACCTGGACCTCTCCAAAACGATCTACCAAAAGACCGATACTCCCCCTGTCTAGGTGCTACCCGTGGTCTAACCTCACGATATCCAAAGCCAAACTGCTGCCTGGACCCACCAAAGGAATCAACAAAATTCTCTACAAACCTAGGCCTATATGTGGTACGCTGAATAGGCTGCCTGGCTCTAGAGACTACAGCTGAAGAAGAGACTCCTCTAATGGATCTCAAAGTGCTCATTCTCTCTTTCTTCTCAATTTTTGCTCTCCGAAAGCAAAACTCAACAGTGTGGCCCTCTTTCTTGCAGAAGGTGCAATGGTACTTGACCTTTTGAGGGGTCCGTACAGGAGAAACAGAAGCACCTTTCTTGCTAGAAAGAGTTTGAGCAGAACCTGCAGATTTAAAAACACCCTTTGAAGTCATAGGAGGTTCTTGCTCAACCAAACCACTTTCCACAGCTCTAGCAATCTTTGGTGATAGATTCTTGGAAAGCTCTAGGGACGTAGAACCTAGGCCACTGTTTTTCACACTCACCTTGGATTGGTCTAGAATCAAGTTGAGTTTCTTTTTCCCACTAGAAAACTTCTCAAGAGTCATTTTGAGATAATCATTCTCTTTTGCCAAAACTCCACAATTGATTACCTCAACATGTTTGCTCTTAAGAAGATCCACTTCCACTTTGAGAGCCTCACAAGACACACAATAGGACTCTCCAATCCTATTCAACTGCTCCTTAAATTTGACTCTAAAAGCCTCTTGTATCTTACCAATTACAGTTTCAACTTCAGCATGCAACATACAAGAGGAAGAATCAATGACTTTCTTGGAAGCAGTAAGAGACATGGATCTTTCAATTTTAGCGTTCTCTTCAAGAGTCTTGTTCAAAGCTTCAATCTCAATTGTAAGTTTAGGACAATTTTCACATGATGCAGCTCTAGAGTAAACGACCATTTCGGTCAACTCTTGCATTTTAATCCTATTGTTCTTACAATGAGAGCAAGTGTGACTAGCATCAAATTTTTGCAATTCTTTTAAAGAGCTATCCAGTTTTAATTCTAGCAAAGCACAATTTGAGCAGGTTAACGGAATAGCGTCTAAAGCAGTCACACCAAGCGGAATGGTATCCATGCCAACTGAACTAGACTTGAGAGATTCTAGTTCAACAAGAGCATTTTCCAATTGTTTTTCAACAGAGGAATGAGCATCATTTAAGCTTGACAATTCATTAAGCAAGCTAGAGCATGATTCACAGAAATCATCAGGATTAATGGATTTGAGCCTAACAACTTCTAGGTTCAAATTATCAATCATAGTATCCTGTTTCTTAATCAATTTAACTTGCTTATGCATTTTTTGTTCAGCAAGCACCAAAGCCCTTTCATGTTAGGAAGTGAAGGGCATACCTCATCGGGATCACTAAAAGGATCCTCGCTGTTGGAGGAGTCGCTGTCGTGGCTGTTCTTAGCCATGAAGCACATACCTGTGAAATCACGTGCCTTCTTCTTGCCACGGGAGTCACTCCTGTCGTCCTCCGCCTCCGGGTCCACATCATCCATGCTCACATCCTCTAGAGCTTCAAGGACTTGGCTGACAAACTTGCGATAGTTTGTCTTCTTGGACTTAGCATCCCTCGCTTGAGGATGACTTTGTGACTCCTTCTCCTCTTTGCCCTTCAGCTTGGGGCATCTAGAGCGAATGTGGTTTGGCTCACCACACTCGAAACAAGTGATAGGTCCACCTCTCCTCCTACTCCTCACATTGTTGTAAGCTCTCGTGAATTTTGTGGATAGGAGGGCTAAATCATCTTCAGGTAGTCTCTCAAGTTGCTCATCGCTCAAAGAATGCAAAGCAGACAAAGAAAAGCCAGATGAGCTAACATCAAAAGAATCAGAATATCTACCCTTTGATTTGTCGACCACTAAAGCCATCGGCTCTGTCGTGGGGAGACGCGAGATAAAATCAATCTCATGCGTCTTCAACCTAGAGTAAAGCTTATCCATGGTAAGCTCACTCATGACAGTGTTGTCATTTATGGCAGTGATCTTCATCCCCCAGACCTTCACATCCAAAGCACCCAAAAGCTGGCGTGCATTTTTAGACTCAGAAAATACAAGATCAACAGCGCGGAGATCATGAAGAATTTTAGAAAATCTCCCCCACAGCTCATCTAAAGATTCACGTGTCTTTGCTCGATCTTGGAGTATGCTTTCTTTAGTCGGTTTCGTCTCACTTCCTTGATCGCGATGGACCCTTCATGATAATCACAAAGAGTCCGCCAGATCTCATGAGCAGACAAAGAAATGAGCGACACGCTCAAACTTCGATCGACTAAGGCCTTGAATCAAAAATTTCGAGCCTCATTTGTTGTTCTCCACATCCGAGTGATCAAATTGTCATCTACCGCACGACATAAGGGTGTTTCACCTTAAGCCAAATTGCGTGCCCTTGAGCCTCGATGTAGGCCTGCATTCGGGCCTTCCAATAAGCAAAATCAACTCCATCAAAAACATGTGGCCTGATTGAATATCTTTCAGTCGCCATGGCTCCAAAGACCGGTTAAGATCTACGAGAAGAGCTAACCGGCTCTGATACCACTTGTAGGACCGTAAAGGCGACTAAAGGGGGGGGGGTGAATAGGCGCTCTCGAAACTTTCTCGCCTAAATCAAATACAACACGAACTTTACTCCTTTAGCTATGAAAGCTAAGAAGATCAGTAGGTGCACAGCGGTAGCCTTGTGCTGAATTTGATAACCCCGACAACCACACGACACAAAAGTGGAGACTTAAACTCAAAGGGCAGATCTGGGCACAGGCGGTCTGACCGGCTACCACGGGCGGTCTGACCGTCGTTCAACCAGCGGTCTGACCGGCAACTAACTGGAGGTCGGACCGGTGGCCAGCGGTTCGACCCGGCAAGACAATGATGCGAATACAGGCGGTCGACCGATCGTTGTTGTAATACCGGTTTGACCGGTTCAGTCCAGTACTGAAAAAATCAACCCTAAATCCAAAACGAAATTTGATCCAACTTTTGATTCAACCAATGAAACTTGACCAAATTTCGAGCACACCTCCCTAATGATATTAGAGACCTATTTCTAGCGACGATCCTTGGATCTACTTCAGAATCGATCTCTCAAGGATTTAACAAAGAAGTGCACAAACCCTAGAAATATGAAAATCTTTGATTCAAGACTTGCTTGTGGGGGTTGATGGTCTAAATGAATCTAGGAGTACTCCTACACATCAACGCAAGACAAAGTGGGTCAATAGACCAAGTTTAACCACTTGAATCAAGGAAGCACCAAATCCATCCAAATGAGAGAAGAACACAAAAGAGAGACAAATGAACTCTCAAGCAAGCATCACAAGATTGATTGATCTCACAAGATGCTTACAAAGCCACTCCCTCAAGGAGGACTAGAGCTCACCAAGGAGCAATCACAATCTCTCCCTCTCTTCCTCTCCAAACCCTAACCCTAGAAAAAGGAAGGGGAAAACCAAATGGAAGCTTCCCAGGTTTTCCATCTCCCCCTTTCTATTTATACTAGAGAGCTAGGGTTTCACTTTTGGGACCTCTTACACATGGGGCCCACACACACATAACTATTGAAGCAATCGCCTGCTTCACCACGTGTAGGTTGATCAGCGGTTCCCATCACGTCGCCAAGCCTCTCTTGTCCGAATCCCATCGGAAACTCCCAGAGACTCGCACTGATATCCGCACCGACTGATCCAACCAGCTGCACCAAACCACCCGTTCGATCCATCTTGCCCATCCTGCACATGCTTGAGTCACACGACCTCACCCGATATCCATGATCGTTCTGGACCTCAGCTCTCCAAGCGTAGTCCCGATCCACTCACCGTTGACGTCGTTGACCTGCAAGCCACCTGCACAGCAATAGACAAACAAACCGTTTCCGGGAACAAGTTCTTCACAACTTGACCCACGTTAGCTCCGCAATGCAATATACAACAATAAAGCATTGAAGTTCATACAAAAAAAACACAGTTAATACACAACAATGCAAGACTTGGCTACCCTCCAAGTCAAAGCGGTCGATCGCCCCATAGGGCGGTCCGACCGATTCATCTTGATCGGACCGCTCCCACAACGGCGGTCGGACCGGTCCAAAGGACTTAGCCAAATTTTCAACTCAAAATTCTGAAACCTTCTGGAATTTTAAAACCAATAGAACTTTTTACTGGGAGCTCCAAAAATGATGGGACCACATCTAGGAGACTCCCCTCACTTGCCTACACAACCTATTTTTTGCTCAGCTCCAAAAACCAATTTTCAAAGTGGCGGTCGGACCGGCTACCATGGCCGGTCGGACTCCTCCACGGGCGGATCGATCACGCCGACACGACCGATCGGACCACTGTGGTCCGACGACCGAGCAAATCCGAAAACGCGAGATTTTGCAAACCAACAACGCCATTGCCAATTGACTCATCATCCTGAGATCGTGCACATATCCTCACGATATCCATAGAAGTTAATTATAAATTACTTGTAATAGGATAGTTTAATCTATTTTCAGCAATTAGAGTAGTTTAAATTTCGAATTAAAGGAGTTTGCAATAAAAATACCTTTCGGGTATTGTTCATGCTACAAAGAACGAAGCCTACATCGCTCATTGCTTCAAGATCGACTCGGATTATCGCTCGTTGCTCCGTCTTGAGACAGTTTCATTGCTCATAGGCTATATATTTAGGGGTAGAGCCTCATTGTAAGCAAGTTAGAGTTGAAGAAAATACAGAAAAGTCACAGGTTTATGTGGCGCAAAATGAATACATGCGTTTAGGAAATTCCCATCTAGGGTTTTGTGATTGCGTGAATATTGGAGGGAGGTTGTTCTTCCAAGATCCGTGATTCCTTATGGATCATCTCACCAATTCGTAGCATCCTCAATTGCTCACGGTTTGGTGTTGTTCTTCTGGTTTAATTTTGTTTCTCTCTTCGGATTGATTCAACATCAACCAAGTGTACTTGCTTTGGAGATATACTTGCTCTTCTATTTTGCCAAATCAAGAGAGAAGAAAGCGGGAGTTTCGCTTCAATCAGAATTGAAATACAAGTACCGTGATGGCAGCACTAGTATGGAGAGGATCATACAATGAATGTATATTTATATGCCGAGTCTTAGCAAAATCTAGCATGAAGACTATATATCAAGTTGTTTAGGCCAACACTTAGCAATATTTGAGTAAAGAAACTTGGTGCTACACCACCTATGCTAATGGGCTGTGGGCCTTGTAAATCGGGCTGGACACCTAGGGTTTGGCACTGTTCACGTGGTACTATTCACGCGTGAACAACACCCGCGGCCACCGCCCTTCTCTTCCTCCTTTACATGGTGGCCACCACCGTAAGGGTTTGGCGTGTTTTGTTGATTGAATTTTAGCTTTGCTACTTTATATCCTCTTGTTCGGCATGATCAACAGCGATATTGTTCTTCAGAACCCCACTTATCAATACAATTTCAATTCATATTCGCAATTTCAGTGTGAGAGCCCAGGGTATTTAACTTGTAATACTTAACCACCAAAATGTGCCTAGCATTACAAATCAAATATCTTGATTCTCACAGATATGTACTTCCCAAAATTGCAAGACACATACCCCATACAAAAATGAAGCATCCATTCCATACAAGTCATTACAATAACCAGTCTACAGGCTTACAACATAAAGGATATACAAGTTCATATTACAAAAGTAGGGCCAACCGGCCAAATGATAGGCAATTAACCAAAGTAGCAGTGGAAACATAAGCCATAAGATGGCGATGAACAAAAGCCAAACAGTTTGCCATTACCCACAAGGCAACCGATTGGAAACGTCCAAGCTAGTCATCGAGAGCAAAGTCGAAGTCTGTCTCATAATAGTTAACCCCTTGGGGCTCAACCTCCTCTGCAACAATTAAGCAAAGCAACTGAGTACAAAATGTACTCGCAAGACTTACGATTAACTCGCAGGACTTACGAGTAACAAGCCTATACATAACTACATGCAAGCTGAAACAAAGGAGGAGGTTATATGGTTCATTTGACGCGCAAAGCAATATTTCATTTGCAATAAGTAATAGATTGAAAGCAATTTGACAAATCTGTTTTTAATTAATTAAATAACAACGTGACAAAAATTATAAACATAAATAACATCCTAGAGGTGACTTCCCAACAACCACCACAACATAGCACGAATTACCCATTCGTACCATCCGAGATCAAGTTTTATCAAAAACTGTTGAGTCTAACTCTTGTAGAGACTTAACCAAGCTTGTCCATAACTAAGGACTTGACTATTCGAATAGATTATATCCTACAGGGGTGTACCAATGTACCCACACGCCAGACCGCCTTTTCGCCATGCAATAGAGCACACTTCCTTAGGTATGCCGGCAAGGCTAAGTCCTACGAGACGCTTTCCAATGGATTGTACTAATTAAGAGTCACACGTATGGGGGTTAACCCTTAGTGAACCGTCATTACGGGCTCCCACTAAGGACCCACACGTTGAGTCGGACGCACCGGCCCAGCCGAAGCAACTGCAGGTGCTCCTGGGTATGGCGAACCTAGAAAGGAACCCATCCCTCTCGTCCCGAAACAAACACTTTCTTTTTCTTACCACTAGCGACTTCAATAATTAATACCTCCCAAAGTACTTAGTCAAGAGGGGTTCCCAATACCCTCGTGTGGTTAGCACGCAAAAACGCTTGGGTTAGTGTCCAAGATGTTCGGTTCTTGTTGACTCGGGCACCAATCACACACCCAATAACCACACCATCAAGCCAATGTGCCCAAGTCTAAAACATTTCGCTTTCAGTTTTAGTTTTTTCCAAATACAATTACATACATGAGTATCCCGACTCAAATAATTATAGTGATGATAAAATGACCATCGCCGAGGAGATGATCCCCATTCTACCATTCTAAGCATTTCTAAGCAACATCAACTCGCAAATTACAAGTAAAGTGATTAGAGACCATCCATCGAGCTTTAAATCACAACAAATAAATCCTAGGCTCAGTGGTAGAGGATGAACATTTACCTACAGTTTATGCAACTATAGGATCAACTACTCGATCGATAATTTAACAACAAAGTAGAGCATGCATACATACACTTTGCAAACAAGATAATAAACTTTAAAAGTAATGGGATCAATATGATCAAATAGAAACAACTGCTTGCCTTGCTGGAGATAACTTTCTTGCTGCAGAGGATCACTCACGTAATCAATAAATTCGTCGGAACCTATTCGAAAGAATCGAAAGCACAATAAGAACGAATAATACCGAAAAGATCCAAAAATACAAATTCATCCAAACATCATGAAAAATTCAAAGAATGGAGAGCATGATTTTAGGTGAATTTAGCAACAAGAATCAATTGATTTGTATGTTTCATGCAAAAGTTATGGCAGTTTGAAAGTCGATTTTCCAGAAAATCTAAATAAATTACTAGCTATTACTATTCATTCAAAATTAAAAGTTTTGATGAAAATTTCCAGAGAGGTGGTGCACATAATTTTTTTATGGTAGATAGAGTATCACATGAGATGAGCAATGAAAAATGATTCACCTCATTCGGAGCTAAGATAAATTTGCTATGATTTTTTAAAGTCAAGAAACTAGCGCACAAGGTAAATGTAAAATCAGATTTTCAGAGATAGCAACATGCTCAAAACCAATTTTACAATAAAGTACAGTAACATAGGAAATTAACAAAATTGAGTTTTCTTAAATTGGAGCTACAGAGAAATACTTATGCAATTTTGAAGTTGAAACAATTTTTAGTGCAACAAAAGTATTAAACCTAAAGTAATTTTATAAAAGTGTTTTCTGGAATAGTAACAAGGTTAAAACCATTTTTATAATAAAGTACATGCAAAAAGGAAACCAGCAAAATTTGAATCATCAAATTTGGAGCTAAAATGAATTACTTATGCAATTTTGAAGTTAATGCATTTTTCAGTTCATAAATAAAGCATTTCAGATTTCAAATAATCATAAAATACTTTTTATACCCAGTCGATCCTAGCCACAGTCACTGACCCGTGGCCCCCCTGAATAGTGCCTTTTCCAATTTTGAATTACGAATAGAAAATACGACATGACAGGTGGGGTCCACATGTCATACTCACAGTTCACTGAATAGCGCGTGGACCCTCTGGTCCACGGCCGGTCCACGTGATCAGAGCCGTGCAGTAAACTCTATGGCCCACATGTCATGCACTGTGACAACCGGGATTTAACTCTCGATCACTGTGCTCGGCCCCACACGCCACCACACCAAAGATCCAATAAGACGACCATTAACTCATCGAGCCATCATTAGCAGTTAATGAACGAGATTTAGCCTTAATGGCCTTGCTACAGTGCGGTCGGAATCCGACAATGCCGACCAAGCCGCCGGAGCTCGTCGGCGTTTCCGGACACGGCGGCGCTGGCTATGGGCATGGACGGGTCCACAATACACTTGCGCACCCAATGGTGGTACTCACGGTGGCTGAGCTTGCCCGAAGCGATGGCGCACTGGAGAGAGGTGACGGGGAGCTACGGCTGAATGACACGGCACACACACGCTCTGCATTGTCCACGGAAGCGGGTGCCACAGCAACTACAAGGCACAAGGGTGCTACCTGAGAGACGGAGAGACTCGGAGGAGGTCGTAGCTGAGCCAGCGTCGAGGAGGGTGACGGTGGCGCGTTGCTTCACCGAGGAGAGCTCGATCTGGTGAAGGAGACAGGGAGTGAGCGGTAGAGAGAGCTCAAGAGCAGCCCATAGAGGGTGTGCAAACAAGGAATCGACCAGAGGCTTACCTCACCGGAGATGGGGAAGGAAGGAGCTCCGCGGCCAAAAATGGATCAAGCTTCAATCCCCCGGGCTCCTGTGAACCGATGGCGAAATTGAGTGAGAGGAAAGATTAACCGAGCCAAAGCATGCCCGGTGACGCACTTCAGCGAGGATATAACTCGCCGGACATGGAGCTGGCACGACGGCGGCTTCGAGTGTGTGCTCTGCAGCAGCAGGGAGCTCGACGGTGTTCCAGGAGCTACAAACCAAGACAAGGCCTCGCATTAGGAAAAATAGTGTTGGACCGTAAAGGCGACTAGAGGGGGTGAATAGGAGCACGCTCACTTTTTCACAAATTATGAACTCAATACAATTTAACTCCAGTAGCTATTAGAAAGCTATGAAGATCAATATACCAGTACAGCGGAAGACTAGTATTGAATCCAATTAAACCCCTTCACAATATAACAAAATCAACTAAGATTACCAAGACTCACAAAGACGGCGCGTTCGACCGTTATACTCAACCGGTCGGACCGATTGTCAGCGGTCGACCGGCGTTGTCTTTGGCGGTCGGACCGCTCAAAATCGATCGACCGGTGATGACGGCGCGACCGACCACGACTCGAACCGATCCGCAGCAAAGAAAATCGGCCGATGACGGTTGCAATTAGGTGAAACTTTTGATTCTCAACTCCAATCTTTATGAAACTTTGCACACACCTTCTATATGCTATTGAGGACCTATTCCAATCGAATATTATGATAATTCTTGGAGCGATCTTGAGCAATTGTCAATTGATTAATGAAGGTCTAAAACTGGGCAAGAACGAAAACTTGATCCTAAAGCTTGTTCGTGAGAGATTGATGATCAAGATGATGCTAGATAGATTCACACATATCACAGCAAGCTAATTCACGTGAAAGAATCAATCACAGACTCGCGGATCAAAGAAAGCCCTAAAATCACCAAATTGAAAGCAAGAACGAAAAGAGACTTATCTCAAGCAAACCTTGCATAGATTGATTTCGTGATTGAAGCTGGATTACATCCACACCATCATAGATCAGTAGACAATCAAGGATCACGACGAGACGCGTGAAACTTTGTCGAAAACGCGTGAACTTTGTCGGACCGCCCCTGTCCAGTAAGCCTGTAACTTTGTCGAAAACGCGTGAAACGACAAACCGTAAACGCCATTGCCAATTGTCACATCATCCTAAGATCTGGAGCATATCCCCATGAAATCCACAATCTCCCCCTTGATGAACACATTGGCAATTATCCAGAAAGTGTAAGTAAGAGGTTTGAAAACGAGTTTACTCGTAGTTTTCGCACAAAGGCACAACTTGGTCCATAAGCAAGAAAAAGCAATGTAGATGACCAAGCTGGCATCAGAATAGTATAGGCATGTGAGACAAAGCAAAAATAAGCATAAAAACTTTAATTTCCAGAAAAGGGTCAAAATTCTCACATAAGGTCCATATGAAAGAACAATTGTTCAATTAACCTATGATCATTGTGAGGTTAAAAGAATGCAATTCAAGTTCAGAATATTCAATAAGACAATAAGAATGCAACTCAAGAACTCCCCCTCACTATGATCCTCAATTTTTAAAATTTCAGTTTCTCCCCTTTGTATAAACTTCTCCCCCAACAAAGAAATATCTTCTCATTAACACATCTTCTCCAAATAAGAGTAGCAAGGAAATATTACACATCTTCTCCCAAAGAAATATCTTCTCATTAATTAACACATCTTCTCCCCCTTTGACAATGGATTCATCAAGGAATCACGCCTTCCTCTCATCCAGAGATAACAAATATAGAATAAAAGAAGAAGCAGAAACAAAAGAAGTATAAAAAGGAGTATGCATGAAGTGCAATGGAGTGGCTTCATTTTTTTTTGTATTTTTCAATTTTTTGATTACAAGAAGCTTTGGAGATTACCCAAAAGAACAATGTAGTATCTCTAATATTGCACAAACAGCATATCAAGCCTGACAGCGCTAGCAAGATCATGGTAAGACATATATATCAAAGCTAAGCACAAAGGCTCAAAAGTAAAGCAGTAGATTTGATCAATTTAAGCAACTCTTCAAATTCAGCAAGTTCATCAACAGAGATCCTAAAGTGAAATTGGCCATGTCAAAATATCAAAGTGAGATCAAAAATCTAACAAAGACCACATTAAGAGTCAATCAAGTCCCGTATTGAATCATTTTGCTCAATATTTTGTAAACGCCCATTTGTCAACTTTTTTCTCATTTGCATTGAATATTGAAGTTGACTAATGATCTAACTTAGTGACAAGATCCTGGACTAGGAGCCATCCACAAACTCATCCTAAGCTTCGACCAAAAGTTGATTAAAGGTATATCTTAGTAAAGAAGATCCTGGACTAGGAGCCATCCACAAACTCTTTCTAAGCTTCTACCGGGTGACAAATCTTGAGGTTCATGTCATTTCGACAAGCATCCCCATGAGATCGTCTGGTTCATCAAACTATCTCCAAGTTCATGTCATTTGACAAGCAGTCTCGTAAGAATAGTTTGGCACAATTTAAGTATAAGACAATCTTGATTTTCATTTTTCACATGAGCAGTTTTAGAATCTCAAGAACACAAAAGCTCAAGTAATGGTCAATTTTAGATCAAAGAGCTAACAAAGCAATTCTGACAGGGCCAATATCACAAGAGGAGCACTAATTGCGCAACTCGCTAAAACATCCACAAATTGTAATTTCTTAATTTGAGTTGTTTAAAAGGTTCTAGCTCATATGGCAAAGACTTAGCTACACATGTAAAAGCATGATAATTCTAGCAAGTCAAAGAACTAGACATGACATTGAGCAAGAATTGAAATACAAAAGCTCCAAAGGGTAATAGGCAAAGCTTCATCAATTTTTAAAAATAAGCAGAAAATCTTATATTACAATGCATCTTTTTGGATTTTTCATACCACTTGCTGTAACCACTTGTTGTTACCACTTTGTTGGATTTTTCATATGAATGCAATATGACACAATGAGATGCAAATAAAAAGCCTAAAAACTTAAAAAGTTCAAAAAGATCACTAAGTTCAGAAAAAGAACAATAAAAGATCAAAAGAACAAGGAAAGATCAGAAAAGATCAAACTCCCCCTCAAACCAACCCATAAGGATAAATAACCCCTAACTCGCTTCTCAAGGTGGCAAACCTAGTTGGGTCTAAAGATTTGGTGATGATAAAAACAAGAGACAAGATAAGTGACTAGTGGGTGACAAGCGCCTGAGGTACTCTTCCTATCTAGCCGACAGCCCGCACAATTAGGATAAGAAAAACCCCCGAATGGACAAAGATAAAGAACAGGAATATCAAATGCCATACAAAGAGAGTAGAGTGTAAGTACCTGAATAAGAGCTTAACGGTCTGGCGATGGGAAGTTCTCGGAGATGCTTGAAACCCGTCGACCGCATGAAGGAGGTGAACCATCTTGAGTCTCCGGTCATATGATGTGAACAGCCGGAGTCAACAAAACACGTGCTCTTCCTCTTTCAGCGGCAATCCTGAAAAATCAAGGCACAGAAGAACGATGTGTCTCGATACTGGGGTTAGTTAAACAAGACTTGGGAACCCAGTACTGAGACACACGTCTGCGAGTAGTATGCAAAGCAGAAGTGTTATCCTTGATTTCATCTAAAATTCTGTTATGAGCAATGTTTAAGTTAACATGGGAATTAAACTGTCCAGGGGCGGTCTGACCGGCGTTGTGCTGGCGGTCAGACCGGCGACCAAAACGGTCAGACCGGTGAGCACCAGCGGTCAGACCGGCAGTCTGAAGAACATGAGAATTAGGATATGTAGAAACATAATGATTAGCATGTGAGAAAATCCTAATCCCGGTTTATTCCTTTCAGTGTTACCATGTCTCATAAAAGCTCTAGGTTGCTGAATGAAATTCTATCAAGATTTTTCCTATCATTTTCAACCTCGCCAACAGAATTCAATCAAATGCCCACCTTTCTTGCAATAAGTGCAATGGTACTTGGTACCACTAGAAGAAGCACCATTTGAATTAATACAAGGTTGGGCAAAACCTGCAGATTTAAAAGATGTTTTTGCAGGTTGGGTTTTGAATTCAATTAAATCTTTTCCAAGACTTGAATGACTTTTGGGTTTGAATTGTCTTGAAAAGAATTGAATCCTAAACCTTGCTTCTTATAAGGAGTTTTAGACTTGTCAAGAATCATGTTTAATTGTTTCTTACCTTTAGAAAATTTCTCTAATGTATCATGAAGGTAAGCATTTTCTTTTCTCAAGTTAACACAAGCATCACAAGTTTTATCCATTGATTTCTCCTTATACAAAGCAATTTCAAGCTTAAGAGCGGAACATGAAGCACAAGTAGTATTTTCAATATTGTCCTTAAGCTTAGCATATTTGACTCTAGCGCTTCTAAGATATCTTTGATTTCACGTTCTTTTCTAAGCATGAAGTGCAAGGGCTAGAATCAATCACATCAGAAGCAATCAACTTGCTAGACTCTAAGCATTTTTCACAAGGAGCAGATTTAATTTCAATTAGCTCGGTTCTAGCATTTTCAAGTTGTTGTAAAGCAATATTATGAGCAGATTGTAAATTGGTAATTTCTGAATGCATAGCATGACAAGATAAACATTCATCAGGTTCAAGAGTCTTAATATTTGCAAGTTCTAGTTTCAGTTTACCAATTTTTGACTCTAGTTTCTTATTTTTAGTCATGACAAATTCTAGCGCTTCATCTTGACTAAGCACTTGCTCAACTATAGAATTATATTTAGTGGAAAGCTCATCATAAGAAAAAGATACCTCATCATTATCAATGTCGTTGGTGTCAGCCATGAAGCACATGCCAGTAAAGTCTTTGGCCTTCCCTTTCTTTTCCTCTTCGCTCCCGAGTCCACATCACTAATGGATTGCTCTCCAAAAGCGGTAAGGACCCGTGAGCGGCCTTTATGAGCTTGATGACATCATACTCGAGTTGTTCTCATGAGGCTTCTTCCAAGTCGTCTTCTCCTCCTGTGCTTACCCTTACCTTTTAGCTTGGGGCAATTGGCGGATGTGGTAAAGCTCTCCACACTCATAGCAAATAACAGGACCACCTCTCTTTTTATTTCTCACATTGTTGTAAGCCAGTGTGAATTTTTTAGCTAAAAGGGCTAACTCGTCTCAGAATATTTTCAAGCTCCTCCTCGTAAATCGCAGATAAGCAAGCAAATGAAAATCCGTAAGAAGATTCAAAAGAGTCATCAAAAGCCTTTTGTGAGGATCTGCTACTAAAGCTAAATTATCTTTCTTGGGATGATCAACTCTTTTAATTTCATGAGTCTTGAGTTTACTATAAAGCAATTCTAAAGTAAGACTCGAAAGATCAACATTCTCTTCTATAGCAAGAGCCTTCATCTCCCACTCCTTGGTGTTGATTGCGACCAAGAGGTGGGTGGCATTTTCAGATTGAGAATATTCAATATCAACGACTTTCATTTGATTAATCACTTTATTAAACGATTGAAAATATCATCGATGCTCTCTCGGGACGCATCTCAAATTTGTTATAATCACGCTTATAGATTGTTTGGCGCACTTTCTTAATTTGGGACGAACCCTCATGATATGTTTCGAGAGTGCTCCAAATCTCGTATGTGATGCAAAATTGCAAATCCTATCATATTCTTGTCTACCAAGCGCACCATATAAAAGATTCTTGGCCTTGTTGTTGTTAGCCAAAAGAACCACGTAAGCGGGAGTTTCAACCTAAGGAATAATGGCGGGGATCGAACAACGTCCCATATAGCTTGTCCTCGCTCTCAAGGAATACTCGCATACGATTCTTCCAATAGGCATAGTCTTGTCCATTGAACATATGCGGTTTTGTAGTGAATCTATCCATCGCCAAAGTTCGATGACCGGTTAAGATCAAGAGTGAACTAACCAGGGCTCGATACCACTTGTTGGACCGTAAAGGCGACTAGAGGGGGTGAATAGGAGCACGCTCACTTTTCACAAATTATGAACTCAATACAATTTAACTCCGGTAGCTATTAGAAAGCTATGAAGATCAATATACCAAGACAAATGGAAGACTAGTATTGAATCCAATTAAACCCTCAACAATATAACAAAATCAACTAAGATTACCAAGACTCACAGCACGGGCGGTCTGACCGTTATACTCAACCGGTCGGACCGATTGCGGGCGGTCGACCGGCGTTGTCTTTGGCGGTCGGACCGCTCCAAAATCGGTCGACCGGTGATGATGGCGATCCGACCGCCGACTCGAACCGATCCGCAATAAATAAAATCACCCGATGACGAAGTTGCAATTAGGTGAAACTTTTGATTCTCAACTCCAATCTTTATGAAACTTTGCACACACCTTCTATATGCTATTGAGGACCTATTCCAATCGAATATTATGATAATTCTTGGAACGATCTTGAGCAATTGTCAATTGATTAATGAAGGTCTAAAACAGGGCAAGAACGAAAACTTGATCCTAAAGCTTGTTCGTGAGAGATTGATGATCAAGATGATGCTAGATAGATTCACACATATCACATCAAGCTAATTCACGTGAAAGAATCAATCACAAACTCGCGGATCAAAGAAAGCCCTAAAATCACCAAATTGAAAGCAAGAACGAAAAGAGACTTATCTCAAGCAAACCTTGCATAGATTGATTTCGTGATTGAAGTGGATTACATCCACACCATCATGGATCAGAGACAATCAAGGATCACGAAGTTCACCACAAACCATCAAGAGCCCTAGCCTCCACCTCAACTCCCCTAAAGACAATTAGGGTTTTGAAACATAAAAAGGCGAGAGAGAAAAAGAGCTTGATGGTGCAGCCACCACCTCCCCCTATTTATAGTGGAGGCCTAGACTCCTAGGGTTTGACTCCATTGGGCTCCGTTAAGGCCCACTAACAAGCGGGTCACACACGCACGCGCCGCAGCGCCGTCTTTAACCTTTGACCTAAACCGCTTCACCATGCGTCATGGATTCGCCAATAGGTCACCCTTGTCCATCTTGTGTCACGCTTGAGTCGTTGACCTCACCCGCATCGTCGATCGCTCGACCTCAACTCTTCAAGTCTAGTCCCGATTCTCCTCGCCGTTGACCGTCGTTGACCACCAAGCAACCGCACAACCACGGACAAGCAAACACGAATTCGGGAACAAGTTCTTCACAACTTGACCCATGTTAGTCAAAACATGCATCATGCAAATCATACGCCATGAAACCAATGACTTTGACCTAACAAATCAACATCGCCACGGTTGGCCGACGTTCAAGTAGAAACCGGTCGACCGCTCGGGTGAGCGGTCGGACCGCCTTGGCGGTCGGACCGCTCCTCGTGAGCCGGTCGGACCGCCTTGGGACTTAGCCAAATTCAACCCAAAACCGAAACCTACTGGAAACTTTAAACCAATAGAACTTTTTACTGGAGACTCCAAAAATCATGAGACCAAGTGCATTGGGATCCCCTCACTTGCCTACAACACCTATTTTTGGCCCAGCTTGTTTTGAACACTTTTAGTCATCGCCGGTCCGACTGCCCTACATGGCCGGTCCGACCGATTTGGGACCGGTCGGACCGCCGTGCAAGGACCGGTCGGACCGCCCCTGTCCAGTAAGCCTGTAACTTTATCGAAAACGCGTGAAACGACAAACCGTAAACGCCATTGCCAATTGTCACATCATCCTAAGATCTGGAGCATATCCCCATGAAATCCACAAATAGAACCGGAGAAGGACGGAGATGGATCAGGAGGTGGAAGCACGAAGCTTACCAGAGAGGGAGCCAAGTTCTTGCCTCCTTTCCCTCGGCCACCGAGAAGGAAAGTGAGAGCTCGAGGGCGAGGGAGATGGGGTTGTAGGGCTCCAACGGTAGGGAAGGAAACTGCGTGAAGAGGCGACGCTCCAGGAGTGGTTAGCCGGGGCGGTGGATCCACGCCGTCAACGGGGCAGCACATAGCTTCTTCGGCGCGTGGCGCTCGTTCCTGAGCACGCAGCGAGCTGGAGAAGACGGGTCTGACGAGCGGGCCCCGCAGTGTCAGGGACTCAACGGCTCGAACGGGTGCGGCGCGACAAGTGGTCCGGTCCGCTATTTTGGGCCGTTCGATTGGAATTGGACGACTCGGATTGACAGGGAAAACTCCGGAGTAGTTCAAACGGGTGCGGATCTGGACCGGACGATCTCCATCGGACGGCTCACAACTGACGCGGTTAGTTGGTTGGGCTGAGCCAAGAGACTCGTGTAACACCCTGGCTATTCGGAAGCCAAGATGTCACCTAAAAGAAATAATAAATACCAAGTATGTACAACAAAGTCGGGTTAAACAAGCTTAAATAACCAAATTCCATAAGGATCAACGATAAACGATAACAGATTTCATGAGAAGTAATAGAAACATTCATAAAAATGTGCGATGGGCGATACCAAAATTGGATTATTACAATTAGGAAATTTAACAAATAGTTGACATGAATGAAAGATAACAATATTATTTCTTATTTGATAAAGGTGATGTGCAGCGTGCTGGACTACCCCTCAAAAGATCTTGCCTTCCTCCTCATTTACCTAAATAAAACACACAAAGCAAGGATGAGCCAAAGACTCAGCAAGTACTCTAACAGACAACAGAAACATTAAGCGAACAAGCAAATCACAATCTGCTTGTGAAAAACATCTCTGAACACATATGGATATGAATGAAATGGATTAATGCAATGAAGAAATGGACTGCTCACAACTTATACCGGTATAGTGAGTGACACACCGTCGGTGTTCACTTAAGCCCGCATTTAACAAAAGCATGGGGACCTCAAATACCGTATGAAGAACGTTTCATCACGGTGTCCAACATTGCCCACATTGGAATGGTGGGTTTTACGTGCCCATTCTGGAATTGGTGGGAGTTAACAAATTTCCACTCCCGTGGTTCAATTGAATCGATGCATGAACATAATGCCTTTTCATGAAATGAATGTCTATCACACATCAGTAGAGAGAACACATGGCATACAAACAAACTCATGAAAATAAGTCTAGTGGTACAATCACAAGCAATAACGTCATTGAATAATAACGGACAGGGCACTTGCCTTCCGCGCTGTGACGTGTTAGGAGACAACAACGGTGTTCCTCCACTCACTGCCCCACCGCCTACATAGATAATTAATTGAAATAAGACTAACAAGACATGACATGCTACAAGCGTTTTACCAAAACCCTCTAACTAACCAAACATAGACAATGGCTCAAAATGACGTCCTAACTAATCAGCCCAATTTCAGCCCTTCTGATCAGCAGTACGAGAAAAATCGTAATTAAATATCTGTGATTCATAATGACTTGAAACTAGTGCTCAAATACTCTTAACGCACCAGACTACGAAATTCTAGTTGGTGGGGTTCTTTGATTCGGCCAAACCAGTGGCCTAAATAACAGTGGAAAACAACTGACAGACATGTGTCTAGATTGCAGATCAGTAGCAAATAAAATGATGTAACTTTCAATCTACTGATCCAATTGAGGTGATCTTTATCAACTTGGAAATATAATTTAAAGGTCTACAATAACCTATTGGGGTGGAGGTTCTGAATCTGACTCTAACTAGATCAAAACCGAGTAACAAACCGACAGTCCCCAAATCCAAGACAGACAGAGCAGTGCGCGGTTAAAAATTCATATCTCCCTAACTGTAAGACGGAATCTCGTGATCTTGGTGCCAAAAGAAAGCTAACGACCTGAGGAACAAAACTCTAGGAGATGATAACCCTAGATTCTGCCTGTAAAGGGTCGAAAATGGCCGCGCAAGATGACGGATGTGTTCTGGAATTTTCAGAACAGGAACCGATTTAGATCTAATCAACCATTAAGCAATCAAATCGAATCAAATTACGACTTGGATCATTCGTTACCCTTGAAGACCTGCAGGGAGACGTGGATCCACCTCCCAAAGATCTCCCTCCTTTCTCCTCCCTTCCCTCTCTAAGTGCCGGCCACAAGATCACCGACGAACGGCCGGCGGCGCCGGCGGAAGGAGACGACTTCGGAGGAGAGCCTGGGGGCGACACCGGGGATCACCACAGCAGCGAGACACCGTCAAGGAGCAGCAAGGGACACCGGGGGGGGAGGAGGATGGAGGTGGCGGCTCTAGGGTGGAGAGGAGGGAGTGGGGGAGGCAGCTAGGGTTGGGGCGCCCCCCTCCCCTTGGCCGGCCCACCTTGGGCCGGCCTCCCCCTCTTGGGCTGCCTGGGCCGCGGTCCGCGGCCCAGGTTGTCGTATTTTTGCAAAAACCCCCTCTCCCAAAAAAAAATCTAATTCTTTAAATTGTTTTTCATCCCCGACTTCTTATAAAATCTCCCGATTCGAATCCGGGTATTATAACTCGGGTCGGAGTCTGACTCGGGTCTGAGTCCGAGGAATAGTGAATTCAGATCTGATATAAAAAAAGGCTGAGATGGTTTGGGAATTTCAAGAGGTAGCTCCACAGCTCCAAAAATTCTGAAATTTTTATTGAGTGATCCTGACTTCAAGATCAACGGTGTGTAAATTTTAGAGAAGTTTTCATGTAGTGCATTTCTTGCTAGAAAATTCACAAGCTACCGGTCTAGGGGTTTGAGCAGAGCACCAATAGGTTTGACCAACCTTTAAGAAATAGCAAATAATTTCTAAAAATTATGGAATTTCTCCGAGAGGTTACTAGGATGATCAAGAATTTAGGAAAAATATTTTCAGAGGATGATAACAAGATTTGACTTGAAGATTTTAGATCGCTTCGCTTTGAGCCAATAAGAGCATTTGAGTTTGAAGTCAACACTTCAAGAAAAGAATTTCCAGAAATTTCAAATGACAACAAGGATGCATCAAAAGTTTTAATTTATCCTCATTTTCATATATTTGAAACACCACCCATAGCTTTGGGATGTTACATTCAGATTGCCTATTTATCATTTTCTTGCGTGCTTCTTCAGTGTGTGCAGGAATTGATCTTCGTGATCAGGTCATCCGGGTATTCATGCATAGTTGATAACGACTTGTTGAGCAGTTCAGCGATTGCGTGGTTTCGAGCCTTGCGAGTACGTAGCCAGGATCGTGAGAGTTGAGCGACTACTACCGAACTTACATTCTCACAGAAAGATTGGGACAGAACAGGACCTTCATGGTTCATCAGGAAAAGTCGCGAAAGTCATGGTATCACCCAAACAAGTTGTACAAGTCACGGACCGCTCAAGATTGTCATCTTTCGCGTGGCGTTATTGACTGACCGTGCAACATCCAATGAAGTTACCATAACTTTGTGTAGAAAGCTCCAAATCACACGCTGTTTGATCCATTGGAAACTATACTTCATAAGATTTCTAAATATAAAATTTGTGTTCGTTTTAAACCTCACAATTTAGGCATAAACATTCAAGAACGCGATGAACAGAAATTCTTTTTTCCGTTGCCCCCTCCGGTTTCCCATGCAATTTTCATGCCTCATATATGTGCTGGTGCACACACATGTAGCTCGTCCTCACGCGTACTATGCAAACATTCATGTGTTGCACGTGCATGCTTAGTTTCATACGCTTCTCCTTGACCTTTCTTTTCTGTGATTCCTATAATTAACTCAAGCAAAACAAATTACACACAAGAATTAATTTCAGAAACAAAAATAGTGGGGCTGACGACATCAAATTGGAGGTATCTATTGTGTTTGCCCGAATTTGGAGTCTAGGGATGAGTTGGTAGAGGGGACACTTGCGGTTTGTACGAGGTGGTTGTTGTGATAGAGAGATTTGATCGAGCGAGGGTTGTAGAAAGATGGACGTTGCACTACCCAGAAATCACATGAGGGGCAAGGTCCACATGTCGGCGGTCTGATTCGGTGAGAGAAAAGGAGGGGAGAACGCATCACTCACCAGCACTACATTCTTTTTAAGGAGCTTTTGTATTTGCCTGTATGTTATTTGGCCCAAAATAAAAGCAATAGCGTACTAGCAGTTGCATTAGGGGTTCTTAAACTTCTGGAGTTGTTTATATATGATAGTTTCAATTGAGCTTTGTTGTTCTTATAGAATTGATAGAGAGAAGGAAAAAGTGGTGTAACTTGTTCAGTCTATTCTCTATTTGTTTACAGGTGTCTTTAATTTTTTTTTCAAGGTTAATTTCACAACATGTGCTATTAATTTCACTGTTTTTTCTCCTTCAATTTCGTCGCTTTTTGGTCCATTGCTCCATATTACTCTCTAGTCCCCTTTTTACTCATTTTTTTTCAATTGACTCTTTTATTTTTCTGGCATATATTTTCATATTGTCCCCTAATTTGCCATAATAGAACAATGTCATATACTGTCCACTAAAATACATATTGAAGTTAATTAAAACATACCAGAAAAATATAAATGATACAAGTAGAAATCCAAGAATCAACATGACATACTTTTAAAATGGGGAATGTTGAAAAGTAAACACATCAAACAATTTTAGGAAACTAAAATATTGTAAAGTGATCTAGAAATAAAAACTACTAAAATGGAAAATCTGTAATACCCCGGTCTGCTCGTAGTGTGGCCCATGTGGCCCATGAGGAGTTGTCTGGTGGGATTAGTCCCACATTGCTTGTCTCAAGTGAGTGTAGTAGTATATAATGTCTGTTGGATCCAAACGTAATATGATGCGGTGTGCCCGATCTTCTCAACGTAGAACATCTCGATAACTTGTGTATCCTGACGAACCACCAGCTGATCCACCGCGCCAATGCATGGACTTGCAACTCTATGGAAAATTCGTCCAAACACACACTTGATTGGATCCTCGCTGACCACAAGCGAAGATGACACTTGATTGGATCCTCGCTGACCACAAGCGAAGATCGTCGAGCCCTCAATTCCCAGCGGAAAAGCAAGAATGACCCCTTGTTCTCAACGCCCAATTCCCTCTGTTTTGGCTATAAGCACAACAGGAGAATGAAGCAAAAGCTTTGAAAATATATTAAATGTGGTCTGAGGTTACAATGGGGGTCTAACCCTCAATATATAGTGCCCTTCTACTCCTCGTGGCTGGCCAAGAGGCCCTACTCCTATTCTAATTCGGAATTAGAACTCCTACTCTAATTCCGACTCAATCTAAAACAAAAAAGGAAACTCTAATTTTACAACCGTCATATTGTTTCGGTCATATCTTTTGACACAGGAGGAATTTCGGATTGAGGGAGGATCCATTGGATCGAGCTTGAAGTTATCTTTTCAACAAGCCTAATAAAACTCGAATCGGACTCCGTTTGTGAAAGTTATGATCGTTTTATTTCGGACTGTCCTGTTGATTCCGAATCCGAATTTGATTCTGAGTTGATTTCGAATTTGATTTCGGTTGGGCTTATGGGAGATCTGATTTGGGAATGAAAATATTATCCAAAACTTGAGGTTTAAGTTCTTGGGCTTCCTCCCCTTTTGCTCTCCCATCACACAGCTTCCTTTCTCCTTGATCAGCCGCATGGGCTGCTTGACTTTCTCCTTCCCAACCGCTTTGAGCTTCTTGTTCTTCATCACTAGGCAACAAATACGGGTACCCTCCTCCTTGTGCTCCTCTATTGCTTTGGCTCCGGCCTCCCTCTCGGTTCCAAAGACTTTAAACTTGTCAAACCTGAGAATGCACAAAGTATTGCTTTTACGTAGTATCTAATTCTCATGGAAAACACAAAGAAACTTGTTAAGAAACAATTGCACCTGTTGTTTGAGAAGTGTAGCTTTGCTTCATAAACAGCCTCATAAGTAGTCGGGATATCCTCATCATCCTCCCTTTCTTCAAAAAAAGCCGTCCTCGGCTTTTGATAGCCTGAAAATGTGCCACACAAAGAAAAGAACATATATGCATGGTATATGTATTTATCATCCAAACAAGTTTCGTGTAGCGCACGATGATTTGCCGAACATGTATTAAACAAAGAGAACAACGTATATACGTGATATATGTATGAATCAATTATTGTGTTATTCGCGTTGTTTTGCACAATCGATAGCTCGAAATCACATTTCAAATTGCACCACTGACTCATATGATAAAATTTCACCTTCCCAATATCAAAGTCAAGTAAAGTGGGTGAAAACCAATTGATACCATTCCATACTTCAACTGCGCTACTCTGATTAGTTATACATTTAAGAGATAAACAAGTAGGCATCATGTTGCGTTCTAAACAATAGACACTTGTATTTAAACCCATCTTAAAGAGACAGTGACATTGCTTAATAGATGGTTTGAGCAAAATATGTAATTTTAAATCAACAAGATTATCACAGGTAATCCATATTCGATAAACTTGAAACATGTTGTTGTCTACACCAAAATCTCCGATCAAATTGAATTTATATGTGTGTATGTAGCTATTTACTAGTGATCTTAAATGTGAAATTTTAAGAACCTTCTTAATAACACTAACTACCTCTTTTGGTTTATCGAATATGATATGACACAAAGAATCATTAAGGGATATTCTAGTGAGAACTTTTGTATGAGTAATCAATTCCATATTATGCAAATTAAGCATATCAAATTTGGAACTTGGAATCATCAAAGGAATAATGGAGTTGTCAGTTTTACGCACCTTGTATTGATGATCTATCGATTTAGTACTAATTGTGTTATCTTGATCGTCCTCCTTAGTTGATGTAGGTGCTGCGGGTATCGTAATGTCATCATATAACCACGGGGTATCATGTATTCCCTCTCCAACCATGGTTATATCTTCATCTTTCTCTTCCAATGGTGAGGGCTCTTGAATGTTCAACTCCTTATTTGCTTGGTCCACCTGCACAATGTGTGATACAACACTAGAAATAGAGGGTAAGTTGTTAGGTTCAAAAATAATCTTACTTGTCCTATCATCTATCTCTCTCTTTTCTTTTGGTGTATCTCTCACACTCTCAATTGGGATGCTCTCAACCTCGCATATGGTGGAATCACATAGCTCACTCTTTTTATCACTCTCACTCAATTTGGCTATGTGGCTCTCATTCTCACATGGGTTTTGATACATCTCATCCTTGTAAGACCGTGGGCCAGCAAGGGCACAACTACCACCAACCACGACCTCCTCACATGTTGCGGGTTGTGACGGGGCAGCACTACTCATCACCTCGGTCGAAGAAAAATTTCCATGTTCGATCTTCTTCTCAAGTGACACACCAGTGGATCAATAAGAACTAAAGAGCCGGCGCAGATTTAATTGATGTGATTGCATGTGTTTAAGTCTCATTTCTGCCTTCATTGCATATTTCACAAGATCTTGCAGACTACGAAAATATTCATCTTGAGGGGGAGCCGGCCTAGGGGGCGCCGGCCAAAGGGGGGGAGTCGCCCCAAACCCTAGCCGCCTCCCCAACTTTCCCCTCTCCCTCCCCCAAGCCGCCACCCCCTCCCTCCAAGCCGCCACCCCTCTTGTCCTAGGCTTCCCTGCTGCTCCTGGTGCCGGTCCTGCCATTGGTGCCTCCCTACCTCGCCAACGAAGCTCTCCACTGCCGGTACTCGCGAGGAAAGGAGGAGGACAGCACTCGTGTCGGCCAAAGGAGGGAAGGAGAAGGTGAGGAGAAGGGGGATCTTTTTCCCCAAGCCTCGTTCATCCCCTTCCTGGGTTCTTCAAGGGTAAAGAGTCATTTCCCCCGCTGTTTGTTGTTGTTTAGATGCGAATTGGATTAGTTTGATTGGATTGAATTGATGCTGTCAGAAAGTTCACATCTGTTCAGTTTCTTGCACGGCCGGTTTTGGCTTCTTAGAGGCCGATTTGGAGGTTCTCACTTTCTAGAGATTTGTAGTCACGGTTCTTAGCTTTCCATAGCCACCAAGATTACCAGATCCAATTCACGGTTCAAAAGTTACGATAGATTCTTTCCTACTGTCCTGAGAAATCTGACGAGAATAGTCAGTAAAGTTGTTTAGTGAAATATGATTTGGTTAGGATCATATTCAGATTTTCCACCCAAAACAATTTCTGTATATAATTTAATTATATTTCCAGATTGATAAAGAACACTCTAATTGGATTTATATATTAAAAGTTATGTTATGTTCTTCGCATTCTTCGTTACATTCGTGACAGATTTACATCGAGCACCTTCAACTACTGTTTAGTTAATTATTTTTGCCGAATCAGGAAATCTTGTCAACTAGAGTTTTGTAGGTTTGCTCGTTAAGTTTCTTTGGGCACTGGACTCATCTCGTTCTTAGTCCCAGATCAATAGATATGAATTTTTCTGTGCCGCTGTCCAAAGTCGTTTCAGGTGGATGAATTGTATGATTTCAATTTTGGGTATATTTGTTGTATTGGATAGTCAGGGGGTTAAAGTAGATCACCGGTGGCATTTTCATACCATGTTGTCCTTATTTTGAATAAATAATTGTGTAGGCTGCGAGGCAGCAATTGTAGGAGCACCTTCGTTGCCTCCTAACACGTCACAACGCGGAAGACAAGTACAATATGTTAATATATGTTGCTTTCGGTTGAATGATCATTGTTGCACTGTTAATCTTGTGGTCAATGTTCATATTTCACGTTATATATTCCGTTCTTAATTGGTAATCCATGTGGAAGAAAGTGGTACACATTCATTGCACATGTTTCATTTCATTCACGCGTTATTCATGTTCCGTCCATGGGAGTGGAATCGTAAAGACCCATCAACTCCAGTATTGGCATGTAAGACCCACCATTCCAATGTGGGCAATTTTGGACACCCGTATGAAACATTCTTCATACGGTAATTGGATCCCTGGACTTTGTTAAGTACGGGCTTAAGTGAACACCGACGGGTGTGTCACTCGCTATACCGGTATGAGCATGTGTGCAGTCCATTCCTTTCAATGCATCCATTCATTCCATACGTACTCATAAGTTTTCAGACATAAGTTCATAATTCGTATTGTGGTTGACTTGTTTATAATTTTGTATGATCAATTGTTTACTGTACTTGCTGAGTCTCAGGCTCATTCTTGCTTTGTTGTTTATTTTAGGTGTTTGGTGATGATGGCTATCTTGGGAGGGAGTAGACATGCACTATTCATACATTCATCTTACTCCAGACTCAATTAATAATATTTGGTTATGTCATTCATTCGTTAAGTGTTGAACTGTAATAAATTAACTTGGCCATGGTTGCTTTATACTCCCATGTTAAAGATGTTTCTTCACTTAATTGGATTCAGTAACTGTTCCTATTATTATGTTGGGACAGTCATGTTCTTCTTTTAGATGAGATTTGTGTAGATTCTTCCGCTTCATAGTTGTAGGTTAGTTTTATTAGTGGCATCTTGGCTTCCGAATAGCCAGTGTGTTACAAAATCATGAAATACCTATAAGTGTCAAATATAAAAAATTTCATATATAATCAAATATTTTTAAAAAAATCTAAAATATTTCACTAAAATTATTTTTTACCCATACATAGAAGTTAGTGTTGTGATGGCTGATAATAATGTCGAGGTTTGGATTTTAGAAGCATATGTATGATGCCTTATGTAATACCTCCTTTTCCCAAAGTTTTGGGCTGGACCGATTAGACCGACCCAGTATGGCAGTCAGACCGGTCGAGTTCGATTCAGATGGGGCTGGGTCGAATTCCTCTCGAATTGCACACCGTTCGGGCCTAGGTTTCTGTGCCTATAAAGAGCGGATGTAGCGTGTGCCCTATTCCAAGCTGCAACCACCACCCTAGCCCTAGATCTAGC
Source organism: Hsuehochloa calcarea (assembly GCA_036346395.1). Lineage (NCBI taxonomy): Eukaryota > Viridiplantae > Streptophyta > Magnoliopsida > Poales > Poaceae > Hsuehochloa > Hsuehochloa calcarea. Next base: position 13,446,140 of record CM070607.1, read on the forward strand.
CCTAGTGCCGCCACTGTTGTGCCCTAGTACCGCAGTTGCCGCTGCTACCGCTGTCGGCTGTAGAGGAGGCAAGGAAGAAGGAACGAGAAGGAACGAGAAGGAAGGAGAAGAAGAAGATGTGGTAAGTTAGGATTTTGCGTCTTGGTAGTCTCTGTTGTTCGTTTTCGAGGGTTAACTGTAATACCCCGGCCTGCTCGTAGTATGGCCCATGTGGCCCATGAGGAGTTGTGTGGTGGGATTAGTCCCACATTGCTTGTCTCAAGTGAGTTGTAGTAGTATATAATGCCTGTTGGATCCAAACGTAGCACCTCCAGGTTAACCCTTTTACACAAAGCGAGGACGAAAGTATAAGTGAGGTGCTATGTGTGGGCGGGTCCGCCCCGGTGAAATTTGGGCATTGAGCCGATTTTGGGTCGTGGTGTTACAGATGGTATCACAAGCATCAACCTTGTTGCACGGCGTGTGGGACAAAGCGCGGGCATATGGCGCATGGCACATGTGGGCCGGAGTGGACACATGGCATGGCATATGTGCCAAGACTTTGGGACGCACGGACGTGTACCGAGGGGTGGTTACGGGCATTTGTCGCGATGCGGTATCTTTGCCGAGGCGCACCCTTAAGGGGGTGAATGTAATACCCCGGCCTGCTCGTAGTGTGGCCCATGAGGAGTTGTGTGGTGGGATTAGTCCCACATTGCTTGTCTCAAGTGAGTTGTAGTAGTATATAATGCCTGTTGGATCCAAATGTAGCACCTCTGGGTTAACCCTTTTACACGAAGCGAGGACGAAAGTGTAAGCGATGTGCTATGTGTGGGCGGGTCCGCCCCACGGTGGGCTGGGCATTGAGCCAATTTTGGGTCAGGGTGTTACACAAATCTCCTGCCTCAAAAGATAGTTCCCTCCGTCGATTGTCGGCATAACTCTTTTATCAGGACTGAGCTACTTTTAGGCGTTCTTTTATTGCTTTTACTTTATTTTCGGCTTCTTTTATCAACTCCAGTCCAAAGAACTGATGTTCTCCCACTTGATCCCAAAGGATAGGAGTTCTACACTTCCTGCCGTATAATGCTTCAAATGGTGACATCTGTAAACTGGCTTGATAACTGTTGTTGTATGAGAATTCTGCATAGGGTAGATTATTATCCCAGCATCTTCCATAATTTATAGCACAAGCTCGAAGCATGTCTTCTAGAATCTAATTGACACGTTCTGTCTGGTCATCATTTTGGGGATGATAAGCTGTACGGAAGTTGAGTCTGGTTCCCAAAGCTTCATGTAGGCTCTACCAAAATCTTGATGTGAATTACGAACCTCTCTCGGACACTATTTTCTTGGGTACTCCATGCAAACAGATGATCCTAGCCATGTACAGTTCTGCCAACTTGTTGCTTCCGTAGGTGGTCTTGACTGGAATAAAGTGAGCCACTTTAGTTTGTCAGTCAATTATCACCCAAATGGAATCATATCCTGATTGCGTCCTAGGAAGTCCAGTGATGAAATCCAAACCAATTTCCTCCTATTTCCACTCAGGAATGGGTAATGGTTGTAACCAGCTTTTTCTTCAATTCTTGAAAACTATGCTCACACACATCTGTCCATTCAAAATTTTTTTCCTTCTTCAAAAGTTGAGTCATGGGTCTAGTAGTCTTGGAGAAACCTTCAATGAATCTGCGGTAGTAACCAGCTAAACCAAGAAAACTTCTCACTTCCGTGACTTCTTTTAGAATCAGTTGTCCTATTTCCTAATGATAAATGTGGTTTCCAAACCAAACAGTACCTTGCTCTTCCTCAGAAAATCTTAGGGCCTCGCCTCTTCTCATGTTCTTCTTGATTTCCTTGATATCTTCATCTTCTAGTTGTTTTTCTCTGATCTGACTTTGGATGGTTGGTTGAACTTCCAATGCGTTAATACAACCCTGGTGATAATTTCGAGTTCAGTGCTTGATTCGTATACAATTAGGTGATTCTCTTGAACTAACACAGTGTTGCAATATGCCTTTCTACTCAGGTTATCTACTACCACATTTGCTTTGCCCTGGGTGATAATGGATTCCAAGGTCGTAATCTTTTATACATTCCAACCATTTTCTTTGTCGGAGATTAAGCTCTGACTGGGTGAAGATGTATTTCAGACTCTTATGATCCGTGAAGATCTCACAGCGGTTACCAATGAGGTAATGCCACCAGATTTTCAAAGCATGCACAATTGCTGCTAACTCCAGATCATGAGTCGGATAATTTTCTTCATGTGGCCTCAACTAACGTGATGCATAAGCTACGACTTTTCCCTCCTACATTAGTACACAACCAAGTCCTTGGCGAGATGCGTCACAAAAAACCTCGAAGTCTTTATGGATATCCGGTATTACTAGCATGGGTGTGGAAACTAGCTTTTTCTTCAATTCTTGAAAACTATGCTCACAGACATCTGTCCATTCAAATTTCTTTTCCTTCTTCAGAAGTTGAGTCATGGGTCTAGTAGTCTTGGAGAAACCTTCAATGAATCTGCGGTAGTAACCAGCTAAACCAAGAAAACTTCTCACTTCCGTGACTGACTTGGGTTGCTTCCAATCCAATATAGCTTCAACTTTGGTAGGTCTACTGCAACTCCTCCTGCTGACACAATATGTCCTAGGAAAGCTACTTGACCAATCCAAAATTTGCTCTTGCTGAGTTTGGCATAAAGCTGATGTTCCCTTAGTTTTTCCAGAATTATCCAGAGATGCTTCTCATGCTCTACTTCATCTTTTGAATAGATAAGAATGTCGTCGATGAAAACCACCACAAACTTATCCAAGTATTCCATGAACACCTTGTTCATCGTATTAATGAAATAAGCAGGGGCATTTGTTAATCCGAAGGACATTACTGTAAATTCATACAGCCCATATCTGGTTGTGAAGGCGGTCTTCGAGATATCTTATGGCCTGATCTTCAGCTGATGATAGCCTGATCTTAAGTCGATCGATCTTCGAGAAAACACCAGCTCCTTTAAGCTGATCAAACAAATTATCAATCCTAGGTAGAGGATACTTATTCTTTATTGTGACCTCATTGAGTGATATGTAATCCACACACATTCTCTTGCTATTGTCTTTCTTTTTGATAAATAGTACTGGAGCTCCCTAAGGTGATGAGCTAGGCCGAATATAACCTTTACTATGCATCTATTCAATCTGCTTCTTTAGTTCTGCTAACTCATTTGTAGGCATCCTGTAGGGTCGCTTCGAAATTGGAGCGGTCCCTGGGACTAAGTCAATTAAGAACATTATGTCCATATCCGGTGGCATACCAGGTAATACCTCAGGAAATACATCCGGATATTCTTGTACCATTGGTATATCTTCAAGTTTTTCTTCCTCCAAAGCGGTGGGATGGAACTTCTTCTGTAGAAGTTTTGTATCGTAATTCTACTGTAATTCCTTGCTCACTGGTGAGGGTGATAGACCTATTGGCACAATCTATCCTTCCCTGATTCTTGGTGAGCCAATTCATTCCAAGAATTATATCTAAACCTTGAGAGTGTAAGACGATTAAGTCTGCCGAGAAGGTTACTCCAGATATTTCCAAGATAATGTTTGGGCAGAAGAAACTAGTTTTCATTTCCGAGCCTGGGGAATGGATTAACATAGGGTTAACTAAGGAAGAGATAGGTAACCCGTACTTTCCCATAAACTTGTTTGAAATAAAAGAATGTGAAGCTCCGGAATCAAATAAGACTGATGCTGGTATTGAATTGACGAGGAACATACCAAGAACGATATCTGGTGCTGCATGAGCTTCCTCTGCTGTGACGTGATTCACACGTCCCTTCATGAACTGGACCGTCGGCCTTGGGGTGCTGCCGGTAGCTGGAGCTCCTGAAGCTGGCTTGGTTGGGGCTGGATCCTGTTGCTCCTTAGGACATTTATTAGCATAATGCCCCAGCTCGTTGCAATAGAAACATGTCACTCCTGCTATTGAAGAAGTATGGTTCTTCTGCTGAAATTGGCTTCCTGACGAATTGCCACAGAAACCAGAAATGTTGGGTCGCAGACCGTTTGGAGCCTTTGGATGAGGGAGACTGAAATCTTCCACACTACGGTGGCTGAGGTTGAGCAAAGCGAGGTTTAGAAAGTCCTCCAGAGTTGAACTTCTGAGCGGACATTCTTCGCTTGCGGTTCTCCATCTCTTTATATTTGCCTTTTTGGCGGATTGCTTTATTCACTAACTATTGAAAAGTCAGTGAAATTCTGAGAGATCAGACGGACAAAGAGTTCGTCATTTAATCCTTTCAAGAACCTTTCCTGTCTGTCTTCATGCCTAGCCACATCTTCCGGGGCGTAGCGTGCCAGCTGGTTAAACTTGTGCAGGTACTCGCTTATCAAGTGGTTACCCTGGCGAAGTGAGCGAAACACCTTCTTCTTCAGAGTTATCGTGCCTGAAGGTACGTGAGATCGGTGAAAAGCTTGCACAAACTCATCCCAAGTGATTGCTTGGGCATTAACATGGGACGTACTAAAGTTGTCCCACCATTATGATGTGGGACCATTCAATTGGTGAGAGGCAAACAAGACCCTCTCACGATCTGTGCACTATGCAATGTTCAGTTTCTTGCCAATGGCCTGAAGCCAATCATCGCATCCATGGGTTCAATGCTGCTAGAAAAAGTCAGCGAGTGCATCCTCATGAATTCTGACATGGTTACCCTAGGTGGAGGAGCATGATATGCTGTTGTTGCCTGAGCATTCTGATTATTATTGAGAGACTGGGCTAATAGATCAATCAGATGAGTCTGATTGTCTATCATCTGTCACCAATCATGTGCTTCAATCGGAGGAGGTGGTGGCTGTTGGACTGGGTTCTCCTAATAGTCAGTGTTCTCGTTTCCTTGCCCCCTGGTGCTGCCACTTCCGGTGCGAGTAGTCACCATCTGCTGGGTCCTCCAAAGACTTAGTAGAGGGAGAGGGAAAGGTCTAAGGGGAATAAATCATAAAATAGCCCAAGAACCAACAAACACAAAGCAAAGAACGAATCTTCAAAATAGTTCTTTTATTACCTTATTTTATTAATTAGTTAAATATGGCTACCACAAAAGTTATTAGTAGCTCATAATTCGCATCTAAGGAATGAACTAGGATATCATCTAAGGGGTAACTAGGGTATAGTCCAACTCGCTAGAACTAGCCTCGCCTGCCTTGTAGAGAGCCAGCTCTTCTTTTTGCGGTCTTCAACTTTTCTTCTCCAAGGTATTCCCGTAAGCATAATCCATCGCCTTCGCCAGATCTACCTGATGCGTGAGGTCGGGGAGTCTTCATCTCTGGCTAAGCGGAAGGTACTACTGTGACGGGTTGGAATGTGCATCGGATAATAGTGAAACTCAGTGCCGTTGAGGCGGTGATCATAAATGTAGTGGAGTCGACGGACTGCTTCTCTTGCTGCATCCTGGATGCCTTCGGCGAAAGTATCTCGTCGCATTGGGGCGTCGAAGATGTGGAAGTCAGTGTTCAGCGACAGATTGGAGTAGAGTATCACCTCTACTCTCCAGCGGTCCTGATTTCCCACCTTGTACTTATATCCTTGGTACGTCGGTCTCTCTTCATAGTCCAGGTGTTGCATGATCTTCCATAGAACAGCGGCCTAGTGTCCTGCAAAAACTCTGTGGGAAATAGCGTCGGTACCTCAGCCATCTACAATTTTGAGAGAGATGAGTTAGTAATCATTTTTTAAAGAGAAGGGTTAAGATAGGATACCAGAAGACCAAAGTATTTTTAATTTTCAAAAATAAGTCCTTAAGGGTGTAACACCCTGACTATAAGGAAGTCAAGATGTCACCTACAACCACTACTCTTTAGAAGAATAACATCAAAACACATAACCAGGTTAATCAAGTATAAAGATTATACGGAAACAAGAATTCATCATCATGTTTAATCAATGGAATAGAAATAAACAATTCTGAGAGATAAGGTAGTTATGACCAAACTGGCTTATTACAATTCAACACAAGTCATAATTAACGACAGTAAAAGTCCTCAAAATATTTGGTTTATGGTAGTGAGTGCATCGTGATGAACTACCCTCCACAAGATCATTCTTCCTTGTCATTTACCTAAATAAAACAACAAAGTAAGAATGAGCCAAAGACTCAGCAAGTAACTGTATGTAATAATCAATCATTCCATGAACAATATATCACAATCATCATTTGAACATTTACTGGAAACGAATTTATGAATGGATGAAGTGGAATGATGCATTGAAGGAATTGGACATATTGCAAAGATATACTGGGGTATAGCGAGTGATACACCGTCGGTGTTCACTTAAAGTAATCGTATGAAGAACGTTTCATACGATCAGTCAACGTGGCCCACATTGGAATGGTGGACTCACGTAACATGGCCCACATTGGAATGGTGGACTCACGTAACATGGCCCACATTGGAATGGTGGACTCATGTAACATGGCCCACATTGGAATGGTGGACTCATGTACCCATTCTGGAATTGATGGGATTTTCAAGTGCCCATACTGGAATTGATGGGTCTTACAAATGTAATTTATGCATGTCATGATGTGATCCCATGGCAATATTGAATAATACTCAAAATTGAAAAGAAACACATGGCATTCATCTACAAGTACGAACAAATATAATCATTCACTCACACATCACATTTTTGCATCAAACATAGTATACAAGGTACTTGCAGTATATCAACATCATGAACAAGGCACAAAACATTCATGTAAACAACATATCATTATCGCGACAAGACTTGCCTTTTGCGTAGTGACTCGTTAGCGAGCAACGGAGGTGTTCCCACACGGGATGTCTCACCGCCTACACAAGCATGTTCCCAAAATAAGAACAACGATAAAACACTGCTACCGATGTTCTACAATGACCCCTGACTATTCAATATACCGCATAGACCCAAATTGAAAATAAACTATTCTGCCAGATTTTAGCCCTTATGAGCAGCGGTACGAGAAAAAACATATTTAATTATCTGGAACTCGAAACGACACGAAACCAGTGCCCAGATTTTCTTAACGTAACAGGCTACGAAACTCTAGTTGATGGTAAACTCTAATTCGGCCAAAACAGAGGTCTAACCATCCAATGAAAAACTATAACTGCAGTCTGTCCAGAATTCAGAACAGCCCTAAAGAAAAGGCTCTAACTTTTAAACCACTGATCCAAATAGAGTGATCTTTATCAGCATGGAAACATGGTGAAAGTATCTTCAAAAACCTAGTTGGGTGGCCGACCTGATTCTGACTCTAACTAGATCAAAACCTAGGTGCAACCGACTATACCCAGAATTTCTGACAGACAGAGCAGTACGTGGTAAAACAGTCATAACTTTTAAACTACTGGGTGAAATTTCGTGATCCAGGTTCCAAAAGAAAGCTAATGAAACCAGGAACAAATCTCTAGAAGACACAGATGTCCAATTCGGCCTCTACGACGCCTAAAACTGAGATACAACGTACTGGACAGAATCAATCTATTAACATAATCAAAACGAAACTACAAATCCAATCGGATCCTCAACTCTAATGGAATCAAACAACGAATCGGAGGTCTAATTACCCTTGTAGACCAGTAAGATGATGAAGATCCGCTGCACACGGGTCTCCCTCCCTTCTCCTCTCTTCTCTCTTCTAGGGCCGGCCACCGGAAGACGACGAACGGCGGGGAACGGAGTTGTTGGAGAGAACCTTGAGGAGGAGCGACGGGATCACGGAGTTGGCACCACCGCTGCGAGGGCACCAAGAGGCAGCAAGGAGGCCGGTTTGGGGGAGGAGAGGAGGCGGCCAAAGGGGGAGGGGAGGAAAGAAGTGGCGGCTAGGGTTTGGGGGGGGAGTGGCGCCCCCCCCTTTTTGGCCGGCCTCTTCATGGGTGGTGGCCCCCTCTTGGGCCTCTGGGTCATGACAAGGCCTGTGTTGACGGAAATAACAATTACCCTCCGCTGATTGGAAAATTCGTAAAATCGATTCTTTTACTCCCTCCGACTTCTTTCTTTTTACCGATTCAGTCCCGGAAAGTTTTAAATCTCGTTTTCGAATAATATTCCCAGACATTCGAAACGGTACAACCTAGCTGGATTTAAGAGGTATTACAAAGGGTTTGATTCCTTCCAGCTCGACCTACGATCGATATGGATCGATACCACTTTTGCCAAACCCGGGAACGAAGGATCCCGAATTCTCTGTGTTTCCCACACTAGTCCAGGAATTCTAGTGTACACAGTCCAACAAAAATGTCATCACAATCATATCACACATTTACTTAATATGAATAAGAGTTTATTACAAAATGGGGCATGAGGCCAATTAAAGTAACACATTGGAAAGCAAATAAGTAGTAGACCACACGATTCGCCCTGGCAATTGTCTGGGAGCGTAGGCCTAAACGTCTAGATCCACACCGTCTGCATAGAAGCTTTCTCCTGAATAAATATTATTAAGCAAGAGTGAGCACAACTTCCGTTCTCGCAAGTTACACCCAATAAAGAAACATAATGTATACATAAGTAAACTATGAGGTTGATATGGTTTATTTGCAATAAAGAGCATTTTCAGTTTCAAATGACCATACTAAGTTTCAAGGCACATTTTTAATCCATAGTTAGAATAATATTTTAAATTGATAGTTTTACAGAGGATAACCTCCGGATGAAACATGGTGATGGATATCCTCCTATCACAAGGCTAACCGCTGAATTTTACCATAAGGATTAACCATTCTAAAATTATTTAGTAAAATTATTTTAAAACCAAAAACAAAGTCTACCTTAGAGTGGCTTTGCTCAGCATGTCCATGACCGTGGACACGGCTATTCGAATAGTTTTACACTCTACAGATGGGGTACAACTTTACCCACAAGAGATAATTTACTCTTTATATCAGCCAACACACGCTTCCTTAGGCGTGCGACTAAGCAATTATCACAAGGCATTTCAAATGTTCTACCTCACTTCTAATACGCCCGCTATGGTTTCACTTCCAATGGGTTAACCACCAGCTGGAAGCCCCCTCTTGCACCAGGTGGGAATACTGCTTTACCAAGACCCACTCAACAAAATGGCACATAAAACACTGAGGTATGACAAGTTAATAAGCCTAGTTCTGCCCATACAGAATATGCGGTAGTACGGTGGAGCTCTGCAACATGTGGCTCAAAGGCCGGTCCTTAATTGACTTGACCGACTTCCAAAATTAATCCCTAGGCCTCAATTCTACCCGGAGCGAGCCCGTGCATAAACCTGCACCCACCAGCTGTCCATTCCGCCCAAGTACAAATCTATTTTTTATTTTTATTTTACAAAGATATTTGCAATAATCTACCATGACAAATCAATGTCATAGGATTTTAATCAATACTTGCTTTTTTGGCAAAAATTCCCAAAATCAAATACTTGTTGTAACACCCTGGCTATTCGGAAGCCAATATGTCACACAAATCTAACAAAGATACTAATAGTACACAACATTACCAGGTTAATCAGGCTCAATCATCAATATCCCATAAGGAACGACGATAAACGATTAACAGATTCATGGGAAGGAATGGAAAACAATCATAAAACGATGTACAGTAAGCATTACCAAAATTGGATTATTACAATATGGAAATTTATCAAATAGTTGACATGACTGCAAGATAACATTAGTTATTATGGTTTGATAAAGGTGATGTGCAGCGTGCTGGACTACCCCGCAAAAGGTCTTGCCTTCTTCCTCATTTACCTAAATAAAACATACAAAGCAAGGATGAGCCAAAGACTCAGCAAGTACATTTAACGAATAACCGAAACATCAAGAGAACAAGGTAATCACAATCCACTTGTAAACACTTCTCTGAACATTTATGGAAATGCATGGAATGGAATAATGCAATGAAGGAATGGACTGCTCACAACTTATACCGGTATAGTGAGTGACACACCCATCGGTGTTCACTTAAGCCCGTACTTAACAAAGTCCGGGGACCCAAATACCGTATGAAGAACGTTTCATACGGGTGTCCGAAACTGCCCACATTGAAATGGTGGGTCTTACATACCCACATTGAAATGGTGGGTATCATGTACCCATACTGGAATTGATGGGACTTACAAAATTCCACTCCCGTGGAAGGAAATAGAACAACATGAATGGAATGAATCAATGAATATGAATGCCATTAACTGAAATCACATGATGTATCCATTCGAAACGAAATAAATATCATGGACGAATATCAAGAACATTCATTATCTTCTCTCACAAGAATTATCACTTGAACCAGAATCGACATCATGGATGAATAACAAGGACATTCACAAACATATCACATCATCAAGCAACAGTCGAAATCAACACATTTTGACATAAGGTACTTGCATGTAATGGAATATGGATGTTGCTTAACACTTTCGATTGAAAACATGGATCTTGGAAATATTAGAAAGAACACAACCACAAATCATTCATCAAGGTGAAGGATTGCAATGTACTTGCCTTTCGCGTTGCGATGCGTTAGTAAGCAACGAAGGTGTTCCCACACGCGATGCTTCGCCGCCTACACAAGTATGTTTCCGAAATAAGAACAACGATATTACATTTCTACCGGTGTTCTACAATATCTCCTGACTACCCAATATACCGCACAGACCCGACTTGAAAACAAACTATTCAGCCAGATTTCAGCCCTTCTGATCAGCGGTACAAGAAAAATCGTATTTAAATATCCGTAACTCATAATGAATTGAAACCAGGGCTTAAATAATCTTAACGCACCAGGCTACAAAACTCTAGTTGGTGGGATCTTTTGATTCGGCCAAAACAGTGGCCTAAACAACAGTTGAAAACACTAACAGATATCTGCCCAGATTTCAGAATAGTGGTAAAGAAAATGACTTAACTTTTATTCTACGGATCCAATAGAGGTGATATTTATCAACTTGAAAATATTATTTAAAGGGCTGCAATAACCTATTTGGGTGAAAGTTCTGAATCTGGCTCTAACTAGATTAAAACCAAGGAACAAACCGACAGTTCCTTCTCGTCAGACAGACAGAACATCGCGCACCAAATAATTCATATCTCCTAAACCGTAAGGCAGAATCCCGTGATCTTGGTGGCTATGGAAATCTAAGAACCCTGGCTACAATTATCTAGGAGGGAATACTCTCCAGATCGGCTTCTAAGAGGTCGAAACTGGCCACGCAAGAATCTGGACAGATTTGATCTATTACCGACGCCGCGTACGCACGAAAGTTAAACATCAAATTAACGAGTTTGGGATCGTTACCCTTGGAGCCTTGCTAGCCCAATGAACACCCAGCGAGGTGCTCCTCCCTCTCCACCTCTCCTCCCTCCCTTTCCCCCTTGGTTCTTCCATGGCCGGCCACCACGGCGAGGATCCGGCGATCCCGGGAGACGGCAGCGCGTGGGGGAAGCGGCAGGAGCGCTCGGGTGTAGGGGAAGAAGGGCGCCCAAGCCATGGTGAGGAAGTAGCAAGGGGAAGGGGCGGCGGCCTGGTGGAGGATAGGAAGAGGTGGCGGCTTGGGGAGGGGAGTGGGGGAGTGAGAGAAGAGACTATGGTTTGAGGGGAGGAAAACCCCCCCTCTTGGCCGGCCCCCCTCATGGGCCTCCCCCCTGGCGGCGGCCCAGGCCTAGCTTGCCAGAGAAAAGCTAAAAACCCCTCGACAAAATGTTAAATTCTAGATTTTTAATTCACTCCTCTCCCGAAACTTCATCCGAAGAAAAATCGAGTCGTCCGGGATATTACACTTGTGATCTAAGCAATGTTTAAGCATATCTTTATTTTCAAATTATTATTTGACTAAGGTGACAAGGAAATGATGATTCAACATGCAATATTTGTTATACAGAGGAACTGGATTAACTGATAATTTAAAAAATAGGAATTTAAAATAACTGAATAAAATTATGCATGCAATAGTAATTTAAAAATAGAATTAAATAATTTTAAAATATTGGGATCAATATGATCAATGGTATAACTTGCCTTGCTCAAATTCTTGGTATTCTAACTCTTTAGATGGATCGAGCTCTCCGGAGTCGTCAAAATCTATACTAGAAAATAAGCCAAATTCAAATAAATTCAAATAATAAACAAATAAATTCAAATGAACATTAAAATTAACTCCAAATGTAATAATTTTAGTTTAGTTAGTTTGATCTTGATTTTATACAAATTTAGAAATTTGATTCACCCAAATCGGAGTTCGTATGAAGAAATACGAGCTCCTGAAGTTTAAAACTAAAGAAAGTACTAAAATCATATTTTATTAATTTTCCTAAATTATTTTTCTAAAGGAAATTTGAATTATTACGCATGCTGACGTCAGCATGCGGAATTTTAGAATTTTGGCCGAATTATTTTCCTAAAGAAAAAGCTTTGTGACACTGACATGGGGGCCAGACAGTCATAGACTGGGTCCACGAAACGGTCAAAGTCCACGAAGGATGATGAGGTACGGCTACCCGATCTTCCGATAGGTTTGATTGTTTTCGTCGTGAGGACGTTGATGCTTCCGAACCGCAGACCGTCACCTCGCAATTCGCTACACCCGCACGACTGTCGTTATCGACCACACTTGCACACGATCAACCTTAGCACGAGGGTTATTGTTCCTGTAAGCAATCGAAGCTACTCACAAGAACAAGGCAGATGCAATCTGAATTGTATTGTGAATATGTATGAAGTTCATAAAGTGGGGTTCCTCAAACCGAGCAATCGGCGAAACTGCAAAGTGGCAGAATAATCTAAGAAAACCCCCTAATCTATGACGGCTATTGTATATATATAGGGGGGAATGAGAGGAAGTTGACATAGGGTTGTGCGGCCGTGGAAAGAGACGTACATAGCCTGGACTCCGACCTCGTCACACTTACAAGGCCGTATTAGACCCAAAATGGTGACGTAGTACCCTATTCACTATTCATGTCATGTATATTTGGTCGAAGACCTGGTCGTAGATTGCTCCCAACGAGTCTTGGGCTCGCCGAGTACTGGTGAAACTGGTCATAGGCCTTCTTGAAGTAGTCGTAGACCCTACAGAACTGGTCGTAGTCCTAGATTCCTAAGTACAAGTAAATCATCTCCGTTAGGCAGCATCATAGAGTTCTCAAATAATACATTCAGCCCTAGAAACGACCTCACCTCATAATTTAAGTGACGTGCACGAGCTCTTGTCATAGGACTTTGTAGTTCAGCAACTGACTTTAGAGGATTTTGTGTAGTGCGTGTATCCGAAGGAGTGATATCCTCATCATTCTCCCCCTCTTGAATTGGAGTCGTCCTTGACTCAAGCTCATCTTCTTCTCCCACGTATGGTTTCAAATCTGAAATGTTAAATGTGGGTCTAACCCCAAAATCTTTAGGTAACTCCAATTGATATGCATTAGCATTTATCTTCTTAATTATCTTAAACGGTCCATCAGCTCGAGGCATCAACTTTGATTTTCTTAATTTCGGAAACCTATCCTTTCTCAAATGAACCCAAACTAAATCACCCGGTTCAAATTTGACAGCTTTCCTACCTTTACTTCCAGCAACCCAATACTTTTTAGTCATACGCTCTATATTCTATTTAGTTGTTTCATGCAACTTAAGAATAAATTCAGCATGCATCTAAATTAACTTTTTCAAAGGTAGGCAAAGGTAATAAATCAATAGGAGTACGGGGGTTAAAACCATACACTGTCTGAAATGGATTTACCTTGGTGGTGGAGTGTACTGACCTATTGTAAGCAAACTCAATATGCGGTAAACACTCTTCCCATATCTTCAAATTCTTCTTTAAAACAGCCCGCAACATGGTGGATAACGTGCGGTTGACAACCTCTGTTTGTCCCTCAGTTTGGGGAAGGCACGTAGTAGAAAACAACAGTTTTGTCCCCAATTTATTCCAAAGTGATCTCCAAAAGTGGCTCAAAAACTTCACATCGCGATCCGAGACAATAGTATTGGACACTCCATGTAAGCGAATGATTTCTCTGAAAAACAAATCAGTTATGTTTATAGCATCATCGCTCTTGTGATAAGATATAAAATGTGCCATTTTAGAAAATCGATCCACTACTACAAAGATACTATCCCTCCCCCTCTTTGTCCTAGGCAATCCTAAAATAAAATCCATAGAAATATCCTCCCAAGTGGCGCTAGGAATAGGAAGAGGCATATAAAGTCCATGTGGATTGAGACAGGACTTAGCTTTGTTGCATGTGGTGCAGCGAGCCACGTAGCGCTCGACATCGCGCCTCATCTTTGGCCAAAAGAAGTGGGTGGACAGCACATCTTCTGTCTTCTTTGCTCCGAAATGCGCCATCAAACCTCCTCCATGCGCCTCCTGCAACAACAAAAGACGAACGGAGCTAGCTGGAACGCATAGCTTGTTAGCACGATAGACCAGACCATCATTCAGCACATATTTATTCCATATTTTCCCTCCTTTACAATGTTCAAGCACTTCCTTAAAGTCCAAATCAGTAGCATATAAATCCTTAATGGCCTCCAAACCAAAAATCTTATGATCAAGTTAGGATAACATGGCATAATGTCTAGAGAGCGCATCAGCAATCACATTGTCCTTACATTTCTTATGTTTTATGATATATGGAAATGACTCAATAAATTCTACCCATTTAGCATGTCGTTTATTCAGTTTATCTTGACTTCTAATATGTTTTAGCGATTCATGATCAGAATGTATAACAAATTATTTAGGCCATAGATAATGTTGCCAAATTTGAAGCACGCGAACTAAAGCATACAATTCTTTGTCATAGGTGGAATAATTCAGACTAGGCCCATTTAGTTTCTCGCTGAAATATGTAACCGGTTTACCTTCTTGAATCAATACACCACCTATCCCAATCCCGCTAGCGTCACATTCAATCTCAAAAGTCTTACCAAAATCAGGGAGTTGGAGTAGGGGTGATTGGGTGAGCTTCTCTTTCAACAAGTTGAATGCCTTCTCTTGCGCAGGTCCCTATTGGAAAGACACTCCTTTCTTTGTCAATTCATTCAATGGTGCGGCAATGGTGCTGAACTCCCGCATAAAACGTCGATAGAATCCAGCAAGGTTGTGGAAGCTCCACACTTGTGACACAATGGTAGGCGTTGTAACACCCCAGACCAGCACTGGGCCTAGAATGCCACTAAACTACCCGAACAACTAAGAAACATCAACACACTAAGAAATTTTAGCAAGCAAAACATTAATAAAACCCGTCCACGGGTCACAATAGAATATGAATAAAGATTGATCAAGCTTGAACAATTAAGCAAGGGAAACATAACCAGGCAAGTAGTAACAAGTCCTAGATAATCCAGCAATAAGGAATAAAAAGGTTCTCATGGCAATTAATCATGTGTCTGAAGTATGAAACTATCACATGTGCTCTATTCGCTTTCAAATGTGGTGCCCTCGAAGATCACCTAAAGACAACAAAAGAGCAAGGGTGAGTCCACGACTCAGCAAATACATTAATATACAACGAACAATGAAAAATCAATAGAATTTAATAGCTTCATTATCATCACTTATACTTCTATTAATATCATCATGCTACTCTCGTCTCTTTGTTTTCACATGCATCATTCTACATATATCAATGCAACTCTACTCTACATGTCCACATGCACTTCTTTCGCGTATACCGGTATAGCATGAGTGAATGCTCGCGACAGCACTCACTCTCAAGCCCGTTCCTCCTCTAGGATCGGGGACCTTCTCCAGCCCCGTGGAGTTGTGATCAATCATGATGACCTTCTCATATGCAAAGATGCTTATGAATGCAAAAATACAAAACTTCATCGTATTTATCATATCCAATTTTCCTCATGTTCGTCAACAAGATAAAATCATACCATTCCATTGTTTGCAATTAAATAAAATAAAAGCACAACAATAATGGTAATATAAGATAAAGAAAACAGTGATCAATCATTGATCGTTGTCTACCATGCACTTGCCTTTACTAGTTGCGACGCACAATTTGGCTAGAAGATGGCAACAAGTACGACGCCTCTCCTATATTAAATACTCAAATTTCAATACAAGCTACAACATCATAAGAAAAGCAATCAATCGACATCGCTCCTACCCGTCCCTAAATCTACCACACTTCCCTGGTACGGAACAGTCACTCCTTGCTGTCCTGGTACTAAAAAAGTGTAACTTTTGACTCAAAAGTCCGATCATGGAAAGCCACCGACATCTGGAATCTACACAAAATTCCCCACTTTTTCTTACATTACCATAACTTCTAATTAAATCATCTAACCCTCCGTTTTTATCCCAGAAGACCGATCTGTCATCTTCTGGACAGCGTGTCTTACTAAATTCATAACTTTTCTTTTACCCGGCCAAAATTTGAGTTCTTGGATTATACAGAATCCTTGGACAATTATCTACATCTTTTATGTAGATCAAAAACTCTAATTAGTCTATTTACTATTTTTAATCTTTAGTCTACCAAAACAGTGCCGAAAGACGACAACTACAAAGACAACAGTCTTCCAAAATTCATAACTCGAATTATACTTGTCCGCTCGACATGATTAAATATTATATAGAAAGATATCAAAATTATCTACAATTAACTAGTAGTTGACATTCCCAAAATTCACCATTAAGGTATCCGAATAAATCGTACAACAGAACAACAGACTGCCCAGATCCAATAATCGGCCCCTCGATTAGAAAAATCTAAAACCTCTCTAATTAATCTCAACTATAATCTCTAATTAACCTGGCAAAACAGAGAGAAAACAAAATTACAGATCGTTATCGATAAGAATTTAGATCGCGGCTTCTTTTCTTCTAATTTTTCTAAACTCTTTTCTTTACTATTTTTTTTCCTTCTCCACGTTCTTCCTCTCACCTCTACTATTCAAGCTAGCATTCATGTGCAACACGTAGCTAACTAGTTGCGGTAGTTTATTTTACTCGGGAGCTGTTGGTGGCATTATATTACACATACGCATGCAAGGCAGCAAAACATCCGAAGGCATTCAATGCTAACTAGTGGTACTTACGTGTACGAGCCGGTGTCAATCTGCTGCAGGAAGCGTTGGCCGATCTGAGAGCGAATCCTTCACGCACGGGTAGGCAGAGTGCCGGCTGCATGGGAAAAACAACGACGGCGACTGGCACGCATGCACTCGGGCGGCTTCCCTCACGGTAGATGGTGACACGCACCCGCGGAAGGCGACAACGAATCGGCTTCTCGTACGCGGCACAGGCAACACGGCAGCCGAATCAGCTCCCCGTATGTGGTGGCGAGAAGAAAAAACGGTTGGCGGCTAGGGTGGAGGGAAAAAAAAGAAAAGGCTGCTAGGGTTTCTCCCCATGATACTTTTATAACTCACACAGTCTACCCCTTCTGTAAAACTCCAAGATATTCTATTTTCACGTATCTACTTTGTTTAATTACGCATAGGCCCTTAGGAGGTTATTATTATTATTATTCAGAATATTACATTCTACCCCCCTTAACAGAATTCGACCCCGAATTCTACTCAGCGTTCTACACAAGGAACAACTACACTTATGAAATTAAACATCAAATCACATGTACCCGACGTGAACTACTCTGGATATTGCTCGCGCATGCGAGACTCCAACTCCCAAGTTGCTTCTCTCTCAGACTGATGAGTCCATAGCACCTTGACGTATACCAACGTCTTGTGCCTCAGTACTCGCTCTGAACTCTCTAGAATACGCACCGGATGCGACTCGATTGTGAGGTCTTGCTCAATAGTCAGCGGCTCCAACGAAACCTTATGCTCTGGGTCCCTCCAAAACTTTCTTAGTATTGAGACGTGAAACACATTGTGAACCCCACACATGGACTCAGGAACGTCCAGACGGTAGGCTAACTTTCCAATTCTTGCAATAATCGGGAACGGTCCCACATACCTTGGGCTAAGCCTCCCTTTGGTATCGAATCAGACAATGCCTTTTGTGGGAGACACTCTTAGGAGCATCTGGTCACCCACCACAAACTCCAAGTCACGCCTCCTCACATCTGCATAGCTTTTCTGTCTGCTCTGAGCTGCTAACAGATTCTGCCTTACCATGGCCACACGCTCAACGGTCTTCTGAGTCCAGTCCGGACCCAAAACTGCCTTCTCTCCTACTGCATCCCAACAAAGTGGCGATCTGCATTTCCGCCCATAAAGAACCTCGAATGGTGCTGCTCTAATGCTGGAATGGTAACTATTATTATAAGCAAACTTTGCAAGTGGCAACTGGTCCTCCCAACTACCCTTCCAAGACAAAACGCAACACCACAACATATCCTCCAAAGTCTGGATAGTGCGCTCTGACTGCCCATCAGTCTGAGGATGAAACATTGTCCTAAGGCGAAGCTGTGTGCCCAACGCACTCGGGCAGCTTCCCTCACGGTAGATGGCGACGCACACCCGCGGAAGGCGACAACGAATCGGCTTCTCGTATGCGGCACAGGCAACGCGGTAGCCGAATCAGCTCCTCGTATGTGGTGGCGAGAAGAAAAAACGGTTGGCGTCTAGGGTGGAGGAAAAAAAAGAAAAGGCTGCTAGGGTTTCTCCCCATGATACTTTTATAACTCGCACAGTCTACCCCTTCGTAAAACTCCAAGATATTCTATTTTCACGTATCTACTTTGTTTAATTATGCATAGGCCCTTAGGATGTTATTGTTATTGTTATTATTATTATTATTCAGAATATTACAGGCATCGGCCAGCTTTGGATGGCTATAATCTTTGTCTCATCCAACTCAATTCCCTGTGGTGTCACAACATAACCAAGAAATGCAACTCGATTGGTGTAAAAGGTGCACTTCTCGAGGTTACCAAACAAACGTGCATCTCTCAACGCATTAAAAACAACACGTATATGATTCAAGTGTAGCTCATGTGACTTGCTATAAATTAAGATATCATCAAAGTAAACCACCACAAATTTTCCAATGAAAGGGCGTAAAACCTCATTCATTAACCGCATAAAAGTGCTAGGTGCATTAATTAGACCGAAAGGCATCACTAACCACTCATATAGTCTGAACTTAGTTTTAAAAGCAGTTTTCCATTCATCTCCCAATTTCATTCTAATCTGGTGGTAACCACTCCGCAAGTCAATCTAGCCTAGGAATAGAATGACGATACCTTATGGTAATATTATTAATGGCTCTGCAATCAACACACATACGCCAACTACCGTCTTTCTTAGGAACCAAAAGAACAGGAAAAGCAGGACTAAGGCTTTCTCTTACGTACCCATGGTCCAAAAGATCTTGGACTTGTCGTTAAATTTCCTTAGTTTCCTCCGGATTGGTCCTATATGCAGCACGGTTTGGCAAAGTCGCTCCTGGGATCAAATCAATTTGATGCTCAATCCCTCAAATAGGTGGTAATCCCAAGGGTATCTCTGCTGGAAATACATCCACATACTTCTGCAAAAGATTAGCAACAGCAGGAGGCAAAGAGGTAGATATATCCTCAAGTGAATATAGAGCATTTTTGCATAACAAAGCATAGCATGGGAGCTCATTATCATAAATTTCAGTAAGTTTACATTTAGTGGCATGCATAACACACCCCTTTAATTTAATTCCCTTAGACTTAGAATTATACGCACTTTCTTCCCTTTAGGTGGGAAAACACATTTTGCTACTTGCTGATTTTCATAACCATGCTTATTAGTGTTTCTTTCATTTTTAGCGCGCTCTTCTTCATCTTTCAAAATTTCAGCGGGTGTCAAAGGCAACAACTTAATCTTCTTGCCCTCATGTGAGAATGAGTAGGTATTAGCTCTACCATTGTAACATCCCAAAAATGGATTTGTGTTTCAAATGTAAGAAAATCAGGAGAAATTAAAACTTTTCTTGCATCTGGAAGCCCTTGGTTGTTTCTGTAATCCTTTTGAGAAGAATTATAGAAAATCAAAACTAAATCCTCATTTGACTCCAATCAAAAACCTCCTTGGCATAGATCTCATGCCAAACCCTTGGAGATATTTCTCCTGAGTTCTAGGGAGGCTTGGTAACACCTCTGAATTATCTCATGATTTTTAGAAATTATTTGGTAATTTTTGGGGCAAATCAAAGCTTGGTCAAACCCTAATTCACACCTTCTGAAATTTCTGGAGAAAAATGCAGTGCATAAAAATCTCTGAAAATTTTATGAGAGGTTCCTCCTGCAGTCAGCAGCCTCTAGTTAAAATTTCATAATTTTTGGAGCTTGTTTGCTACCTCAAACAAATTCCTCAAAAATCAGTATTTAAATTTAAACCCTAATGGTTTTCACTGTTCCTTGGGTTCGAATTGGACTCGGACTCGAGCCACTTGACTCGGCCCAGTCAACTAACTGCACCACCTCGGTCGTTTGGGCGCGAGCGTTGTGCGTTGTTGGATCGGCATCGAACGGCCCACGATCGCGTGAACGTTCGGACCATCCGAGCGCGCTGATCCATTTGAACCGTTGGATTCTAAATCAACGGCTCACGATCGTGTGAACGTTCGGACCGTCCGAACGCCTCGCGCAACGTGAAACGTAGGATCCAAATAAACGGTCCAGGATTAAGTGAGCGTTCGAATCGTTATAATCACCCCGTTCGATTTGAACCGTTCGATTTCAATCCGACGGTGGATGAGTCGTCTCCTTCCTCGGGACGGAGCGCGCGTCTGAGTCAAGCAATGGCGTGAGCAGAGGAGAAGCGCTCAGTGTGGAGTCACCTCTGTGGTCACCTTTAAACGGCTATCTCTGCGCGCATTAAATGCCCGTCGTGCTCCTCCCTCAGAAGTCCATGGTTCAACTGCTCCCGTCGCTCTCAAGTGCTCTCATGGCAGTATTGACCGAGGAGAAATATCGCCGTTGCTCTCTGCCATTCTAAGCTATTTAAGCTTCATTGCTTCACCCTTGGCTTCCTTTAGCACTTCCGCAACTCCAGCTAGCACTCACGAGCTTGGTTGAGCTGCAACTATTCGAAATCCATTCGGCCGCCATTGTTGAGTTTGGAGCTTGGTGAAGGCGGTGCACACAGGGTTCTCTCCTTCCAATTTTTGCTCCCTCTGCTCCACCTTTACTGTCTGAAGCTTAACCCTCACTCAATTTGGTTCTTTTCATTCAGGGTTGGATTGAATTTGGATTTCCCCATTTTCGGCCGAAATCCTCATTCCTCTTCACCAGAATAGACTCGACCCTTTTCTGTGCCTTCTCCAAGCTCAGGTAACTTCTTATTAGTCCCTAGTTGTGAGACCCAGGTTTATCGGGCTTGTAATGCTTAACCATCCACTTGGTCCTAGCATCACAAATCAGATAATCCGAGACTCGAGACATGTATACTTCCCAGAAATGCAGTATACACACCTCTTTACAAAGTTCATGCATCAATCCCATTCATTCACATAGAACCGAAGCATAAACAACAATCCAAAATATAACATAAATAGAAGATAGCGATTTACAAGAGAGAGGCCGACCGGCCAAATGACATATACATAAAGAAATTTAACAGCGGAAGCAAAAGTGCCATAAGATGGCTATAAAACAAAAGAGCCAATCAGTGTGCCTTTAACCCACAAGGCAACCGACCGGACCGCCAAGCTAGTCGTCGAATCCACAGCACATCTCACAAAAGTGAGGCCCTTGGGGCTCACCTTCCTCCCCTGCAAACAAAAGCAGCCGGCAAAAGCCGGTGAGTACTTTGAATGTACTCGCAAGACTTACATGTGGAATAACAAACCTGTACATATGCTACATGCAAGCTCATTGAAGTGGAGGCTGTATGTTTCATTTTAGCATAAAGCAAGTTTTCATTTGCAATAATGTAATAGATTGAAAGCAATTTAACAAATCTGTTTTTAATGTTCAAATAACCGAAAGAACAATACTAATAACAGTAAATAGAAGACAACAATCCTGGAAGTGACTAAACCATTAGTCACCACAACAATAGCATGAACTACCCATTCATGCCAACCATGTCAAATTTTAGTTTAAAAAGTTGTAGTCTAGTTCTTGCACGACCTTACCAAGCATGTCCATAACCTAGGACGAGGCTATTCGAATAGTTTTATACCCTGCAGGGGTGTAGCAATGTACCCACACGCCAGACCGCCTTTTTGCCAAGCTATTAAGCACACTTCCTTAGGTATGCCGGCACGGCTAAGTCCTACGAGACATTTCCAATATTGTGAATTATTCACGAGCCGCCCGTATGGATAGAAACCCATACGTTGTGTCGGAGTCATCGTAAAGCCTCGGTCAACTACCCTTCCCGGGTAAAGCCTTGGACAACTACGACGCTCCTCGAGGTGGAGAGCCTACCCGGAATCTCCACCACCGCACACCCAACACAAGAACACCGAGAACACATATCATGTTTCACACAACACACACAACCCCCTCCTGTGACTCGGAGATAACCCACGCCAAAGTACTTAGTCAAGAGAGGTCCCATATCCCTCTCGCGTGGTTAGCACGCATAAGCGCTTGGCTTAGTGACACAAGTAACTCGGTCCTTAGGGACCCATGCACCTTTCCTTGTCACACCCAACAATCACACCAACATGCCATTGTGCCCAAGTCAAATCATTTTGTTCCATTTTCGGTTTTTACAAAACAAAAGCATAAGGTGCTGAACCAAAAATAAACAAAATGATTTGTGTGATCAAGGTCATCGACTAAGTCGATAACCGCCCAATTCTACCGGTAGCTAAGCATTTCTAAGCATGACATCGCAAAGACAGTAAAAGAGCATAATTAAATCACCGGGCTCTAATTCACCAGCGATGATAATAACTTAGGGTTGTGGCAGGGGATAACATTTTAATGGCAACAATGCATTAGGAATAGCTACCTCTAAACAGGGCAAAAATAATTGGACACAAAAGCAATGCATACATATAGTTTGTAAACAAGATATTAGACTTTGAAAGTAATGGGATTAACATGATCAAACATCTTGCCTGCTTGCTGTGGGTCAGGGTGCTGCTGAGGATCAACAACAAAGTCAAAGTGCTCTTCGGATCCTAACGAGAAAGCGAAAAACAAACGATAAGAGCGAATAAAATGCAAAGAACCAACAGTAAACCTTCTCCAAAAATCCTAAAACTTTTACAGTAGCTAGATAATGATTTATAAAGAATTTAGCAACAAGAACCAATTGATTTGGATCCTCAATGCAAAAGATATGGCCAAGACAATTCTGCTCAGCTTTTATAAATAAAAAAAGCTACTATTCATTAGCAAAAATTTCTGGAGCTATACTGAGGTTGGAAACATTTTTAGATTAAATTTTAGTTAAAAACATAACCAACAAAATTTGAATCAACCGAAAAGGATTTGAAATGAATTAGTTATGCATTTTACAAGTTATCATATTTTTCAGTTGATAAATAAATCCTTTCGGGAAAATCAGAATTTAGAAATGACGTGGCCGAACCTGGGACTCTGATCTTGGATCCAACGGCCCAAGCCCCGGCGCCCACGCGCGCACACGCGATTCACAAACCCTAACCGCTCACCGTTGGATCTGGATCCAACGGTTCACGCGGATCAGGGCGTCCGGCGGTCCGAACGCTCACACGCATAGGACCCGTTGATCTTGGATCCAACGGTCCATACGCGCAGCAACAGAGCGAACACGCCAACCTTAAACATCAACCGTTGGATGAAAAATGAACGAACCAGATGCCAAAGGATGTCCGGCGGTCCGAACGTCTACACGCACGTGGACCGTTGATCTTGGATCCAACGGTTCACGTTGATCCAAGCGCTGAGCGGTTTGAAACGCTCACCCGCACGCGAGCCGTGGATCCGGATCCAACGATCCACGCTATCTCGCATCGGGACCGTTGATCTTGGATCCAACGGTCCACGGATCAAGGCGCGCGTTACGTTCAAACTTCAGCGCAACCTTGGACCGTAGATCTTAGGATCGACGGTCCACAATGATCTACGTTCAAACGTTCGTCCTGTTTTCGTCCGACAAAAATGACCAGGAAAGAACGGCTCGCCGCCGGCGGCTCTGGCCGCGGCGGTGCGAGCAAGTGCCCAAAATGGGTTGCTAACAATCTTGCGCACCCAAAGAAACAAGAAATTTCAGCTGCGGCGTTCTAGAACGCCGGCAAGCCGGAGATGACAGAGATGACCGAAAACGGTCAAAAACGAAAATGGCATACGAGCTCTGCTGCGGTCCAAACAAGCGGGTGCCAATCAACTAGGGACTAAAGAGGGGTTAGCTGAGCACGGAGAAAGCACAGAGAGGACTGGAGCTGCTCAGATGAAGAAAAATAGGGCTTTCGGCCGAAAAGGGGGAAATCCAAAATTGATCTGCGCTCTGCAAGCAAACGAAAAATTGAGTGAGGTCTATTGCTCACAGAGAGGAGAGGAAGCTAAGGTAGCAAGTAATTTGAGTGAGAAAGATCGGAGCACCACTTTCACCGAAGAACTTGAAGCTTCAACAATGGCGGCCGAGAACAAATTTTTGAAATGGAGCTCGAGCAATGCACAAGCAGTGGCTCTGGAGCACAAGGGTGTCCGAAAGAAGCTAAGGAAGCCTCTGGTAGAGTTTTATAGCCGGAGGAGCAAGAGGGGAGCAACGGCAAGAAAAATGGCGTTACGAGTTGAGGTCGATCGAGGGTGACGGGAGCAAATGCGAGGCGGCGGCGATCGTGGAGGCGACCGGACGGGAGCATTAAATGCGGAAAAGCCGTTGGCCTAAAGGAGACGCGACTCGGCTCTGCCGAAGAAGTCTTGCACGCCACCATTGTTGACTTCGGCCGTAAGCGAGCGAGGAAGACGACGAACGACGGCCGTCGGATCGAAATTGAACGGTTCAAATCGAACGGGGTGATAATAACGATTCGAACGCTCACTTAATCCTGGACCGTTGATTTGGATCCTACGGTTCACATTGCGCGAGGCGCTCGGATGGTCCGAACGTTCCCGCGAATCTGAGCCCTTGATTTAGAATACAACGGTTCACATGGATCGGCGCGCTCGAATGGTCCGATCGTTCACTCGAATCGTGGGCCGTTTGATGCTGATCCAACGACGCACAACGCTCGCGCTCGATCGACCGCGCCGGTGCAGTTAGTTGATCCGATCGAACCGAATGGCTTGAACCCGAGTGTGACTTGAGTCCAAGGAACAGTAAAAAGCTGATTTTGAGTTATTTGCTGAGCTGACCTAGGATAATTAATTAAGATAGCAAACAAGCTCCAATAATTTTGAAATTTTAACTGGAGGTTGTTGACAGCAGGAGGAACCTTATATAAAATTTTTAGAGACTTTTATGCACTGCATTTTTCTCTAAAAATTCCAGAAGGCTATATTAGGAGTTTGACTAATGTTTGACTTGTCTCAAAAATTATCAAATAATTTCTGAAAATTATGAAATAATTCTGAGGTGTTAAACATCACTCCTAGGTCCAATGAAAATTATTTTCAGGGGTTGGGCACCAGATTTTCATTGAGGAGGTTTATGACTTGAATTTAATTGGGGAAATTTTGAGTTTTAATTTCCACCAATTAAAGGAAAGAGGTTTCAAACACTGTAACAATACATGAGGCAGCAAAAGTTTTAATTTATCCTCATTTTTATTACATTTGAAACACAAACCCAATTTGGGATGTTACAAAACCTCCCCCCCCTTACAAAAATCTCGTCCCGAGATTTGGCTTACTCGGTAAAGGAAGAGGGGTAGTCTGCACGCAGACGATCTTCCCTTTCCCAAGTAGCCTCATCCTCGGAATGATTTGACCACTGAACTTTGAGGAACCTGGTGGTTTTATTCCTTGTTCTTCGTTCAGCCTCATCGAGTATGCGAACAGGATGCTCGCGATAGGTCAAATCTTCTTGGACATCGAGAGTTTCCAACGGAGCTTCCTCAGTTGGAACACGGAGGCACTTCTTTAATTGGGACACATGGAACACATCATGTACCCCTTCGAGTGCCGCTGGCAAA
This sequence comes from Hsuehochloa calcarea, assembly GCA_036346395.1. NCBI lineage: Eukaryota > Viridiplantae > Streptophyta > Magnoliopsida > Poales > Poaceae > Hsuehochloa > Hsuehochloa calcarea. The sequence continues at coordinate 13,472,109 of CM070607.1, forward strand.
TCCAACTTATAGGCAACAGCTCCCTTCTTCTCGATAACACGGTAAGGACCGACATATCGAGGAGCTAACTTGCCCTTGACGCCGAAACGCTGATGGCCCTTCAAAGGAGAGACTTTGAGATAAACAAAGTCATCAGGCTCAAAGCTCAACTCACGACGACGGCGATTCGCATAGCTCTTTTGCCTGGATTGAGCTGTGCGCAACCGATCACGAATGAGCTGGACTTGACTCTCAGCCTTATTGATCGAGTCCGGACCAAAGAAAGGTCTTTCGCCCGTCTCAGACCAGTTCAACGGGGTTCTGCACTTTCTCCCGTACAAGGCCTCGAAAGGTGACATGCCAAGACTGGCTTGAAAACTGTTGTTGTAGGATAACTCGGCAAATGGCAAGTATTTCTCCCAATTCTTTCCATAGGAGAGAACGCAAGCACGGAGCATGTCTTCCAACACTTGGTTGACCCTTTCGGTCTGACCATCAGTTTGGGGGTGGTATGCTGTGCTAAAGGTAAGACGGGTTCCCATAGCCTCTTGCAAACTTTGCCAAAAGCGAGAGGTGAAAAGAGAACCACGATCCGAGACAATTGTCTTGGGTACCCCATGTAAGCTCACGATGCAGGCAATGTAGAGGTCCGCCAAAAGACCTACACGGAGATCCGTCTTGACTGGAAGGAAGTGAGCCACCTTAGTTAGCCGATCAACGACAACCCAGATGGCATCATTGCCCTTGGAAGTACGAGGCAGACTGGTGATAAAATCCATCCCGATCGAATCCCACTTCCATTCAGGAATAGGCAAAGGTCAAGCGATCTGCTGACGCCGATGCTCGGCCTTGACACGACGACACACGTCGCACTTTCGGCAACAAACCGCAATTTCCCTCTTCATTGGGTCCACCGAATCTCTGCGGAGATCTTGATACATCTTCGTGGCCGGGATGAATAGACAAAGCGAATCATGGGCTTCGTGGAGAATCAAATTCCGCAATTCCATGTCCTTTGGAACCACAAGGCGTTGTCCGAACCTTACAACACCATGCTCATCCTCAGAGAAGCACTTGGCTGTTCCGTTCTTGACATTTTCCTTAAAGTTGTTCAATCCAACATCTGATTGTTGGGCGATCTTAATCCGATCCACCAAGGTTGGTTGCACAACCAGGGTAGCGAGGGAACCATGCTCAACCAAACCTAAGTTGAGACGCTGAAATTCTTCCAGAAGGGTGGGCTGACGCTCCTGGAGCAATAAGGCATTGCAATGCGCTTTCCGACTAAGCGCATCGGCAACGACATTCGCCTTGCCCGGATGGTAGTGAATACCCATGTCATAGTCCTTGATCAACTCCAACCATCTCTTTTGCCTGAGGTTCAGATCTGGTTGGGTGAACAAATACTTTAGGCTTTTGTGATCCGAATACACTTCGCAACGATTACCGATGAGGTAATGTCGTCAAATCTTAAGTGCATGAATCACCGCAGCTAATTCCAAGTCATGGGTAGGATAGTTGAGTTCATGAGGTCTCAATTGCCTTGATGCATAGGCCACTACCTTGCCTTCTTGCATAAGGACACAACCGAGTCCTCGACGAGAAGCATCGCAAAAGATATCGAAGCTTCGATGGATATCGGGAAGAACGAGGACGGGAGCAGTGGTCAAACGCTCCTTAAGTACTTGGAAGCTTTCCTCACAAGCATCGGACCACAGGAACTTCTTGTCCTTCTTGAGCAACTCCGTCATCGGCTTCGCGATCTTGGAGAAGTTCTCGATAAAACGGCGATAATATCCCGCTAAACCGAGAAAACTCCGCACTTCGGTTACCGAAGTAGGCTGACACCAAGAAAGAACATCGCTGATCTTACCAGGATCAACGGCTACGCCTCCTGCTGAAAGAACATGACCCAAGAAGGCCACTTCCTTCAACCAGAATGCGCACTTGCTGAACTTTGCATACAGCTGGTGCTCACGAAGCTTGCCTAACACAAGCCTCAGATGCTCATCATGTTCCTCATCGTCCTTGGAATAGATAAGAATATCATCGATGAAGACCATGACAAACTTATCCAAATACTCCATGAATACCGAATTCATGAGGTTCATGAACAAGGCGAGGGCATTGGTTAAGCCAAATGACATGACGGTGTATTCATACAAGCCGTAGCGAGTAGAAAACGCCGTCTTTGGAATATCCTCCGGTCGTATCCGAACTTGATGATATCCCACTCTCAAATCAATCTTGGAGAATACTCGAGCTCCAGTTAATTGATCGAAGAGATCATCAATGCGGGGCAATGGATACTTGTTCTTTACCGTCACCTCATTAAGCGGACGGTAATCCACGCACATGCGTAAGGTATTGTCCTTCTTCTTTACGAAGATTGCTGGACAACCCCACGGAGATGAGCTAGGGCGGATAAAACCTTTCTCTTGCAGCTCATTCAATTGCTTCTTCAACTCCACCAACTCGTTCGGTGGCATCCGATAATGCCTCTTTGAAATCGGGGCGGTACCGGGAACCAACTCAATGACAAACTCGAGGTCACGAACTGGTGGCATCCCTGGAAGATCTTCAGGAAAGACATCAATGAAGTCACGAACTGTGGGGACTTCACTAATATCTAGAGCGGGCTTCGCTTCAAGCGCGAAGAGATGCGGACCTAACAGCTTCGGCGAAAAGCAAACCTGCTCGCCGGAAGGACTAGATAGAGAGACACACTTCTTGGCACAATCGATTTGTCCCTTATGCTGAGACAACCAATCCATACCAAGAATTACATCTAAACTTGCTGAATGGAGGAGGATAATATTCGCGGAGAATCTCACTCCCTCGATCTCAATTGAAACATCCCTACACTCTAATTCTGCTCTCAACTCCGAACCGGGAGAGCGAATGAGCAACGGGACCAACAATGGAGTAAAAAGGAGCTTACTAATAGCAGCAAAAGACTCAGAAACAAAAGAATGAGATGCTCCTGAATCAAACAATACAGTAGCAGAATGAGAGTTAACAGAAAGCGTACCCAGCACGACGTCGGGTGCCTCCTGTGCCTCCTCTGCTGAGATAAGGTTGACGCGACCACTACCCACGCCTTGGGTGGTAGGGACAATCTTCAGGTCCTGAAAAGAACCACCTCCTAGCCCGCGTCCTCCATTAGGACGAGGGGCTGCTCCTGTCTTCTTAGGGCATTGGTTCGCATAATGCCCCTTCAGTTGCTTGGCGGCAAGTAACCCTTGGCACGGGTTGCGGGGCCACCTGCCGACTCGCAGTGCACGTGGATCGGGCACGGACTGCGAAGGGCGAAGAACAGTCGACGGCCTCGAAGTCTTTGGCTTCACGACGCGACCCGAGAAGGATCAAGCGGGATAGCCGCCCTAGAGGACTTGTGGGCCTCCCACTTACGCTATGGAATCCACAAGCGCTCTCCCGAGTGCTCGGCGACAATGGCCTTGTCCACCAAGGCCTGGAAATCCGGGAAGTCGATGATGGATAGCTTGTCCTGAAGCTCCTCAGACAAACCATCCTTGAACTTCTCTTGCTTGGCCTCATCAGTGGCCACCTCCTCCGAGCATAACGAGCCAAATGGTTAAACTCGTGCAGTACTCAGAATCAGAAACGCCTTGTCCGAGCGACAAGAACTCCTTCTTCTTGACCTCATCAGTAGGAAGGAATGTGACTCGACGGAAGGCAGTGCGAAACTCCTCCCAAGTGACGGTGTGGCCTTCAGGCTGCATGGCGAGAAAGCTCTCCCACCAAGACAAAGCTGCACCCTCCAGCTGGTGCGATGAGAACAGCGCCTTCTCGTGCTCTTGCAACTGCGCTATGCGGAGCTTGCGCCAACCGCACGAAGCCAATCGTGCGTCAAGCGGGTCCTCGGACTGAGAACGAGGGTGAGTGCGAAGAAACTCTGCGAGTCCCCCACGCTGCTGGTGTCCACTCCCTTGCCCGGATCCTGAAGCACCGGTAAGGGCGGAAGTGTTGCGCGCGATGACGTCCAGAAGAACCTCCTGTCCTCTGCACGGTTGCGCTCGATCTCGAGAAGGACCTCGGCCATGGTCGGAGGAGGAGGAAGATCTCGTCGGACGGTGATCGCCTTGGCGCACTGGTGCGCCCGCCATCTGTTACAAGAAACTTGGGTTAAAAAAAAAACTAGACCCGAAAACAAAGCCGAAATGAAGCAAAAAGCTAATGACTAGGGAAATGGAATAACCCCTAATCGAAAGCCAAAAACAACAAGTGTATAAACTTTTTAAAAAGGCGTACAAAAAGACTCCAAAACAGCAAGGAAGCCGCAAACCAAGGCTCAACTTCCCAATGCAACTAACCCGTATTGAATGAACGAGTAATTGATTGAGAAGATAAAAATCAGAAGATTAAGGTAAGATCTAATACCATTAAAGAGTAAGGTGCAATCAACGAAAATAGTGTTAGATACATAGTTAACTAGTATCACATCTTACCCTTCTATTCCCACAAGTTTTAGTTGATTAAACTCTCATTTTCTACCCCATTAGAAACCATCGAGCTTCTTTGTCCGAAATTGAAGTTCTTTGAGCGATTTTGCATCCAAGCTCCCAAATAAGTCTTCCATTCTAGAAACTTCAAAATCTGGCACACTTCAACTTGCCAAGCTCAGTGGTCCCATCAGAAACCATTGAGCTCATTGTCTGAAATTGAAGCGTCTTTGTCAGATTCCGCATCCAAGCCTCTAGCCGAAATCTTCAGTCCAGAAACTTCAAAACCCTAAGCACTTCAATTTGCCAAACTCAGTGGTTCCCAAAACCCATTTAATCGATAACACTATCTTTGAAAAGGAGATGAGAGGAAAACAACCTTTAAAACTCAAATCAGAGTGAGATGAGATGAAGAAAGCTAAGATAGGTAAGGAATAAAATCTGAGAATTCCTTAAGCTTTCACAAACCATTTGATACTTTGAAAATAAGGTTTTCCAAAATATCCTAGAGACGACCAAGCTTGGGTTACTACGGTCAGTATGGCTCTGATACCAAACCTTGTGAGACCCCGGTTTATTGGGCTTGTAATGCTTAACCATCCACTTGGTCCTAGCATCACAAATCAGATAATCCGAGACTCGAGACATGTATACTTCCCAGAAATGCAGTATACACACCTCTTTACAAAGTTCATGCATCAATCCCATTCATTCACATAGAACCGAAGCATAAACAACAATCCAAAATATAACATAAATAGAAGATAGCGATTTACAAGAGAGAGGCCGACCGGCCAAATGACATATACATAAAGAAATTTAACAGCGGAAGCAAAAGTGCCATAAGATGGCTATAAAACAAAAGAGCCAATCAGTGTGCCTTTAACCCACAAGGCAACCGACCGGACCGCCAAGCTAGTCGTCGAATCCACAGCACATCTCACAAAAGTGAGGCCCATGGGGCTCACCTTCCTTCCCTGCAAACAAAAGCAGCCGGCAAAAGCCGGTGAGTACTTTGAATGTACTCGCAAGACTTACATGTGGAATAACAAACCTGTACATATGCTACATGCAAGCTCATTGAAGTGGAGGCTGTATGTTTCATTTTAGCATAAAGCAAGTTTTCATTTGCAATAATGTAATAGATTGAAAGCAATTTAACAAATCTGTTTTTAATGTTCAAATAACCGAAAGAACAATACTAATAACAGTAAATAGAAGACAACAATCCTGGAAGTGACTAAACCATTAGTCACCACAACAATAGCATGAACTACCCATTCTTGCCAACCATGTCAAATTTTAGTTTAAAAGGTTGTAGTCTAGTTCTTGCACGACCTTACCAAGCATGTCCATAACCTAGGACGAGCCTATTCGAATAGTTTTATACCCTGCAGGAGTGTACCAATGTACCCACACGCTGATCGCTTTTTGCCAAGCTATTAAGCACACTTCCTTAGGTATGCCTAAGACGGCTAAGTCCTACGAGACATTTCCAATATTGTGAATTATTCACGAGCCGCCTGTATGGATAGAAACCCATACGCTGTGTCTGAGTCATCGTAAAGCCTCGGTCAACTACCCTTCCGGGTAAAGCCTTGGACAACTACGACGCTCCTCGAGGTGGAGAGCCTACCGGAATCTCCACCACCGCACACCCAACACAAGAACACCGAGAACACATATCATGTTTCACACAACACACACAACCCCTCCTGTGACTCTGAGATAACCCACGCCAAAGTATTTAGTCAAGAGAGGTCCCATATCCCTCGCGTGGTTAGCACGCATAAGCGCTTGGCTTAGTGACACAAGTAACTCGGTCCTTAGGGACCCATGCACCTTTCCTTGTCACACCCAACAATCACACCAACATGCCATTGTGCCCAAGTCAAATCATTTTGTTCCATTTTCGGTTTTTACAAAACAAAAGCATAAGGTGCTGAACCAAAAATAAACAAAATGATTTGTGTGATCAAGGTCATCGACTAAGTCGATAACCGCCCAATTCTACCGGTAGCTAAGCATTTCTAAGCATGACATCGCAAAGACAGTAAAAGAGCATAATTAAATCACCGGGCTCTAATTCACCAGCGATGATAATAACTTAGGGTTGTGGCAGGGGATAACATTTTAATGGCAACAATGCATTAGGAATAGCTACCTCTAAACAGGGCAAAAATAATTGGACACAAAAGCAATGCATACATATAGTTTGTAAACAAGATATTAGACTTTGAAAGTAATGGGATTAACATGATCAAACATCTTGCCTGCTTGTCGTGGGTCGAGGTGCTGCCGAGGATCAACAACAAAGTCAAAGTGCTCTTGGATCCTAACGAAAGCGAAAAACAAACGATAAGAGCGAATAAAATGCAAAGACCCAACAGTAAACCTTCTCCAAAAATCCTAAAACTTTTACAGTAGCAAGATAATGATTTATAAAGAATTTAGCAACAAGAACCAATTGATTTGGATCCTCAATGCAAAAGATATGGCCAAGACAATTTTGCTCAGCTTTTATAAATAAAAAAAAGCTACTATTCATTAGCAAAAATTTCTGGAGCTATACTGAGGTTGGAAACATTTTTAGATTAAAGTTTAGTTAAAAACATAACCAACAAAATTTGAATCAACCGAAAAGGATTTGAAATGAATTAGTTATGCATTTTACAAGTTATCACATTTTTCAGTTGATAAATAAATCCTTTCGGGAAAATCAGAATTTAGAAATGACGTGGCCGAACCTGGGACGCTGATCTTGGATCCAACGACCCAAGCCCCGGCGCTGACGCGCGCACACGTGATTCACAAACCCTAACCGCTCACCGTTGGATCTGGATCCAACGGTTCACGCGATCGTAGGCGCCCGCGGTCCGAACGCCACACGCATAGGACCCGTTGATCTTGGATCCAACGGTCCATACGCGCAGCAACAGAGCGAACGCGCCAACCTTAAGCATCAACCGTTGGATGAAAAATGAACGAACCAGATGCCAAAGGATGTCCGGCGGTCCGAACGTCTACACGCACGTGGACCGTTGATCTTGGATCCAACGGTTCACGTTGATCAAGCGCCGAGCGGTTTGAACGCCACCGCCGACGCGAGCCGTGGATCCGGGATCCAACGATCCACGCTATCTCGCATCGGGACCGTTGATCTTGGATCCAACGGTCCACGGATCAAGGCGCGCGTTACGTTCAAACTTCAGCGCAACCTTGGACCGTAGATCTTAGGATCGACGGTCCACAATGATCTACGTTCAAACGTTCGTCCCTTTCGTCCCGACAAAATGACCGGGAAAGAACGGCTCGCCGCCGGCGGCTCTGGCCGCGGCGGTGCGAGCAAGTGCCCAAAATGGGTTGCTAACAATCTTGCGCACCCGGCAAGCCGGAGATGACAGAGATGACCGAAAACGGTCAAAAACGAAAATGGCATACGAGCTTTGCTGCGGTCCAAACAAGCGGGTGCCAATCAACTAGGGACTAAAGAGGGGTTACCTGAGCACGGAGAAAGCACAGAGAGGACTGGAGCTGCTCAGATGAAGAAAAATAGGGCTTTCGGCCGAAAAGGGGGAAATCCAAAATTGATCTGCGCTCTGCAAGCAAACGAAAAATTGAGTGAGGGCTATTGCTCACAGAGAGGAGAGGAAGCTAAGGCAGCAAGGAATTTGAGTGAGAAAGACCAGAGCACCACTTTCACCGAAGAACTTGAAGCTTCAACAATGGCGGCCGAGAACAAATTTTTGAAATGGAGCTAGAGCAATGCACAAGCAGTGGCTTTGGAGCTCAAGGGTGTCCGAAAGAAGCTAAGGAAGCCTCTGGTAGAGTTTTATAGCCGGAGGAGCAAGAGGGGAGCAACGGCAAGAAAAATGGCGTTGCACAGAGTTGAGGTCGACTGAGGGCGACGGGAGCAAGTAACAGCAGGGGCGACGACGACTGTGGAGGCGACCGGACGGGAGCATTAAATGCGGAAAAGCCGTTGGCCTAAAGGAGACGCGACTGGGCTCTACCGAAGGGTACTGTGCACGCCACCGCTGTTGACTCGGCCGAGCGCGCGCGAGCGGAGGAAGACGACGAACGACGACCGTCGGATCGAAATCGAACGGTTCAAATCGAACGGGGTGATAATAACGATTCGGACGCTCACTTAATCCTGGACCGTTGATTTGGATCCTACGGTTCACGTTGCGGGAGGCGCTCGGATAGTCCGAACGTTCCCGCGAATCTGAGCCCTTGATTTAGAATCCAACGGTTCACATGGATCGGCGCGCTCGAATGGTCCGATCGTTCACTCGAATCGTGGGCCGTTTGATGCCGATCCAACGACGACAACTTCGCCGATCGATCGGCGCGCCGGCGCTTAGTTGATCCGATCGAATCAATGGCTTGAACCCGAGTGTGACTTGAGTCCAAGGAATAGTAAAAGCTGATTTTGAGTTATTTGCTGAGCTGACCTAGGATAATTAATTAAGATAGCAAACAAGCTCCAATAATTTTGAAATTTTAACTGGAGCTTGTTGACAGCAGGAGGAACCTTATATAAAATTTTCAGAGACTTTTATGCACTGCATTTTTCTCTAAAAATTCCAGAATGCTATATTAGGAGTTTGACTAATGTTTGACTTGTCTCAAAAATTATCAAATAATTTCTGAAAATTATGAAATAATTCTGAGGTGTTAAACATCACTCCTAGGTCCAATGAAAATTATTTTCAGGGGTTGGGCACCAGATTTTCATTGAGGAGGTTTATGACTTGAATTTAATTGGGGAAATTTTGAATTTTAATTTCCACCAATTAAAGGAAAGAGGTTTCAAACACTGTAACAATACATAAGGCAGCAAAAGTTTTAATTTATCCTCATTTTTATTACATTTGAAACACAAACCCAATTTGGGATGTTACACTAGTTGCTTGGCACCCGCTTCCTTGAACCACAGCTGAGCTCATTTGCGTTTTTCATTTTCGGTCATTTTGAGTCATCTCGGTCATCTCCGGCTTGCCGGCGTTCTAGACCGCCGCAGCCAAAATTGTTGGTTCCATTGGGTGCGCAAGTTTGTTAGCAACCCATTTTGGGCCTTTGCTCGCACCGCCGTGACCAGAGTCGCCGGCGGTGAGCCTCTGTTCGCCGTCGTTTTGTCGGACGAAAACCAGGCGCGAGTTTTTGAACGTGAATCGAGGTGGACCGTCGATCCTTAGATCTACGACCCAGGACCGCGCGAAAGTTTGATTTAATCGCACGCCCTAATCAGTGGACCGCTGGATCCAAGATCAACGGTCCCGGTTCGGGTGAACGTTCGGACCGTCCGAAAGGTTCGATCCGTGTGGACCGTTGGATCCAAGATCAACGGGTCCTATGCGTGTGAACGCTCGCATCGCCCAATACGATTCGCGGAACCGTTGGATCCAGATCCACCGGTGAGCGTTTAGGGTTTGTGAATCGCGCGTGCGCGCGTTATCCCGTGGACTTGGACCGTTGGATTCGAGATCAACAATCCAAGTTCGTCCACGTCGATTTAATTTCTGATTTTTCTCGAAAAGATTATTTGTCAACTGAAAAATGTGGTAACTTGTAAAATGCATAACTATTTTATTTTAATTCCTTTTTGGTTGATTCAAATTTTGTTAGTTATATTTTTAGCTAAAATTTAGCATAAATGATTCTAACCTCTGTATATTTCCAGAAAATTTCACTAAAATCATTGCTTAGGTACTGTTTCAATGTTAGAGCTGAGCAAAATGGTTTTTAGCATAACTTTTGCATTGAGAATCCAAATCAATTGGTTCTTGTTGTATTAGTTCATAAAAATCATGCTCTTTCTACTGTAAGAATTTGAGAGCTTTTTGTTGAAGTTGACTGTTGGATCTTTTCGGTTTCTTCTGCCTTATTGGTTCTTTTGGTTCTTTCAATAGGATCCGAAGAGCACGATAACACCGAGAGTGATCCCCAGCAAACAGAGCAACTTCAAGCAGGCAAGCAGTTTGATCATGTTAATCCTATTATTTTTTTAGTCTACTATATTGATTTCAACTCGTATGTATGCATTGCTATTTTGTTGTCAAATTATGGTTAGTGTCCTATAGTTGCATAATCTGTAGGACTTGTTCATCCTCTCCTACTATGAGCTTAGGTTATTTGCTGTGGTCGGAGTCCGATGGAGGGACTTGGATCACTTAGTAGCTACCGATTGGAAAATGCTTAGCCATGCTTAGTTCGGTAGCTTTGGGCGATCGTCGACTTAGTCGATGGTCTTGATCACACAAAAATTATTATTCTTCCATTATGTCCAGCACTTTGTGCTTTGTTAGTTTTGCAAATCAAAAACTGAAAATGAAAACTGATTTGGACTTAGGCATAATGGTATGTTGGTGTGGTGTTTTTGGGTGTGATCGGAATGGTGCCCAAGTCATCAAGGACCGAACATCTTGTTACACTAAACCAAGCATTATTGCGTACTAACCACATGAGGGTTATATGGGACCCCTCTTGACTTAGTATTTTGGCGTGTGTTATCTCCAAGTCGCAGGAGGAAAAGTTTTATGTGTGTGTTGTGTGAAACAGGCTATGTGTTCTTGTGTTTGTGTTGGGTGTGCGGTGGTGGGGATTGCCGGGAAGGTTCTCCACCTCGAGGGGCGTCGCAGTTGTCCAAGGCTTTACCCGTGACGGGTAGTTGTCCGAGGCTGTGCCACGACCCCGACACAACGTATGGGTTTCTATCCATACGGACGACTCGAAGTTAACACATAATATTGGAAACGTATCGTAGGACTTAGCTGTGCCGGCATACCAAAGGAAGTGTGCTTAATCATGTGGCAAAAAGGCGGTCTGACATGTGGGTAAGTTGGTACACCTTGCAAGGATAAAACTATTCGAATAGCCTCGTCCTAGGTTATGGACACGCTTGGGGAGGTCTTCCAAGAGTTAGACTACAACCTTTTAAATTAAAATTTGACAAGGGTGGTATGAATGGGTAATTCATGCTATTGTTGTGGTGGCTAACGGTTTAGTCACTTCCAGGATTGTTGTTGTTCTCTACCTACTGTTATATTGTTGTCTTTTGCGGTTATTTGAACATTAAAAACAGATTTGTTAAATTGCTTTCAATCTATTACATTATTGCAAATGGAAACTTGCTTTATGCTAACATGAAACATACAGCCTTCACTTCAATGAGCTTGCATGTAGTATATGTACATGTTTGTTATTCCACATGTAAGTCTTGCGAGTACATTCAAAGTACTCACCGGCTTTTGCCTACGCTTTTGTTCTGAGGGAAGAAGGTGAGCCCCAAGGGCCTCACTTTTGTGAAATGTGCTGTGGATTCGACGACTAGCTTGGCGGTCCGGTCGGTTGCCTTGTGGGTAAAGGCACACTGATTGGCTCTTTTGTTGTAGCCATCTTATGGCACTTTTGCTTCCGCTGTTTAATTATTGTTGTCTCTTTATTTGTTGGCCGGTTGGCCTCTCTTTTGTAATGACTTGGTTTAATATTATTGATACTTCTGTTCTGTTCGGTGTTTCGGTTCTATGTGGATGAATGGAATTGATACATAGATTTTTGTGAAGAGGTGTGTATACTGCATTTCTGGGAAGTATACATGTCTCGAGTCTCGGGTTATCTGCTTTGTGATGCTAGGACCGAATGGATGGTTAAGCATTACAAGCCCGATAAATCGGGGTCTCACAACCATGGTGCAAAACATCATTATCATATATCCAAGGCCTACCGAGCAACAAAGAGCATACTTGCATATGCACTACATCAAAGTCGGTACTATCTTTGTAATTACCAGCTAAAAATTACACTCTCACAACTTTGTTTACCTTTAACTTACCACACGAATTGAACCATTGGATGTAGTAGGGACGTGGGTGTGGTTGTGTGGTCAAGCCAAGCTTCTCGACCATCTCGGAGCTTGCAAGGTTATTGCAGCTCCCTCCATCAATGATGACTCTGCAGCTCGTCCTTCACGAAACTGGATCAAATAAGTTGTGCCGCAGGTTTTGCTCCGCTTTCTCCACTTGTGCGCTCAGCACTCGTTGCGCAATAAGGCTCACATGACTCCCTGTGTCAACAGCAGCTACTCGTTCCTCTACATCTTCAGTATCACTGTCTATCTCGTCTCCTCCATCTGCAAGGTTAGCTGCAAGTACATATTCGTCCTCAATATCACTAGTACTTACATAACCACCGTCTTCGGTGGCAAGATATGCTCGCTGACTTGGGCAGTCCCTCATGACATATCCCATTCCCTTGTAACGGTGGCAAACAATCCCAGTAGTACGGCCCGTTGAAGCAACCGAAGAAGAACTCTTGGCTGGGGTCTGCACACTAGTAGATTTGCTTACCTCGGGTGCATGTAATGTTGTCAGAGGTGCTACTGAACGCGCCCTACTCGAGGAGGGGGCAGCAGACCGTGTAGCTGGAGGTAGGGCTGTTTTAACTTGCCCTGGTATTGGTCTTGGTGCAGACGTGCTTCCAAAATAATTCCTTAGACTCTGCTGTCGTCCCTGCAATTCCTTTTCTGCCAAACACGCAAGTTGGAACAATCTAGGGACACTATCATATTCTTTGTAATCAACTATGTCCTGAATTTCACGTCTTAATCCCCCATAAAAACGTGCCATAGCAGCCTCTTCGTCCTCAATAATATCACAACGCAACATACTAATTTGTAGCTCCTGATAATATTCTTTTACAGATTTATTATCTTGGTTTAAGCGTTGTAATTTATTACGCAAGTCACGTTTAAAAGAAGGTGGAAGAAATCTGTTACGCATAGCAACCTTTAAAACATCCCATGTAGTAGGCGCTAATCCTTCGTTGCATACCCTATTCCACCAAATGATGGAAAAGATTTTAAATTCACTTGTGGTTTGCCTAACTCTATGCACTTCAGGAACTAAGTGAGCATTAAATTTCTGTTCTACCATTATCTCCCAACTAGATAATTTTCAGCGTCATAAGCACCCGCAAAAGATGGTATAGTGAACTTGACTTTAGCATATGGATCATCATTAACACGTGCATTATGTTGTTGAAAGTTATTACCTTTCATACCTTGACGGTTGAAGTTCAGCCGGTTCCGTTGTCGTGCATCAAAGGCGTCGTGGTTGCGCATCTCATTATCGTTGTCAAACTCATGGTCATGGGCTGCACCATGAGGTTCCACACGTCCATTGTTCGGTCATTGATTGGCCAAAGCATCAATGCGTGCATTGTGCATTGCAATACTATCATTGAGTTGTCGCAGTATAGCATTTGTGTCTGCAAGCTTCCTATCAATGTCGTCATTAATAGCATGGCGGTGCTCATCCAACACCCTCGTGAGCTCTTCCCTCAAAACACACTCTTGCACATCCAATTCTTCATCTGCCATGGTTAGTAGGAGACAAACGATAACACAAAGGTATTATCCCTATCAACTACTAGGTGGTGGAAGGTGGAATCACACACTGAGAGACCATGTGAGAGGTCCTCCACTCTGAGTGATGAGTATTTGACAAGTGTGTTGATTAGATTGAGAGTTGAGTTTTTCGGTTTGGACTGTTTCTGGGCTGAGTCAGGGAAATCGGAACTACCGCTGTGTATGGAGCGGAAGTTCCCATAAATCGGAACTACCGGCGTTGGAAATAGGATCTTCCGATTTTCCTGGGTTTTGAGTTCGGCTGACGGCAATCGGAACTTCCGCTCAAGGGGTAGCGGAGTGTCCGATAATACTGATATTAAGGTTCTCTGAGATGAAAATCGGATTTGAAAATCTGGGTTTACGGATGTTCCGAAGATCGGAAGTTCCGTAATGGTAAGAGCGGAAGTTCCGATAATCCTGACAAGTGCGGATGTTCCGAAAATCGGAACATCCGCTGTGGTAAGTGCGGAACTTCCGATTGTGTCCAGAACTGTGCAGAGAAGGTTATTTTGTGATTTTGATTTTGTATGAGTTTGAGTCTTATACAAATGTTGATGCTATGATATTGTGTAATGCTATGTGATGTGTTTCTGTCTGTGTTGACTACAGGGCATCAAGATGAAGCCGTGGCGAGACACGAGGTGATCGGACTAGGCGCAGTGGCGCTGAGGTCGAACGGTCGGATGTGTCAAGACGGCGTGAATCTTGAGGTGGTTGCGTGTCAAGGACAAAGAAGGTGTACGGAGGCTTCCGTAAGGTGCGCAAGGGGCGAAAGGGTCTTTTCGCAAAGCGGCAAAAGTGGAGGCGGTTCCGTTCGGTGTAGCGGGCTTAATGGGTTGGAGGCCCATTAGCAAAGGCTATAAATAGGGAGAACCACGAGTTAGGGTTAGACTTTTGAGAGAAAATTAGGGTTAGCTCTAGAAAAGGATTTGTTTTGATTTTTGAGAGCTTGTTGAGAGGAGAGTATGAACTGAAATCTTTTGTAATCATTCCTCTTGCTTTACCTCTGAATCGTGTTTCAATCCAATGAAATCGAGGTTTTGATTATTTGACTTTGCAACTCTTTCTCTCTGCTTCATGTTGAATATCTAGGTTTTGACATATCTTTTGATTCGTCTTAAGAAATAGCATGAAACTTGATATCTAGAGTCGCTTTGATATTGCTATTACATCCTCAAAGTTTCATGAGCTAAGAATCGAGAATCTCGCTTATCATTGGTTTTGGTCTTTCTTGCCCCTTCTTCAAGAAATCCGCTCTTGGTTTGATCATTGAATCTTTGTTTGCAATTCTTCTCCATGAGGTCAAGATGGTGTTTAGGATGATGTCTGTGAAACTTGACCAAAGAAGAGCATTCAAGATTTAGTTTTGGATTTTTGAAAAGAAACCCGAGCGACTGTTCTTGGTCGGGACAATCGAACTTCCGATTGTCCATAGCGAATTATCTGCAGCGGAACTTCCTTGACCGATTCCGAACTACCGGAGTGCGGAAGTACCACGGTAAAATCGAACGTCCGATATTTGATGTAATGCATCGAACTTATGATTAGTTCTCGATTTTGTTTTACTCTTCTTGAGAGGGTTTGTAGATCTTATTTAAATACAAAGAAAGGGAGTTCTTAATTTTAAGGCACCATTCACCCCCTCTGCTGCCATTTCGGTCCTTCAATTGGTATCGAGCCAGTTTAGCTCTTTTGATAGATCTTAACCTGGTCGGTTGAGCCATGGCAACGGACAAGTATTCCACCAAGCCTCCAGTCTTTGATGGTCTGGATTACCCCTTCCGAAGAGCCGAATGGAAACTTACATCCGTGCTCGTGGGTATCCTATCCGGAGAAAGGTGAAGGTTAGATTTGTCGTTCTCGCCGATGAAAACATCAATGTGGGAAACATGCCCGATGTTGAGGCAAATGCTAAGGCAAGGAACATTATCATTCGTGGTTTGAGCGTATGAGTTTGATCGCATTTCTCATTTGATTTTATTTACATCCGGGTGACCTCGATGCATACCATGAGGGCACCACCCAGATTAAGACGGTTCGACAAGACCAGTTCAAGCGTGAATATAGTAAATTTGAGATTCTTGTTGGTGAATCTCTTGACGAGTGCTTTTTGCGTTTTCACAAGATTTTGAGCAACCTCCGAGCGGTCGGTCTTACATACCCCGACTCGGATAACGCCGATGATGCTTTCGCGACTTGATCTTCGTGTTTGGGAGATGAAAGTGACTACCATCAAAGATAGCACGGACCTCTCGACCTCGACTCTTGATGCGCTTTACTCGCCTCAAGACTCACGAGATTGACATTGTCTCTCAAGGTCGAAGTCACAATGATGGCTTTAGTCACCGATCCCACTTCGGATCTTCTTCGAGTCGACACGTGGGTTCTCCTAGCTGCTCTCGTGACATAACCGATGATCGCTAGAGCGACTTGAGGATGAACGACTAGCCCTCCTAGCTCGGAAGTTTTCTCATGCTTACAAGAGGAGGAGGGATGGTAAAAGAGGAGGTCCTGTGATTTGTTTCGAGTGTGGTGGCCCCAACCACATCCGAGCAAACTGTCCCAAGCTTGGAAAGGGCAAAGGTGACTATGGCGGTCCAAGCAAGAACGACTACATCGACAAGAACCGCAACACGAAGCCCTCAAAGACTGATCAAGGCAAGAAGAAGTTCCGCAACTTTGGGAAGGCAAAGAAGCTGTTCCATCGCGTCCTCACCGCCCTCGACGAACTGGACACCAGCGAGGTGGAGGGGTAGAGTGACGATGATGGGAAGGACGATCATGATCCCAAGGACGACGGCAACTTCTCCCAAGATGTGCTTCATGGCCTCTGGGCGAATCGAGCGACAATGAGTGTACTCCGACTCGATGAGGTTAGTCCCACTTATGACCAAATTTTAATGATGCTTTTCTTAAGCTAGGTAGATTTCATGCTAAGTCTAGGGCTAAGTGTGCTGAGTTGGAGAAGGAAGTAGTTAGATTATCACGGGAGCTTACTTTACTTACATCTGCTCCCTCTCGTGATGAATGTGACACATGTTGTGCTTTGATTAATGATATGGAAAACTAAGGACCTTGCATGATAGTGTGTCCTCCGAACTTGACATGATTAAGGTAGAGAACATTAGCCTTCTTGTTGAATTAGAGATGAGTAGGGTAGCACCTCCTTCATCCACTACTATTGAGGCTATCGCTTGCACCTCATGTGAGGTTAAGGACAATTCGCTTAGAGGTCTTTATACCATGTTGCTTGATCGCCTGAAACTTGTGAAAATTGTAATAATCTCAAGATGAACCTAAAACAGGCAGATCACAAAATTCTTGAATTCAAGTCGCGCTACTAGAGCCTATTGTTTCTTGTTTAAACTGTCCTAAGTTAGCTGTTGAACTAGAATCAGATTCAAGCAGTTTCAAGAAATGATTGATCACAAGAATAAATTGGCTCAAGATGCTTCTAAGGATCTTGTTAGCTCACCATGCAAGCAATGTAATAAACTAAAATGTGATTTGATTGCTTTGGATGAAAAATGTGTGAAGCTAACTAAGGACCTTCTAGAGACACAATCATCCGCTTGTATTGTGTGTCTTTGGGAAGAAGTCTAAGGGTTTGGTAGAGACGCCTAGCAACGTGAACCAATCTGCTAGCGATGAGGATCTGTTCACCCAAAGTCGGTGTGCGTGCACAAGCCAATCTTTCCTCCGTTGTTGGTTCTTCTTACGCTCCCTTACCTTCTCTGTCTCCTT
Source organism: Hsuehochloa calcarea (assembly GCA_036346395.1). Lineage (NCBI taxonomy): Eukaryota > Viridiplantae > Streptophyta > Magnoliopsida > Poales > Poaceae > Hsuehochloa > Hsuehochloa calcarea. The sequence goes on from CM070607.1 coordinate 13,489,707, forward strand.
TTTCCCTCGCTCTTCTTGCACCTCTCTCTTTGGGAGTGTCGGATCTTATGAACACTCTCGAGAGGTTTGTAGGAGGCAAGAAGAAGCTCAATCTCATTCTAGACAAATCTAAAATTTGCAGATTTAATCGTGGTCTAGGATATGATATCCATGAGGATATGAGGAAGCATCCACCGTCGTGCTCAAAACCATAGCACTGTGTGTGATCAAAACTAAGCCTGGGATCGAGAAAGTCAATTTTGAGTCACGGGCTTTGTTCAAAGGATTTCGACAAAGAAGGTGATTCCATCTGCAGCTTGGCCCTCGTAAGGCGAAGTATCATTGCACCTTCCGCCGTAAAGATGGACATTTAGTTGATCATTGCTTCAGCGCGCCAAGATCGCGTAGAGACCGTGTTGAGTTTCTTAGGCACATTCGTGGTCACCCCGGATCTTGAGTGCACCTAAGACCAACACGAGGTCTAGGTTTGTTCCATCCGATGATTTTGGGCAAGATCGAGGACTTGGTTTTTCCGAAGTTTTTCGATTTTCATCCTCATGCTCCCTTTGGTCGTAATCTCCGCCGTCCCGAGGGTAGATCTCGTTTTCCTTTCGAGATAGCTACCCATGGCGAGATCGGCTTGTTATTGGCACTTGACTCGCTCTCCCATAGCGATCGGATCCAAAGAACAGCCGAGATCTTTGACTTGTTGAGTGACAGAGAGCGAGGGTAGATAGAGGTCGGCCTTGCTTGACTACTTCATCTGTCGCCGTGTTACTCAAGATTGGGTGCCCAAATCATCGCTGATTCACCCCAATATCGAGACTTCACTCTTTGTTTGACCTGTGGTCGCCATTTGGGAAGGAAAGGTCCGGATTGTAGACTCGGTTGTTCTCGCCATATGATTGGAGATTCTCGTTGGTTTTCTTCCCTAGCCCGTGCTCCGGTGATGAGACAATCACTTTGGAGATGCTTCATTTGGGCGCCATTGCTAAAGGTCTTGTGAGCATTAATGATTCCTTTATTTTAAAAGATGTTGCCTTAGTAAGTAAGTCGCAGATAATCGCCAGCCTCTCACCACCGATGACGGTTTCGAGGTGAGCTTTAAGAAAAACAATTGCAAAATTCTTGATTCTTGGGTAGTCTAGTTTGCGGGATTTCGATATGGGAGGATCTTTCGTGCTGATTTTTCCGAGTCTTACCGTGATCCTCTCCGGTGTTTAATTGCTTCAATCCCGTGATTTGACTTTCTCGCATAGGAGACTATGTCATATAGGCTTTGATCATTTGACACGAGTCACGCCACGATCTCATTCGTGGGTTGCCAAAACTCAAGATGGTCAAAGATCTAGTTTGCTCTCCATGCCAAGACACGGCAAGATGGTTCGCTCCTCACTCTCCAAATCCAAGTGACAATGATCGATGCACTGTGACAATCGCTCCATATGGATCTGATTGGTCGGCTCGAGTCTGATCAAGCAGGAGGGAAGTGGTATATTCTTGTTGTGGTCGATGACTTCTCGAGGTACTCTTGGGTGTTTTTCTTAGCCTCAAGGATGAGACGCTTACTCTTTTCGCGGTCTTTTAGTAGGCTTTCTGTTGAGCTCCCTGTGCATTACGAGCAAATCGCAGTGATAATGGCACCGAGTTCAAGAATTCCTATTTTGAGAGTTTACGTGGTGAGACAGTGTAGAGCACCGCCTCGTCTCCATACGCCCCCAACAAAATGGCGTTGTGGAGAGGAAGAACCGCACCTTGGTCGAGATGGCGTGACGATGCTTGATGAGTACTCTACACCTAGGAAGTTTTAATGAGGCAATTGCTCTCGCTTGTCATGTTTCTAATGAGTTTTCTTGGGCACTCTTGCATCGCACTTATGAGTTGAGATATGGGCGAAACCCAACGCCTCGCATTTTCGTGTGTTTGGATGCAAGTGTTTTATTTCAAGTGCGGGAACCTAGATAAGTTCGAGTCACGATCTTGTGATGGGATCTTTCTGGGTTACTCGACTTCTTCTCGTGCCTATAGAGTCTGGAACTGCGAGTCTAGTAAAATGGTAGAAACCTGTGAAGTTACCTTCGATGAGGCCACCGGGACTAGGCCCGATATCTCATGTTCTTTAGAGCGATCGAGTCCATATTTGTGGACGAAGAGGAAGACGGAGATGAAGGTTGTCTACCGATCAAGTTCTTCCTCCTCCTCTTGAGGTGCCTTCTTCCACCGCACCTCGAGGAGATCACCCTTACCTTCGCATCTTTCAAGCTAGTGGCCTGCTCCTATCTCATCCGCTAATGAGGTAGAGGCCACTTCTTCATCTCACCTCGACCTCCAAGACACATTCAAAAGGACCATCCTTCAGAGCAGATAATTGAGACCTCTTCGAGCGTGTCACACGCTCCAAAGTCGGCTTGTCTCTCTTCGTCTCCATTCTCGCCTTCGTCGCCTCTTTTGAGCCCAAAGACGCTTGTCATGCTCTATCCGACGAGTCTTGGACAAACGCTATGCATGAGGAGTTGGAAAACTTTGAAAGAAACAAGGTCTCGTCCCTTGTTGAGCCCCTCAAGGTCACAATATCATTGGGACCAAATGGGTGTTCAAGAACAAGCAAAGTGAAGATGGGTTAGTCATTCAAACAAGGCTAGGCCGGTAGCTCGTGGGTACTCTCAAGTTGAGGGTCTAGATTTCAAGAGACCTTGCCCCAGTAGCTAGACTTGAAGCCATTAGAATCTCGCTTGCCTTTGCAGCTTCTAAGGGTTTCAAGCTTTACCAGATGGATGTCAAGAGTGCCTTCCTCAATGGCCTTATTGAGGAAGAAGTCTATGTCGATGACCTCCGGTTTCGAGAACCCCAAATACCCTAACCATGTCTACAAAGCTTTCCAAAGCTTTGTATGGACTCAAGCAGCTCCTAGAGCTTGGTATGAAAGGCTTAAGTCCTATCTCACGAGCCATGGTTTTGAGATGGGTAAAATTGACAAGACCTTGTTCATCCGCCGCCTTGGCACCGATCTTCCGCTCGCCCTGATCTATGTGGATGACATTATCTTTGGCGGCCTCGCATGCTCGCTTTCCAGCTTTTCGATGTCATGAGCTCTGAGTTTGAAATGAGCATGATGGGCGAGTTGAGCTTCTTCCTTGGCTTCCAAATCAAACAGACTGGAGGGTACCTTTCTTCATCAAGGCAAATACACTCGAGACCTCCTGAGCGTTTCGACATGAATGATGGAAAGCCAAGATCAACTCCGATGGCATCTACAAATGCGCTCCGATCCGATGAAGACGGCGAACTCGCTGACCAAAAGGAGTTCAGAGCATGATTGGCTCTCTCTTGTACCTCACGGCCTCGAGACCGGACATACATTTTTCTGTGTCTTTGTGCTCGGTTTGAGCTTCTCCTCGCGATCTCATCACAAAGCAAGTGAAACGCATCTTCGGTACCTTCGAGCTACCATTGACTATGGCATCCGTACTCTTCCTCTTCTTGTCTATCTCTTAGAGCCTTCTCCGATGCGCACTTTCTTTGGTCAGAGGATAGATAGGAAGAGCACTTCCGCACTTGCCAATTCATTGGCACTTCTCTTGTCTCCCGGTCGTCAAGGAAGCAATCCGGTGTTGCGCATCCACCGCAGAGGCCGAGCACGTTGTCGCAGCCCGATTGTTGAGCCAAGTGCTTTGGATGGTCTCGACCCTGCAGGATTTTGGGTTATCTATCGACTGCGTTCCACTCTTTTGTGATAACACGTCTGCGATTTGCATTGCCAAGATCCCAGTGCAACATTCTCGGACCAAGCATATTGATATCAGATATCACTTTCTTCGAGACCATGTAGAGAAGGGTGACATTGTGCTCCAGCCAGGAGAGTGAGCACCGCTATCGATATCTTCACTAAGCCTCCGGACGACTCTCGGTTTTCACTCATGGGAGAGCTTAGTGGTTTGTCCTTACGATGATTGTGAGGGGAGCTTTGTGCTACTACTGTATTATATTATATTATATTATATTATACTATTACTCCTTTCTGGTTACATTTCTTTTAATATTTCGGGTCGAAGTCCTTCCAGCATAGGTTAGAGTTGTTCTCTTGCCAAATTGCTTTGACTGCTACTTCTTGTCTTGTGCTTCTAGAATGCTGCTTATTAGCTGTTTCTTCCTTCTCTAAGTAGAGCTTACTCACTTCTTATAGGTTCTAGCAGGGGTCGGGCCACCCTTGGGTAGTGTAACATCCCAATTTTCAGAGCTTTAAAAAAAAATCTTTTAAACAATGGTATTAAGAAAATTCACCATTTGGATTTATTTGAATTTTAATTTAAAAAGCTTAATATGGACTTTAAGGATAAACCGATTTAATGAGCTTAATCCCAACATTAACAATTGCCAAAATTATTTTATTTAGATTCCATATGCTTGGTTATATTTTACAGAATTTTCTAGAATTTTTCCAGGATCATTTGCTATTTTCCATTGCTTATTTGAATTTCTGCTATTTTCTAAAAACGAAAAACTAATTTAAATCTCCAAACATCGTTGCAATAATCTCTCCTACCAACATCGCTCATCTGCCCATCTCTCCGTAGCCGTCCGACGGGCCGACGGCGATTCGCCACGCACGCGCCTCGCCTCCATGTCTCATCGCCTGCTGACCCCACCGCTGCCCTCGCCGCTTTCTTTCTCTCATGGACGGCTACAAGAATCGCTTATTGACGGTCAACGCCGAAGCCAAGGGGCGCCTAACCTCCCTTTCCTCCGGACGTGCGCGCGAGACTCGCGCCTCCGCACGACCTCCACGCTTCTCCTCTCTCGCGACGCGGGCGCCTAAGCCGCAACCGCCGCCACGACTTCCACGCCGCCACGCCGCCGACCTCCTGCCCTATAAAGGAGAGCCCGGCGCCTCGCCACCCATCCCGGCCGCCACCCACTCCTCTCTCGCCTCGTGCTCACGGATCGCGAATTTCGCCGCCGACACCGAGGGCTTGAGCTTCGATTGCGCCGCCTGCCGCTCGCGCTGCCGCCACCGCCACCGCTGATTCCCGTGACGCCGCTGGCCGGTGCTCACTCGCCACGGAGGAGTTTCTAACGCCGCCGCTGCCGCGCTCGCATTCACCTCCTCCGCCAAAGCTCGCTGCCGGCCACCCGCTGCCCCGAGCACCGGGAGCACACCCTAGGTTCGACCGACGCCTCTATCCGCCGGTACCACCCACCTCGCCGAGAGCTATCGTCGCCGAACCCTTGGTTCCTCGGCGCCGCCTCGCCGCCGTCCGTGTCACCGCCACCTCCTCGTCAGGCGCGACGCGTCATCATCCTCGGTGGCGCTGCCACGCCACGCACGCTGAGTGCGCCACCTCACCCTCAACTCGGTTCAGAAGGGCTCTGGTGGACTTGGTCCACCGTGAGTCGGGTCACCGACATGTGGCCCCACATGTCGCTTAATTCTTTAATTCTTTTAATTTTTGAAAATCCTTCACGACGCCATGCTTGCGCAATAATCCGATTTTTCTATTGAAAATAATTCGAATTCCAAGAACCTATTTTTAGGTTTTTCTTTGATTCAAACTTTGAAACCTTATAACTTTTGCATCCTAACTCCAAATCCATCCATTCAAATTTCTAAATTTGTATAAAATCAAGATCTATTTATGGAGATTTTAATTATTTTTATCAGAGTTATTTACTTCTGTTATTTATTTTTCTTGTTGTTTGCTTCACATATTTAGTAGACTTCGACGATACTTTCGAAGGTTTGAGGAAGAAGGAGCTTTCAAGACCAAGACCAGACTTGAACCTATTCCAAGGCAAGCTATACCCTTGACCATTTTGCTCCCAGCTTTATAAAAGTATTTTAATTCAAATTATCGTGATCTTAATTCAAGTATTTATTTAAAAGCTTTGGGTGCAGAGTTAATCCTACATTGTTATGCCATCCTTGTTAATTGCTATGTCCCGATTCCTTGTCACCTTAGTTGGTATTTAGTTGGTAATATGGTAGCACCAACGTGGGTTGGTTAGTTGTGTATTAGATTGCTTAGCCATGCCACTAATCACTTGTCATGTATACCGCTATAAATTGACTAAGTGAATATGAAACCGTGTGAACAAACCTGTGTACTATGTGTCTTTGTGGCATATGTTGCACTTAAATCAACCAGGTGGTAAAAGGATTTGACCGAGGCAAGGGGTGGATATGTGTGAAAGGGTGGTGTGTGGACTGTGTGAATAATATTAACTGTGTCTATGTGGTTTGGTTAATGGAAGTCTTGCCTTGGTCAATTAAGGACCTCACCATGTGCGCCATTGAACCGAGCTCTGCACGACCACATGCCTGCTTTTAAGACGGCCTAGCATAGTAAGATAAGGTATCCGAATTGCTTTGTTATGCTTAGTGTTAGCTACACTAAGTGTATCTTGTGGGTAAAGTGTACAAACCTCTCGCAGAGTGTAACTTAATCTATTCGAATAGGCGCGTCATGGCCATGGACAATGCTCGGGATTTCACACTAGGGTAGATGTTTTCATAAACTGTAGGGAAGGGAGCTATGTGATTAAATCATCTAGCTATGTGAATAAACTGTCAGTCGTGTGTGTCTTTGTGAAATAACTTGTTAAGATTATTATTGTCTATTGGTTTTACCTGCTTTCAATCTATTAATTGTATTAAATTGCAAAGGTTGCATTTATGCAAAAGAGCCACAAAATGCCTTTCCTTGTAAAAGCCGATATATACATTTTGCATCTCTGGTGTGGCTTATGTAGTACGGTGTGTACTCACGCTTGTTTTGACGAATCAAGCAGAGGAGGAGTCTTCACCAAAGATTCGAGGACGAGTACATCGAGGTGCTTAATCGTGAGGTCTTGATCGATCGGCTGTTCGTGGTGAATCGATGGGTGCCACTATCTTTTCGCTTCACGCCGCTTATTTTCTCTGTTAGCCTGCGTGGCTCAAGAATTGTAACTCGACCTTAAGGTCAAAACCATTATTTATTAATCAAAGTTATTCGCTTATGTTACTATTCGCTTGTATGGATCGATTTCCATCTTTGTTAACACTGTGCACTAGCGTGATCCTCGGCTAGTGCATTAAACCTGAGGGTCCTCGAATCGAAATTTTGGGTCCCGACAAAAGTGGTATCGAGCCATACCGATCGTAGGTCTAGACCTTAGTTAGATTGGCTGCTCGAGTGTTCAAATTATTTTCTAAAAGAAAAGTAACTTGCAAGACTAAATGAATTGCTTAACTCCTCTTATATCTCTCTTAACTCATCTATTGCTATAACTTCTTTACTCTCCCATTGCTTTAACATGGTTCTTACCTCCGTCTGCCTTGACAGATGCCTTACCTTCGACCTTCTGAGATAGCAACGGAGGACTTGCCGCAGAGTCGGGAAACTGCTGCGCACACTTGAGGCTTCGATCGCCTGATGTACCATGGTAGTGAGTACATGGTCAACTGACGGATCGTGGTATAGTCCGCACCGACAACCCACGCCAGAGGAACACTAGAGGCAACCACCTTTGTACATCTCACCAGAGGATCACCTTCACACAAGGAATCCAGAGTCGCCACGACCGCCATGCTCCGAGTCCGCCACATTTACGCCAAGAATCGCCACACACCGCCTTTCGCTATCATCCCGTAGTCGCTTCAGGAGATGTTCGCACTTTCCGTCTACAAACGGAGAAGGCCATGCCACGCTGGTGCATCTTGCACGGCTCACACCGCCCAGAGGATTCACTGGAGATGGCCGCCACCGAGCCGAGGTGCGCCTATCGTGCCTAGGAGGAAGCCGAGAAAGGATCGCCGCCCCAGAGCAAGCTCTCTACGGTCAAGATGAGCTCAAGATGATCAAAAGGAAGATCCGAAGAGCCAAAAGAAGCCGAGGAAGACCCAGAGGAGATTCTAGAGGATCCAGAGAGGTCGTGACAATGAGGAGCCAACAGACTCGCACCTAGCACGCATGCTCCTACCGCACCACCCGGGCATCGACCGATTCGCGACGATGCCGCCTAACTTCGTAGTCTACACCAGCGTGAGCGCCGCCGTGGATTTGGAGGCTTTCGAGTAGTTCGCCTAAGTCCGCTTTAGTCGCTTAGCCGCTTCTTTTCGTAGTCGCCTTTAGGCTGTAGCTTGTGTGCTTAGGTTCGCTTCATTTTCCTGTGTAAGTATGAGCTGCAAAGGCCCTTAGGCATTTGTTGCAGCCATGCTATTAAGCTATTAATGAAGATTATTTCATTCGAAGTTTCTTGAGCTGTGTTTGTTGGGTTTAATCTATCCCTATCTAGTTCTTAACTCACCTTGTGCTCTCTACCTTATCTAACCCATGGAACCTCATCGATGGTTCAGCATCGCCATACCACGCAAGTGGAGCCGAGCCCAAGGATCAAGGCAATGAGCAAACCACTACGGAGCAAGATCACCCCAAGCACCTCCTATTGACTTACGAACTTTGGAGCCTTCATGGCAAAGACAGACGCAGATGATGTACACCATGATGAACCGGATGCAGCCATGAACAACAACAACAACAACCACAACCATCATCGTGGAGGAGCCCCAGCTTGCTCATAGTCATCGTGGACCATCCAAATTGGTCAATTCATGAGGACCCGCCCGCCAACTTTCTCCTGACATGTCTCGCCAAGAGAAGTCGATGATTGGCTTCGCGTGATTGAGAGGAAGTCGCCGATCACCCAATGCAGCGATCATGAGAAGGTTTTGTATGCCACCCATCGATGGAGGGCATAGTCGCCGAGTGGTGGGAAAACTTCGCAGCCGCATGGAGCACCGCAGAATATCACCGGGAAGAGTTCTCCGCAGCTTTTCGCCAAGATCATGTACCAAGGCATTATGGATCCAAGAAGGACGAGTTCGCGCCTCAAGCAAGGGGTATGTCGCTGATCGACACTCGAACAAGTTTTCACCTAGCTCGCTATGCTCCGTAAGACGCCGCCATCGCTGTGTCTCGCCAGAGTCGATTCTTGAAGGGTCTCGAACTCAGACTACAAGTCAATCTGCTTGCTCACACCTTCCTGCATTTCCAGAGTTGATTAACAAGGCGCTGGTTATGGAGGACAAACGCAAGGAGTCGGAGGATTACCGCAAGCGTAGGATGATTCAAACAGGAAGCCACCACCACAACAAAGCAGAGGGCAAGGATAATGCCACAATAGCTTAATCGCTTCTCGCCACGTAGTTCTTTCGTAACACCGCACCGCCTTCAAAGACTCGCCCTTTGTTCAAGATTCTCGTAACCCTACACCACCAACCCCACCCCAGAAACAACAATCGCCGAATGAACCAAGAGTGTGTTACCATTGCCGTCCACCTGGCATTTCGCTAATCGGTGTCCTCAAAGGGAACTATCACCCAGATTCGCTTCAACCTTGGAGCGACACCGCCAAGACCCCAAAGTAACAACCAAGGAGTTTCTCGGGGACCACCAACCAGAGGAACGCCTACCAATGGTCGAGGTCGTGTTAATCACGCCACTTTGAAGGAGCCCAGAAGCACCGTGGTTGTACCGGTAAGTTCCTAGTAAATTCAAGACCGCCTGCTCGCTTTGATTCGAGCTCAGATTCGCTTGTTTCGGAATTTTGCAACCAAGAGTAAATTGGAAGTTATGCACCTTAAGCGCATCTGTCGGTCCACCACCGGAGCAGAGCTAAGTTGTAATATGGGTTGTTTAGGGGCTGTTACTCATAGCCGGAGTTGAGTTTCTAGCTAACTCGGTTATTCTAGACACCCAAACCATAGATGTCATCCTTGGCATGGATTGGTTAACCAAGCACAAAGTCGTGCTAGATTGTGGTCAAGAGCCGCTATAATCGAGGATACCAAAGGAAACAAAGTGGAGTTCCTATCTACCTCAAGGCGTAATGGACATCTACTAGTCAATAGCCCAAGACCGCCTCGCTGGAAGAAGTACCACCACAAAGAGTATCCAGATGTGTTTCCGTAAGAGTTACCAGAATGCCACCGATCGTGACATCGAGTTTGTCATTGATCTAGTACTAGGGACAAGACCACTCTCGAAGAGACCTTATCGGATGCCACCGATGAGCTAGTAGAAATGAAGAAGCAAGTAGAAGAACTTTTGGAGAAAGGCTTTGTGAGGCCTAGTTCGTCGCCTTGGGGAGCGCCAGTTTTGTTCGACAAAAAGAAGGATGGAAGCATGAGAATGTGCATCGACTACCGGCCTCTCAATGAAGTCACTATTAAGAATAAGTATCCATTACCCCTAATAGACGATCTGCTTGATCAAATGAAAGGAGCCGAGTGTTCTCAAGATCGACCGCGATCAAAGTTACCATCGCTTGAAGATCCGTCCCAAGGATATACCTAAGACCGCTTTCAACGCTGCACGGACATTATGAGTTCCTAGTCATGTCCTTTGGTCCGACCAATGCCCCCGCTTATTTCATGAACATGATGAATAAGGTATTCATGGAGTATCTGGACAAGTTTGTAGTTGTATTCATCGATGATATTTTGGTCTACTCAAAGTCAGAGGAACAACATGCCGAACATTTGAGATTAATTCTAGAGAAGCTCAGAGAACATCGCTTGTATGCTAAGTTTAGCAAGTGTGATTTCGGAAAAGGAAGTGGATTTTCTTGGTCATGTGATGACAATGCAGGAGTAGCCGTGGACCCCAAAGAAAGTTAAAGCAAGATTACAATGGGAATGTACCAAGACCGCCACTCAAATTTGCGCTTGGGATTGGCGGGATATTATCGCTGTTTCATTGAAGGATTCTCATCAATTGCTAAACCTCTTACGCAATTGTTGAAGAAAGAGAAAAGTTTACTCGACCTGACTTTGTGAAGAAAGTTTTCAAGAATTGAAGAAATGTTTGACTTCATTTCAAAGATCGATTTTGCCGATATTCGCAAGGATTTCGATATCTATTGCGATGCTTCGCCAAGGATTAGGATGTGTCCCGATGCAAGAAGGAAGAGCCGCCGCTATGCGCCAAGGCGCTTAAGGCCGCATGAAGAGAACTATCCCACCCATGATATGGAGTTATGCAGAGTGCATGCCTTGAAGATTTGGCGCCATTACCTCATCCAGAATCGCCGCGAGGTATATACTGATCATAAGAGCTTGAAATATATTTTCACCAATGGATCTGAATATGAGGCGAGAAGATGGCTAGAATTGATAAAGGATTATAACCTTGGAATCCATTACCATCCCGGTAAAGCCAATGTCGCTGCACGCTTTGAGCCGTAAGAGCCACCGTAATGCCTTGAAGTGAAAGAGCTTTGTTCGTAACTTCAAGAGGAATTCCATGTCAAGCTAGAAGTAGTATCTAAAGGATTCGTGGCAACTGGAAGTGCAATCTACTTTGAGAAGCAGATTCGCAAGCTCACCAAGGACTCGAGTTCTCCGACATCAAGGAGAAGATGACGAAGGAAGTTCAAGGACTTCACAAAGGATGATCAAGACATACTGTGGATCAATGGACGATTCAAGGCCCGTATATTGATGGATTGAGACAACTAATTTTGAAGGAGGCCCATGACTCAAAATATTCGATTCACCCCGTAGTACTAAGATGTATCAGATGTTAAGAACAAGTTTTGTGGCCAAATCAAGCGAGAAGTCGCAGAGTTCGTTGCCTTGTGCGACGGTGTCAAAAGTTAAAGCAGAGCATCGAGGCCGCAGGTCCATTGTAACCTTTGAAGATTCCGAATGGAAGTGGAAGAAATCGAATGGATTTCATTATCGGATTACCCAAGACTCAATCAAAGTTACGATTCGATTTGGGTAATAGTGGATCGTCCGACTAAAGTTGCCCATTTCTTACCACCAAAACCACTTACTCAGAGATCGTCTCGCGTAGCCGCATATGTCAAGATCGTCATTTTGCATGGTGTACCTAAGAAGATTGTGTCGATCGAGGATCTCGCCACCTCCGATTTTGGCAGAGTTTACATGAAGCCTTAGGGACTCACCAATTTCAAGATCGCGATCACCCTGCATGTGATGGACAGATCAAAGGGTTAATCGATATTGAGGATATGCCGAGAGCTCGTATGCTAGCAAATGCTACTCGCTGGGATAAGAGTTTACCATATGCGTAATTCTCGCACAACAACAAGCATCAAGCCGCCTACAAATGTCACCATTTGAAGCCTTGTATGGTCGTGCTCAGAGAACCCCGTTGAATCGGTCGAAACCGCCGAACGCATGCCTTTGGTCCGGATATTATTCAAGAAGCGTAAGAGCAAGTGTCCATGATCGAGAGAGATTAAAGATAGCTCACCGAGGCAGAAGAGTTATGCCGACAATCGCCGCCGTGATCTCGCTTTGAGTCAAGATTTTGTGTATCTTCGAGTTACGCCTCGAGGTGTGAAAAGGTTCCACGCTAAAGGGAAACTTGCCCCTAGGTATGTTGGTCCGCTCAAGATTTTGGAACGCCGTGGAGAAGTGGCTTATCGCTAGAGCCGCCACAATCGCTAGCGTGAGTACACGATGTCTTTCACGCCTCCCACCAAGAAGTGTCTTCGTGCCGTAAGAACAAGCACCGCTGGATTCGATTGAACTAAAAGAAGACCTCACCTACAAAGAGCAAATGGTCAAGATTATGGATGTCGCAGAACGCCGCACTGTGAGCAAGACCGCTCATTTCGCAAAGTCCAAAGGAGTAACCACTGTAAGGAGAAGCAACGTGGGAACGTGAAGAAGAGTTGAAAGCCGAGTTCCCTAGCCTTTTCTCTATTAGCCCAATCTCGGTCGAGATTCCATTAAGGGGGAAGGTTTGTAACATCCCAATTTTCGAGCTTTAAAAATCTTTTAAACAATGGTATTAAGAAAATTCACCATTTGGATTTATTTGAATTTTAATTTAAAAGCTTAATATGGACTTTAAGGATAAACCAATTTAATGAGCTTAATCCCAACATTAACAATTGCCAAAATTATTTTATTTAGATTCCATATGCTTGGTTATATTTTACGTAATTTTCTAGAATTTTTCCAAGATCATTTGCTATTTTCCATTGCTTATTTGAATTTTCGCTATTTTCTAAAACGAAAACTAATTTAAATCTCCAACAGTTGTTGGGCGAATCTCTCCTACCAACACCGCTTCATCCGCCCATCTCTCCGTAGCCGTCCGATCGGCCGGACGGCGATTCGCCACGCACGCGCCGCCTCCCTGCCTCATCGCCCGCTGACCCCACCGCTGCGTCCTCGCCGCTTCTTCTCTGCACGGGACGCGCCGCAAGAATCGCTTATTGACGGTCAACGCCGAAGCCATACGGGCGCCCAACCTCCCGTTCTCCTCCGGACGCGCGCGAGACTCGCGCCCTCCTCCGCACGACCTCCACGCCTTTCCCTCTCTCGCAAGACGCGGCGCCTAAGCCGCAACCGCCGCCACGACCTCCACGCCGCCACGCCGCCGGACCTCCTGCCCTATAAAGGAGCGCCCCGCGCGCCACCCATCCCGGCCGCCACCCACTCTCTCTCGCCTCGTGCTCACGGAATCGCGAATTTCGCCGCCGACACCGAGGGCTTGAGCCGATTGCGCCGCCCGCTGCCCTCGCTGCCGCCACCGCCACCGCTGATTCCCGTGACGCCGCTGGCCGGTGCTCACTCGCCGCCGGAGGAGTTTCTAACGCCGCCGCCGCGCCTGCATTCACCTCCTCCGCCAAAGCTCGCCGCCGGCCACCTCGCTGCCCCGAGCACCGGGAGCACACCCCAGGTTCGTGACCGACGCCTCTATCCGCTGGTACCACCCACTCGCCGGAGAGCTATCGTCACGGAACCCTTGGTTCTCGCGCGCCGCTCGCCGCCGTCCGTGTCACTCGCCACTCGGCGTCGTGCGCGACGTGTCATCCCCGGTGGCGCTGCCTGGCCACGCACGCCGCTGAGCGCGCCACCTCACCCCCAACCTCGTTCAGATGGCTCTGGTGGACTTGGTCCACGTGAGCCGGGTCACCGACATGTGGGCCCCACATGTCGCTTAATTCTTTAATTCTTTTAATTTCCGAAAATCCTTCACGACGCCATGCTTGCGCAATAATCCGATTTTTCTATTGAAAATAATTCGAATTCCAAGAATCCTATTTTTAGGGTTTTTCTTTGATTCAAACTTTGAAACCTTATAACTTTTGCATCCTAACTCCAAATCCATCCATTCAAATTTCTAAATTTGTATAAAATCAAGATCTATTTATGGGAGATTTTTAATTATTTTTATCAGAGTTATTTACTTCTGTTATTTATTTTTCTTGTTGTTTGCTTCACACGAGTAGACTTCGACGATACTTCGAAGGTTTGAGGAAGAAGGAGCTTTCAAGACCAAGACCAGCACTTGAACCTATTCCAAGGCAAGCTATACCCTTGACCATTTTGCTCCCAGCTTTATAAAAGTATTTTAATTCAAATTAATGATCTTAATTCAAGTATTTATTTAAAAGCTTTTAAGTGAGTTAATCCTACATTGTTATGCCATCCTTGTTAATTGCTATGTCCCGATTCCTTGTCACCTTAGTTGGTATTTAGTTGGTAATATGGTAGCACCAACGTGGGTTAGGTCTTGATCCCACTTGCTTCGTGGTGAATCGATGGGGTGCCACTATCTTTTCGCTTCACTGCTCTTATTTTCTTAGTGTATGAGTTGTCAAAACCATTATTTATTAATCAAAGTTATTCGCTTATGTTACTATTCGCTTGTATGGATCGATAGTCCTAGAATCATATGGGGTAGATAAGAATGTTGTTTGCTCCTTAGTGTATGAGTTGATTAGCCGATAGTCCTAGAATCATATGGGGTAGATAAGAACCCGTCTGAGCGATAGTTTTCTATATCTTTTCTATGCTCTAAAGGACCGCTTTTCTCGCTTCTCTTATCGATTCTCGCTTTTGTTCCTTTGGTTCGTGGGGAGTTCATCTTGGTTATTCCAGTTCTTAAATTTGTCATAACTCAACTTTGAATTAAAAGATGCATCTCATTCAAGGGAATCGATTTTTTCGCATTTCATCATGCATTGCATTATAATCAAATGGAGCCTTGTTTATTATCCCTTATGATCTGCTTTCACTGCTTGTTTTACATCTTGCCATGATTTATGCTAAACCGCTAGATCTATCATGACTTTTATGTGTAGCTTAGTCTTTGTCATGCTAAGGTGATTAAAAATGCTAAACTTGAATTAAAATCTTATCATGATAGCTCTTGAGACTAGTCTGGTTGAAGCTATCCTGTTATGATATTCGCCATGTCAAGTAGGCTGAGTTGAGTCTTGTATCCCATTTGAACTTTTGAGTAAGCTATGTCAGTTTGTTAAGAAATTTGACTTCTCTTTAAATCGCTGGTCTAAAAACTTCAAAAGAAAAATGATCCCTTTTGTGCGAAAAAACTGATCTCACCAAATCTTTCTCATGAGACTGCTTGCCATTGCACTAGGCATGAACTCAGGGGGAGCCTTGGATGACCTAAGATCACCTCCTTAAGTCTGTTGCTTGGAGTGGTCGCATAAGGCTTGGGATCTAGCACATGGCTAAGATTTGAAAAATTGGTTGAAGCTTAGGAGGCAGTTGTGGATGGCACCTAGTCCAGAGCTTGCTTTACTAAGATAAAACCATAAAGAGCTTTCAGAAAAAGAAAAATGTGCTAAAATTGCTTATCATTAAAAGGACCAAGTTCTGGATAAAATGAGTCTTTCTTCAACTGGTAGCACTCTAAACTGTTCGATATGAGTCTTCTTGGTTCAACTTAGATTATTTGACATGGCTTGTATCATCCTTGGATATCTTTAGCTAAACTTCAATCTTGGTTTATTTGACTTGCTAAAGAATTGGATCATTAATCAGAATTATGGACTTTCTGACTTAGCTTTTCTATACATCAATTGTCATGATCTTGATAGCATTCTTCTGTGTTATGGCTTGGTGTAATTCTCTAATAATCATTTTGGATAATCTACATGGCTCCTAATGCTTAAAATGAACATCATATAGCCTTTTCCTCCCTTTTCTACATCTTGATGATTTTATTGCCAAAGGCGGGAGAATTTTGAGAGAAAAGCCTTACGGAGAAAAGCCTTGAGTTTTGTGCGAAAATTGCTCTTTCATCTCATCTCAAGTCTTTCTCTTTGTCAACTTGGTCTTGAGCTTAACTACTCTTGTTTAGACCTTGGTTGTTGTAAACTCAAACTCATCTTATGCTTTTTTGGTAATTGTCAATATACTCATCAAGGGGAGATTGAGAGACCATGTGAGAGGTCCTCCACTGAGTGATGAGTATTTGACAAGTGTGTTGATTAGATTGAGAGTTGAGTTTTTCGGTTTGGACTGTTTCTGGGCTGAGTCAGGGAAATCGGAACTACCGCTGTGTATGGAGCGGAAGTTCCCATAAATCGGAACTACCGGCGTTGGAAATAGGATCTTCCGATTTTCCTGGGTTTTGAGTTCGGCTGACGGCAATCGGAACTTCCGCTCAAGGGGTAGCGGAGTGTCCGATAATACTGATATTAAGGTTCTCTCGAGATGAAAATCGGATTTGAAAACTGGTTTACGGATGTTCAAGATCGGAAGTTCCGTAATGGTAAGAGCGGAAGTTCCGATAATCCTGACAAGTGCGGATGTTCCGAAAATCGGAACATCCGCTGTGGTAAGTGCGGAACTTCCGATTGTGTCCAGAACTGTGCAGAGAAGGTTATTTTGTGATTTTGATTTTGTATGAGTTTGAGTCTTATACAAATGTTGATGCTATGATATTGTGTAATGCTATGTGATGTGTTTCATGCGTGTTGACTACGGGGCATCAAGATGAAGCCGTGGCGAGACACGAGGTGATCGGACTAAGCGCAGCGGCGCTGAGGTCGAACGGTCGGATGTGTCAAGACGGCGTGAATCTTGAGGTGGTTGCGTGTCAAGGACGGCAAGGTGTACGGAGGCTTCGGAAAGGTGCGCAAGGGGCGAAGGGTCTTTTCGCAAAGCGGCAAAAGTGGAGGCGGTTCCGTTCGGTGTAGCGGGCTTAATGGGTTGGAGGCCCATTAGCAAAGGCTATAAATAGGGAGAACCACCGAGTTAGGGTTAGACTTTTGAGAGAAAATTAGGTTAGCTCTAGAAAAGGATTTGTTTTGATTTTTGAGAGCTTGTTGAGAGGAGAGTATGAACTGAAATCTTTGTAATCATTCCTCTTGCTTTACCTCTCAGAATCGTGTTTCAATCCAATGAAATCGAGGTTTTGATTATTTGACTTTGCAACTCTTTCTCTCTCTGCTTCATGTTGAATATCTAGGTTTTGACATATCTTTTGATTCGTCTTAAGAAATAGCATGAAACTTGATATCTAGAGTCGCTTTGATATTGCTATTACATCCTCAAAGTTTCATGAGCTAAGAATCGAGAATCTCGCTTATCATTGGTTTTGGTCTTTCTTGCCCCTTCTTCAAGAAATCCGTTTTTGGTTTGATCATTGAATCTTTGTTTGCAATTCTTCTCCATGAGGTCAAGATGGTGTTTAGGATGATGTCCTGTGAAACTTGACCAAAGAAGAGCATTCAAGATTTAGTTTTGGATTTTGAAAAGAAACCCGCAAGATTGTTCTTGGTCGGGACAATCGAACTTTCGATTGTCCATAGCGAATTATCGCAGCGGAACTTCCAGACCGATTCCGAACTACGGAGTGCGGAAATATCACTGGTAAAATCGTAACGTCCGATATTTGATGTAATGTGATCGAACTTATGATTAGTTCTCTGATTTTGTTTTACTCTTCTTGAGAGGGTTTGTAGATCTTATTTAAATACAGTAAAGGGGAGTTCTTAATTTTAAGGCACCATTCACCCCCCCCCTCTGTTGCCATTTCGGTCCTTCACACACTCTCTAGCGTCTTACCAAGCTCTTATGAGTTTCTTACCAAATTGTAGCACGTGGTATGATCGGAGAAGGTGGGATGTATGACCACGGCGGAGGCGAATGCGAGAATCCAAATCTGAGGGACAAAGTATGTGGACCTCGGATAGGCAATATTTAGTAGCAAGGAATAGCAATAATGAAATCACATTAGCAAAGCTGAATCAAAGTCCACAGTACTCGTCACAATTGCTGGCCCAAACGCGTTCCTAGAACTAACTCAAGCAAGCTAAAAAATAGGGTAGATACAAACACAACGGAAAATGGATTGATCGAACGTAATCACAGAATGGTAAGGACCTGGTCGTAGGGAGTTACGAACTGATCGGTACCAAATACGATCTGGTCTTATGGAGATACAAACACAACGGAACAAAATTCGCGAAGCAACTGTTTTCTCCTTCTCTTTTTTCTTTCTTTCTTTACTTTTTTTTGGCACTCTTTGCCTCTTTTTTTGGCTAACGTGACCCGAGCTCAAAACTCTTCTGCTACCTTTTCTGGGTCCAATGAGGTGAGTGGGTCACAAACTTTTTCCGGAGAGCAGGGGTATAAAGGTTAAAAGAATACTCTCTCTCTCTCTCTGGACTTTGGCTAGTTCTGTTTCGGCTATGGAAGATCTTCCCAGCCTTTGTTCGGCAATACACGATATGATGAATGCGTGGGGTGTCCGAAAGCAACCAGAAATAGATAGGTTTGTCTGGGCGGAGACGAGTGGACGGTCGAATCCGAGTAGGTGATCGAATCCGACCAGGTGGTAGATCTCGACTGGGTGATTGAATGGGTGTTACTCGAATAGGTAGTCGATTCCGAGTTGGGTGGAGAAGCCGAGTCTAAGTAGGTGGTCGTATGGGGGTGGTGTCTCGATCTCGGCTATAGTAGACAAACACTAATTGCAACAGATGCAACCAAGGGCAAGCCGAGATACACGATGACCAACACAGCAAGGACTCGACGCTAGAAACTAGATCATGACGACTAGACCAACAACAAAGACACCGACGATGGACTCGAACTCAACAATGCGAAAACTAAAAACACAATTGCGAAAGGCATGACGTGGTTTGGACAACGGAAGAACTAAGATCTACAACTATTTTTGTGGGGCAATTTTCTAGACTCTAGGTGATGGAACACAACTAACAAAAAGGGGATAAACGAGATTACCTAACGGGCAACCTTTGCTCTGATACCACTTGATGAGGTACGGCGGACTAATCTTCCGATAGGTTCGATTGTTTTCGTCGTGAGGACGTTGACGCTTTGAGGCTTCCGACCCGCAGACCGTCACCTCGCAATTCACTACACCAGCACGACTGTCGTTATCGACTACGCTTGCACGCGATCAACCTTACCACGAGGGTTATTATTCCTGTAAGCAATCGAAGCAACTCACAAGAACAAGGCATATGCAATCTGAGTTGTATTGCGAATATGGATGAAGTTCATAAAGTGGGGTTCCTCAAACCGAGCAATCGGCGAAACTACAAAGTGGTAGAATAATCTAAAAAAACCCCCCATAATCTATGACGGCTACTGTATATATATATAGGGGGGAAAGAGAGGAGGTTGACCTAGGGTTGTGCGGCCGTGGAAAGAGACGTACACAACCTGGACTCCGACCTCGTCACACTTACAAAGCCCTATTAGACCCAAAAAGGTGACGCATCACCTTATTCACTATTCATGTCGTGTATATTTGGTCGAAGACCTGGTCGTAGATTGCTCCCAACGAGTCCTGGGCTCGCCGAGTACTGGTGAAACTAGTCGTATGCCTTCTTGAAGTGGTCGTAGACCTTGCGGAACTAGTCGTAGACTCTCTTGAACTGGTCGTAGTCCTAGATTCCTAAGTACAAGTAAATCAGCTCCGTTATGCAGCATCATAGAGTTCTCAAATAGTACACTCAGCCCTAGAAATGAATTTACCTGATAAATTAAGTGACGTGCTCGAGCTCTTGTCATAGGACCTTGTAGTTCAGCAACTGGCTCTAGAGGATTTTGTGTAGTGCGTGTCTCTGAAGGAGATGTCCTCATCACTGGACTCAGCTCACGGAATAGTGAAGGGGGTGTGCATGCAGGCAACCTTGCGGCGCTGACTCGGTAGCCACGCAAGCGAAAATGTCGAGGTGAGCTGATGTGGCCGAGCCACAACGGCTCGAGGAGCGGCGGCGCTACGGTGATGGCCTCGCCGGCGCTACGCACCACAACGAGGCACGGGAGTGGGCGCAAAAGAACGAGGAGGTGACAAGGAATCTAATGCACTACCTTGTGGCGGAAGGGTGAGGCGGAATGGTCGTCGGCGACGATGTTTGGCGACGGCGGTTTTGGGTCGACGGTGGAGATGGAGTTCCGGTGATTCCCTAGCGAAGAGGGTGTGCGCACGTGGTAGGCGGTGCCGCGGTGGTGCCGAGGATGGGGTCGGTGGCGACGGAGGACCTTGGATGGCACCGGAATTGACGAAGAACCATGCTTCGGCCGGTGGTGAAGAACTCTAAAATCTGGGTGTTTGAGCGAGGGAGAAGGGCTAGGGTTGGCGGGGATGGAACGAGCGTGAGAAGTCAATGCTGGGGCACACCTTTATAGTGCAAGGGCAAGGCCGAGGGAGGAGATCATGCGCGTGAGTTTTTCGGCGATGTTACCAAATTCCGGTGAATACGCGCGTTAAGATGGGAGTTTTTGGCTGGAATGGGTGCGGCGGCGCTCTGGAGTTTGATAGTGCTTGAATGCGCGAGGGGAGGGGGAGGGATTCGCGGGATGGTGGAGCTACGGGCGGGCGTTAGTGGCGGCGTAACGACACTGTCGCGCGAGGAAGAAGGAGAGGTGGGAGACGACGGTGTAGCGCGGGGCCACTGTCGATTTAAAGGTCAAGCGGTCGGGCGCCAATTGTCCGATAGATCGGATGGTCCGTGACCGATCGCGTTGGGGTGAACGGCCGAAGCGCCACGAGGAACAGTGATGGGCTGAGGGAATTCAGCGTGAAACTGTTCACATATTTTTAATTAATTTTCCAATTTAAATAATTCTAGTAATTCAAGAAGGGTTTAGGAAATAGCAAATAAATTCCAACAATTATGAGTAAATTCACATAAATTCTCTAAGACATTTTGGATTTAAATAAAATATTTCCAACGTATTCTTGGCAATAGATTTTGCAAACAAATTATTTTGGCTTTAAAATAATTAGGGAAAAGCTTTTAAAATTCCAGAAAATTCCACAAAATAATTAAATCTTTATTTTCAACTTAAGCTTGAATTTTGGGCTGTTACACTAATGGCCTGGGTTAATTGGTCGCCTAGACATTATTTATATGATCATCTCTTATCCAGGTTCAACTTTCTGGTTTAGCATATACTAACGCAAACTAGCACACTGGTTGTTCATTAGCTACAACATCTCCAAAGTCCACTTCTAGTTAAGTAGGTTATTGCTACATACAAACTTACGTGTTTTCATCTAACTACTTCTTGTTCAGTGATTACTCTAGTGGATTTGGTTCCGACTGACTAGAACGGGGTCGCGACATTGCTACTGCTGGTCTACATGACTACCTAGTAGCACTAGTAATCTTATATACTACGAGGTTTAGTTTCTAGTTCTAAGTAAAACCTGGTTAGGTGTGAGGCGTCATACCATGCTTTACTAACTAGTTTCAATTAAGGTATATTACCCTTTTATAGCAACGGCCTAGGGCCTACTAGCCATTTGATATTTTATGTGCCTAACTTTGTAACTATAGGGACACAAGGTTTTGTGTTTTATTTGTTAACATCTTCATGTAATATTTACTGACTAACCTTGGTCACATATCCTTAATGCCCATCACCTTAGCCTTGGTCTAGGGTTTATCGTCTAGAGTTCGGCCACGCATCACGAAATTCAAATATCATTTGAAAATTCAAATTAAATCCAAAATTATTTTTTTGGTGTGGTTGAGTAGATTTTGAATTTACATAAATTTAGAAATAAAAATCACGCGAATAGGAGTTGAAACAAGTGAGAACGGGTCTTCCGAAGTTGGAACCATAATTTAATTCCTAGAAAAAGAAAAAGGAGAGAGACTCTATACACTGACATTGGGACCTGCGCATTTTTCTTTTTATTTTGATTGATTTCCTAACCGGAATTACCCTAGTGGATGACAGGAGGGGCCCATTGTTAGTGCTTCAGTCTACTTGAATAGCTCATGGACCAGCGGTCCACAAGCACAGTACCCCGGTCCACTAATTTGGTTCACTGCGCACTAATGACCATGGGCCCACGCGACAGTGATACAATGAGTAGCACAAGGTATTAAACGCATGGATTACTATCCAAGGGCCCGCATGGCAGTGGAACTTGGCAACCATTAAAAGCAATGATTAGTTTTTAATACTACACTTAAGACAGTGATTCGATAATTAATTGTGGTGCTACAGTCGGTCCGGATTCGAACAAAACAGAGCTCGCTTGGGAGGGGACTTCTCTAGCTTGTCACCGGTGATAGGGGCACGACGGGGCTGGCAAAGGCAAAAAATGGAATTCCCGTGGAATTGTGACTCTACTAGCATATGTGGCGAAGCTCCAGTGGCCTGTGGTGGTGGCGTGACAAGGTTTGGCGGCAGAGCTTATAGGTTGAAATGGCACTTCATCAAAATGGTGATGTCCTTGGCTAATTTGTGTGCGCATGAGCCTCTACATGACCCAAGGAACTCATCGGTGATGATGTTCACGCTGGGGATAGATAGTGGTGTCTTGGCGGTGATGACCGGCGGTGACAGTTATCTGCGAGGAAGAAGGCACAATTAACTTCGGAGATAAGTCAAAGGAGTAGGGTGGTGGTCGGGGATGGATGAATCGAGCCAAAGCTCACTAGAATGGTTGCGGTGACAGAAATGACACCATTGGTCAGAAGTGGGAAAGAAGAGAATAGCGGTGGGTTCCTGCGAATGAAAGGGAAATTAGTTTGGGGGGGAATACTTCTTGAGCCCTAGAACACGATATGATGGGGTTGGCGAAGCTTGGGGTCACGAGCAGCCAAAATGAGGTTTGAGCTTGTGGATATCGTGAGGATATGTGCACGATCTCAGGATGATGAGTCAATTGGCAATGGCTTTGTTGGTTTGCAAAATCTCGCGTTTTCGGGGTTTGCTTCTTCTTTGTCGAGACCACAAAGCGGTCCGACCGGCGATAACGCCGGCCGACCGCCCGGGACGCTCGGGCCGGAAGTGGTGGCCGGTCGGACCGGCCTGACCTAAAATTGGATTTTGGAGCTAATCCAAAAATAGGTTGTGTAGGCAGGTGAGGGGAGTCTCCTGGATGTGGTTGCATCATTTTGGAGCTCCGGTCAAAAGTTCTATTGAGTTGAAAATTCGAAGGTTTGGATTTTCAAGCTAGAATTTTGGCTAAGTCTGTTTGACCGATCGACCGCCGTTGTGGGAGCGGTCCGATCGCTGAATCGGTCGGGACCGCCTTGTGGGGCGGTCAGACCGGCGATGACTTGGAGGTAAGCCAAGTTTGCATTGATGTGTTTTGATTGTGTTTTATGTTTAGTTATCAATGCTTTATTGATGTATATTGCATTGCGGAACTAACGTGGGTCAAGTTGTGAATAACTTGTTCCCGGAAATGGTTTGTTTGTCTATTGCTGTGCAGGTGGCTTGCAGGTCAACGACGTCAACGGTGAGTGGATCGGGACTACGCTTGGAGAGCTGAGGTCCAGAACGATCATGGATACCGGGTGAGGTCGTGTGACTCAAGCATGGTGCAGGATGGGCAAGATGGATCGAACGAGTGGTTCGGTGCAGCTGGTTGGATCAGGCGGTGCGGATATCGGTGCGAGTCTCTGGGAGGTTCCGATGGGATTCGGACAAGAGAGGCTTGGCGACGCGATGAGAACCGCTGATCAACCTACACGTGGTGAAGCAGGCGATTGCTTCAACAGATGTTGTGTGTGGGTCCCATGTGTGAATGGGTCCCAAAAGTGTAACCCTAGTCCTCTCCTATAAATAGAAGGGCGAGATGTAAAACCTCCTTGAAGCTTCCATTTGGTTTGCCCTTCCTTTTTCTAGGGTTAGGGTTTGGAGAGGAAGAGAGGGAGAGATTGTGATTGCTCCTTGGTGAGCTCTTGTCCTCTTTGAGGGAGTGGCTTTGTAAGCATCTTGTGAGATCAATCAATCTTGTGATGCTTGCTTGAGAGTTCATTTGTCTCTCTTTTGTTTTCTTCTCTCATTTGGATGGATTTGGTGCTTCCTTGATTCAAGAGGTTAAACTTGGTCTATTGACCCACTTTGTCTTGCTTTGATGTGTGGAAGTACTCCTAGAATCATCTAGACCATCAACCCCCACAAGCAAATCTTGAATCAAAGATTTTCATATTTCTAGGGTTTGTGCACTTCTTTGTTGAATTCTTGAGAGATCAATTCTGCGAAGTGGATTTGAAGGATCGTCGCTAGAAATAGGTCTCTAATATCATTAGGGAGGTGTGCTCGAAATTTGGTCAAGTTTCATTGGTTGAATCAAAAGTTGGATCAAATTTCGTTTTGGATTTGGGCTTCATTTTTCAGTACTGGACTGAACCGGTCAGACCGGTGTTTCAACGGCGGTCCGACCGCCAGATATTCGCATCACAGATCGCCGGGTCGAACTGAACCGCCCACCGTCCGACCGCCAGTTAGTAGCCGGTCGGACCGTTGGTTGACCGTCGGTCAGACCGCCCGTGGTAGCCGGTCAGACCGCCTGTGCCCAGATCTGCCCTTTGAGTTTAAGTCTCCTCTTTTGTGTCGTGTGGTTGTCGGGGTTATCGAATTCAGCACAAGGCTTCCGGTGTGCACCTACTGATATTCTTAGCTTTCATAGCTAAAGGAGTAAAGTTCGTGTTGAATTTGATTTAGGCGAGAAAGTTGAGAAAGCGCCTATTCACCCCCCCTAGTCGCCTTTCCGGTCCTACAGAGCTTAACTCACTGATTTAACTTGAAGGAAGGAGATGTATGAATGGTGAAGATGGGGAAAGGGGCAATGGCTCTCGGGGGTGTCCCTTTATAGGCGAGTGGGCAGAGTTCGACGAAAGGGCGACATTGTGCTCACGGGACACTCGGTCGATGCGATCAGCAGCGTGCGCAAGTGGTGGTATGGGCGTGGAAGAGAATGCGGGGTGGCAGCGGACGTGACATGAGTCGGCGCTGAGTGGCGTAGCACGCACATGGTCACAATGTGGCGAGTGAGACAGAGTGAGAGCCACAGGAGAGAGAGAAGGAAGGAGATGGTGAGCAAGCCAGCTCGGTCGGGAGGGGAGGGGGTTGCTCTGGTTGAACTAGCCAAAAACTTGGATAGAACACAAGGAACAGTAAAACATGATAAGATAAAAGAAAGAGATGAGAGATTAGGGAAAGAGATCAAAGTGCTACAGGTCTAATTCTGAAGCAAGATTTCTATTGGTATATTCGTTTTACATAGTCTTTTCCACAAGATTTGTTAGCACATTGAACATTAGTTAGATCTATTTTATAGTTGTTATTTTAGGGTTGTGATTATTAGGGTTTCAAATGTTAGGGTTTTATACTTCGAGAAGTATTTTTAACGTCAATGCTCTTAAGTAAATCTTATTGTTACTTGGTTTTTTTGCTTTTAAAATTTTATGTTTCCAGGGTTTTTGCTCAACACCACTTGTGTTGGCAAAAGAAAACACAGATAAAATAATTCGTGAAAAGGCATGCAAATAAGATGGCAATAGATATCGCATAATTTTTTTTAATCCAATATTTTCATATTTATGCATTTTTGGGATGTTAAACCAGCTTTGGCTGCCGTGCGCCATGTCCCACCTTTGCTAGCTCGAGTTAGCTGCCGTCATGTCCCACTGGGGCTTTGCCTTGACCACCACCATATCCCATCGTTGTGTAACACCAGGGCTCGGGCCAGAGCTGAGAGAGAGAGAGAGTGTAGGACCGTAAAGGCGACTAAAGGGGGGGGGGTGAATAGGCGCTTTCAAAACTTTCTCGCCTAAATCGAATACAACACGAACTTTACTCCATTAGCTATGAAAGCTAAGAAGATTAGTAAGCGCACAGTGAAAGCCTTGTGTTGGATTCGATAAACCCCTCAACCACACGACACAAATAGAGAAAAGAATTCACTGTTCTGATCTGGGTACTGGCGGTCTGACCGGCTACCACGGGCGGTCGGACCGACGGTCAACCAGCGGTCCGACCGGCAACTAACGGGCGGTCGGATCGGTGGACAGCGGTTCGACCCGGCAAACTAGCGATCTGAATACACGGGCGGTCGGACCGCCGTTGCAACTCCGGTCTGACCGGTTCAGTCCAGAACTGAAAAACTCCACCCAAATCCAAAACGAAATTTGATCCAACTTTTGATTCAACCAATAAAACTTGACCAAATTTCGAGCACACCTCCCTAATGATATTAGAGACCTATTTCTAGCGACGATCCGTCAGATCCACTTCGCAGAATCGATCTCTCGAGATTTTACCAAAGAAGTGCACAAACCCTAGAAATGAGAAAATCTTGATTCAAGACTTGCTTGTGGGGGGTTGATGATCTAGATGACTCTAGGAGTAATCCCACACATCAAAGCAAGATAAAGTAGGCCAAGAGACCAAGCATGAACCTTTGAATCAAGGAAGCACCAAAATCATCCAAAAGGGAGAAGAACACAAAAGGGAGCAAATGATCTTTCAATTGAGCATCACAAGATTGTTAGGTCACACAAGATGCTTACAAAGTCTCTCCAACAAGGAGGGCAAGAGCTCAACAAGGAGCACACTCCAAACCCTAGTTCTCCTCTCCTCTCCTCCAAACCCTAGAAAATGAGGAAGAATACCAAATGAGTGCTTGGGGGGTTTTCCATCTCCCCCCTTTCTATTTATACTAGAGAGCTAGGGTTTCACTTTTGGGACCTCTTACACATGGGGCCCACACACACATAACTATTGAAGCAATCGCCTGCTTCACCACGTGTAGGTTGATCAGCGGTTCTCATCACGTCGCCAAGCCTCTCTTGTCCGAATCCCATCGGAAACTCCCAGAGACTCGCACTGATATCCGCACCGACTGATCCAACCAGCTGCACCGAACCACCCGTTCGATCCATCTTGCCCATTCTGCACCATGCTTGAGTCACACGACCTCACCCGGTATCCCTGATCGTTCTGGACCTCGGCTCTCCAAGCGTAGTCCCGATCCACTCACCGCTGACGCCGCTGACCGCAAGCCACCGCACGAGAATAGACAAACAAACCGTTTCCGGGAACAAGTTCTTCACAACTTGACCCACGTTAGTTCCGCAATGCAATATGCAACAATAAAGCATTGAAGTTCATATAATAAACACAGTCAATACACAACAATGCAAACTTGGCTGACATCCAAGTCAAAGCCGGTCTGACCGCCCCATAGGGCCGGTCCGACCGATTTCAAGCCGGTCGGACCGCTCCCACAACAGCGGTCGGACCGGTCCAAAGGATTTAGCCAAATTTTCAACTCAAAATTCCGAAACCTTCTGGAATTTTCAAACCAATAGAACTTTTGACTGGGAGCTCCAAAAATGATGGGACCACATCCAGGAGACTCTCCTCACTTGCCTACACAACCTATTTTTTGCTAAGCTCCAAAAACCTATTTTCATTTTGGCGGTCGGACCGGCCACCATGGCCGGTCGGACTCCTCCACGGGCGGTCTGACCGCCCGACACAGCCGGTCAGACCGCCTGTGGTCTGACAGCCTGGGAGCAAAACCGAAAACGCGAGATTTTGCAAACCAACAACGCCATTGCCAATTGACTCATCATCCTGAGATCGTGTACATATCCTCACGATATCCACAGAGAGAGAGGGAGAGAGAGGAAGGGGTGCAAAACCTTGAAGAGGGGTAGTGGCCTAGAAAGGGAGCACGAAGGAATTGCAGCTTCTCTGCCTCTCACTCCATGGTTTCCATTGGAGATCCGTGGGAGATTTGATATAGATTTGGGGATTTCTGGGGAGTTCGTGAGGATTACCTCGCCTGTGCTTCGTGCGATTGGAGAAGAAGCTTGAGTTGGGAAGAGCACGGACCATGGCCATGGGATGAGCTTGGAAGAGCACAACCATGGGAGGAGGCGGCAAGCTGGAAGATTAGGAAGGTAGGAAGAGCACAACCACATAATGAGTTGGGAAGAGCACGCACAATAGCTACTCGCCGCATGCCTCCCTCCCTCCGAGTATGCTTTTGTTGCATATGTTTCTCGAATTTGTTGCAACACGCTTTCTTTGTTGCAGAAAGCGTTTTTCTTTGTTGCAATGTTTTCTTAAAGCGGTTTTCTTTGTTGTAATTTTTTCTCTCTCAAATCTTGTAGTAAGAGATATTTTGTTGAAGTAGAGTCATTGATTTGTAGCATTATTTTCTTGTTGCACCGGTTGTTACAATTGGTTTGTTGCAGCAACCTTTCTCAATTATTGAAACAAGTGTTTCATTTTGTTATAGCGTGTACTCGCAAAAATATTGTAGTAAGTGTCTCTAATTGTTGCATGAGTACTTATAACATGTTATCACTGGCGTTTTCAAATGTTGCAAAGTTCTAACAGTGTAAATTCATTTGTTTGGAATTCCTAAACTATTTTTGAAATGCTAGTAAATTGTGTATTGATAGTTTCATCCAATTTTGATGTAAAAATAAATATTTTTTTTAACATTGATGCTGTAATTCTTCCATTTTATTGCAAATGTTGATTACAAATGTTGTAGATGTGGTTCACCTATGTTGCTCCCAACATCGTACGTTTTGGCACTAGTTGCACCCTATTTTATTGGAGGCAATGTTGTCTTTTGCACTTGAGTTTGTAATACATAGCTCATGTTTGAGCTGCCAAGTGTGCAGTCAAACTACCAAAGTCAGATATGGCTTGATGGGTTCCCTCCTTTTGTTCTAGAAATAGAATGTTCCAAGGCCAAAGTCTGAGTCCAGCCCATTTTAAAAGCAGACACGGATTGGCCGACGATAAAAACCATCACACGGGCGCACTGGTCACTGGAGCTGTTCCGTTCCGTAGGCTTTCACCTCTGACTCTGAGTGACCCCTCCTCGCGCTTACCCACCCACCCACCACCACCGGGCGGCATGGCCCTGGCCGCCGCCCTCGCCCGCGCCGCCGCGCCGCTCCTCCTCCGCGTCCGCCTGTCGCCGCGCGCCGCGCTGCCGCTGTCCCGCCGGCGCCTCCTGTCCGTCGCCCCCACCGCCGACGAGACCCCTCCCCCCGCGCAACCGCCGGCGTCGAAGCTGGCCGACGCCCCGGGCTTGGAGCCGGAGCCCCCGCTGCCGTGGAGGGCCGCGGAGGCGGAAATCCTCCGCAACATCAACCCGGTCGTGCAGCTCATCAAGGATATCCTCCACTCCGACAGGTGAGCCCCACAGCTCATCTCCTCCCCTTTGTAACTTTATTCGAATGGTGATTTGGTGATAGACTGGGGTTGAGTGAAATGCGCTACTCGAAATTAATAGTTGTAATGGGAGCGTATACTACCCGATATTCGGTAAAACTTGTAGTGCTGTACCATTCAGACAATGCAATTCAATTAGTACTTTGTTAGTAGTATTTCAATTAATATTTGTGTGGAAAGTGCGTTGTAGATGTGCCATGTGCTGAGTTCAAATTGAGAAATGGCAGTAGCTTGCTGTGCCCATCCAACTTGTTCTACATTTTCCAAACCAGCCAAGATGGTCTTCGCTAGTGACAAATCCATGTTTCGTCGCTAGGAAGTATGAATTAACGCCATTCAGGATTAAAGATTTGATGACAGACTTAGATGGATGATGATGAGCTTTGGGTTGGTCAAATTTGAACCAAACTGGTAGTGAAAAACCAGCTAGGCCGAGCTATATGCTCAAGTTTAAAAGTATCACTAGAGGGATAGCAGCCATTCCTGAGCATGCCTGCTCAAGTTTACCTCACGGATCCTCCTGCAGCATCATCTTGTTTGCATCCTTGGATGCTTGTGATAGACTGAGCACTCTCAGACTGCACTTAGTTGCATGGTTGCCAACTTTGCTGAGTACACCTACCCAAGTTTTACCCCATGGATCCCCAATTCAAGTTGCAACATCTTGTACCCTCAGATGCTCATGATAGACTGAGCACTGTCAGGCTCCATTTAATTTCTATAATCTCTCTAGCCGACATTTCTGTATCTACTATCATGGTTTTGGGTCCCATGACGTGGTACTGTTCTCACAGGGATTGTAGTAGTAATGCTCGGATATGTTGGGTAAGTGGCGTATCAGTATCGCGACACTTATCGGATACTAGTATGCCGATATGGCTCCAGGCATATCTGTCTATTAATGTGGGGAAAAAAATAAAAAAAGTCCCGATACATGAATGATACGTCAGGGTTCATCTCCGATACAGCAGAGGGGGGATCTAATGCTCCAATACGTTGGGTAAGTAGCGGTACGTATCGGATACTGGTGTGCCACTGATACGGCTCCAATACGTATCCAGGCATATCTGTCTATTAATGTGAAAAAATAACTAAAAAAGCCTGATTCATGAGCGATACGTCAGGGTTCGTCTCCCATACAAGGGAGGAGGGAGGGAGATTCCCTGTGTGTTACAACGGATCTCAAATAAACATATCATAAGTTGTAAACTTAGAAAACCGATATGCGTAAGGTAATTATCCCTACATCTGAAAGTTGCATACGTAATTTACAACTTGTGATTGATCATTGCACAGTAGACAGGTCGTCTGTTTGTAAAGATAAAGATGCACAAATGTTCCTGATCAGTTTCTGCCCTACTCCTAAATATAGTGTCTCAAACAGCCTTAAGTGCTATTCTATGTCTCATCATGTTGAATCCTTGCAAGATGCAACTTTCCTTGCTTACTCTCTTTCATCGGCCTTATCTTTTGGTCCACAAATCAGATGCTTGAACTCCTTATATTGCTATGTGTGTTCTTCACCACAACTATATTATCATGCCTATTCATTTTCTAAGAAAGGTTTCTTCACATTAATATGTTCACCACAACTATATTATCCACAAATCAGATGGCTTCTTCACTGCTAGATGTATTCTCATTAGTCATTGTCTCCAATATGTACTCCACTGCACTCGATGGTCTTAAGACTCTTAACTCAGTTGGACTGTGCACACACCTTAGGCTTGGTCAATATGATCTCCACTGCGATCTATGGTTTAACTCATTCTGACCATGCATGTACCCTCAACATGCATTCTTATTTACCACGACATGCAGTTCTTGCTGCTGAAATCCAGAATAATTTTTCTCCAACTGTGCATCTTAGTGGACCACTTCCTGCTTCTATCAGTGTCCTGATGTCCTTCCACACCTCAGTGTATCCGCTTTGGATCAATATTTTGGTTGCCTATGAAGTCCTATCGTCTTACTAATTGCTCCAATTGTGCAAGTTCATGTGGATTGAGCAACTTTGCCTGAGCCGGATCATTTTTTAAGTCCAGAGTTTACTACGACAATACTTGTTTTTTCGAGTTAGCTACCAAATGCTAATCTTGCCCTTTTCTTAGAGCATGCCAAAGTGCCTCTATTCATACACAATATTCATAACATGGTATCAGAGCTAAAGTTCAAACCCTAGCCTCCAACCTAGTCTCCAGCTTGTTTCCGCTGCCCGTTGCCCCTGGGAGGAGCAATCTCTACTCCCGGGGGCAGCCACCCGCTTAATCATAACAAAGATCGAAGCCTCCTCGTAGAGGCAACAGCAACAACAACCTCGTCGCTCCTCGAGCCCGTGTGATGCGGGGTGCCCGATCTTCTCGACGTAGAACCTCTCGATAACTTGTGTATCCTGACGAACCACCAGCTGATCCCCCGCGCCAATGCACGGACTTGCAACTCTATGGAAAATTCGACCAAACACACACTTGATTGGATCCTCGCTGACCACAAGCGAAGATCGTCGAACCCTCAATTCCCAATGGAAAAGCAAAACGACCCTTGTTCTCAATGCCCAATTCCTCTGCTTTGGCTATAAGCACAACAGAGAATCAAGCAAAAGTTTTGAAAATATATTAAACGTGGTGCGAGGTTACAATGGGGTCTACCTCAATATATAGTGCCCTACTCCTTCTCATGGTGGCCAAGAGGCCCTACTCCTATTCTAATTCGAATTAAACTCCTACTCCAATTCGACTCAATCTAAAACAAAAGGAAACTCTAATTTTACAACCGTCATATTGTTTTGGCCATATCTTTTGATACTGGGATTTAATTTGGAGTGAGGAGGATCCGTTGGATCGGGCAAGTTAGCTTTCCAACAAGCCCAAAAACACTCAAACCGACTTCGTATGAGAAAGTTATGACCTTTTACTCCGGACCATCCTGCCGATTCGAATCAATTTGAGGTCGATTAGAATCCGAATTGAATTCCGAGTTGATTCCGAATTTGAATTTGGTTGGGCTTGTGGAAGTTTCGAATTTGACTTGGATTCTTGGGCTTCTCTCCCCTTGCTTGTCTCCCACGAGCTTCTCCTCCATTGTGTTGGCTTTCTTCAAGAACAGCCTCATATCCTTCATCTTCGTTCATTATTGAATCTTCCAATCTGAGCACAAGCAAAACACTAGTTTTAGGTAGTATGAAATTCTCAACTAATTTAAAAGGAAATTCAGTGAACAGATTCACCTGTTGGATAAGCTTCTCTTGTTTTTCAACTCTCTTAGTAAGCTAATGTTGTACTGAGGTATTCAATTAATTGAAAACATTATATGAAACAACATAGCTAAGGATGTCCGCATCACCGTGTCACCTGGATTCGGCCGCCGCCGTGCCACCTTTGCTTGCATGGAGCTTGAGCCGACGCCGCCCCTAAGCCCGTGTCGCCTGGATCGGCGCCGGTCTGCCTCGGATCCGGCTGCTGTCAAACCCGGGAACGAAGGATCCCTAATTCACTGCGTTTACACACTAGTCCAGGATTTATAGTGTACACAGTCTCACAAACAGTGTTATCACAATCATATCAAGCGTTTTATTAACAAAGAACATAGTTTATTACAAAAATGGGCCTGAGCCCAAATAACAAAACATAGCGGAAGCAAAAAGGTAGTAGACCACACGATACGCTACAGGCAATCGTCTGGAGGCGTAACCTAAACGTCTGGATTCTCACCGTCCGGATAGAAGTCTTCTCCTGAATAATAATATTAAGCAAGGATGAGCACAACTACCATGCTCACAAATTACACCCAATACATAATTTAGAATGCATGCATAAGTAAACCAAGGAAGGCTGTAAGAGTTTATTTACATAAATCAGCATTTTCAATTTTTAAATAATCATACTAAGTTTCAAGGCATATTTTTAGTCCATAGCTTAAAATCAGATTTTAAATTGACAATTTTATAGTGGATAACCTCCATATGAAACATGGTGATGGATATCCTCCTATCACATGGCTAGCCGCCCAATTTTACCACAAGGATTAACCATTCTAAAATCATGTACAAAAATATTTTTAAAACTAGAAACAAAGTCTAACTTAGAGTGGCTTTGCTCAGCATGTCCATGACCATGGAGACGGTTATTCGAATAGTTTTACACTCTGCAGAGGTTGTACAACTTTACCCACAATATATGAATTCTCTAGTTTGTTTGGCATCCGTCGATACCATTGCTCACTACCTTAAGTAAGCAGTCTAGAGCACGTGTCAAGGTCTTTACAATGCGCCATCTTATCGTAGTCCCGCCTCGTTAAGGTTTCGCTTCCATTGGGCTAACCACCCGCCGGATTCAAGCCCCCTCTTGCGCCATGTGGGAATATATAAAAGTAGGTCATCCTGATACCCACACATCAACATGGCACAACTACGGTGAAATGTTACAAATTAGTTAGTCAGGTCTCTCCCATTCGAGACATGTGGAAGTACGATGTGGCTTAGCAAGATGCGGCTCGAAGACCGGTCCTTAACTGACTTGAGCGACTTTCAAAATAACCCCCGGGCCTCAATCCTACCCAGATTGAGCCCGTGCATAAACCTGCACCCACCAAGCAACCATTTCGCCCAAGTACAAACCAACTTTTCCTTTTTGTTTTTCAAAAACTCATGACAAAACAATGTCATAGGCTTTTAATCAATATTTGCTGTCTTGGCTAAAATTCTCCAAAATCAAATATTTGTGATCTAAGCAATGTCTAAGCACATTTGTATTTTCAAATCTTATTTGACTACGGTGATAAGGGAATGATGATTCAACATTCAAATTTGGTTATACAAGGGAATTGGATTAACCAGACATTTAAAACAGGAATTTAAAATAACTGTATAAAATTATGCATGCAATAATAATTTAAAACATGATTAAATAATTTGAGATACTAGGATCAAAATGATCAATGGTGTAACTTGTCTTGCTCAAAATCTTGGTATTCTACCTCTTCAACAGGGTCGAACTCCCGGAGGCATCAAAGTCTATACACGTAAAATAAGCTAAATTCAAATAAATTCAAATGAAATACAAATAAATTCAAATGAATATTCAAATTAACTCCAAATAAAATAATTTTGATTTAGTTAGCTAGATCTTAATTTTATACAAATTTAGAAATTTGATTCACCTAAATCGGAGTTCGTATGAAGAAATACGAGCTCCTAGAAGTTTTTAAAACTAAATTAAATCCTAATTATCAGAAATTCCGAATTTCCTGAATTATTTTCTAAAAGAAAATTTTGATTTATTGCGCCAGCGTACGGACATGAGCCGCTGAAATGTGGGCCCCACAGTCATGGATTGGGTTCACGGAAAGGCACGAGTCCACGGTGGACTCGGCTCACATTACAGTACGAAGGGGGGGGGCGCTAGCGCGGTTTACCACGCTGGCGCCACGCGGCGCTGACTCGGCCACTACGCACACATATGTGCTGAGGTGGCGCCGAGATGGCGCTGACGCGGCCGAGCCACATCGGCCTGAGGCCGGCGGTGCTCCGGTGACAGCGTCGCCGGCGCTACGCTGCTTGGCGAGGTGTGTGGTGATGCGCAAAAGAGAGGGTGAGATGCTGAAGCCAGTGTGCTACCTTGCGGCGGAGGAACACGGCGGAATGGTCGTCGGCGACGGAGAGGAGTGGCGGTGAGGTTCGGTCGGTGGCGGCGGCGACTCGGCGATCTCTGGCGAAGCGAAGGGCGACGAGGATCGCAGCGACGAGGCGATGCTGAGGGTGCGGTCGAGGTGGTCGGAGGAGGCTGGACGGCACCGGAATCGGAGAAGAACGAGGCTTCGGCCGGCGACGAGAAAACTCAAATTGCGGGCGCACGAGAGTGATTGGGGTGAGGAGAGCTGGGCGTTGGAGTGAGTGGAGAGAGGCGCTCCTGGTGCTCCCTTTTATAGGGCGAGGGGAGGTCGGAAGGAGGAGATCGTGTGCGGAGGTCACGGCGGCGGCGGCGGCGAACAGTCGGCATCAATGCACACGATCAAAGGATGAAAACAGATTGGATGAGTGCAGACGTTACTGCTGATTACATGCGCATGATTGCGAGAAGAATCCGGGAAAGAAACGGAGAGTTGATGAAGCTGCAATACACGTTAATGGCGATCGGGCGCGGGAGTTGGAGGAAGAAGGGGTCGGAGATGATGACACTGCAAATGGGCCCACTTGTCGGCGGAAGGAACTGGTCAGGCGAAGCGTTGGTCGTCCGATTTAGATTGGATGGCCCGCAGCGACGACCCGCCGGAGGAACTGGTCGGGCGAAGCGATGGCCGTTCGATTTTGATCGGATGGTCCACAGCGACAACGAGCGGAAGAATCGATCGGTAGCGAGAACAGTCTTTGGTGGGAGGATTCGACCCGATCTTGTCTTGTAAAATTAACTTCTTTTCTAATTTAAATAATTCCAGAAATTCAAAAAAGCTTTAGAAAATAGCAAACAAAATCCAAAATTTATGAGAAAATTCACAGAAATTCTCTAGGGCATTCTGGATTTAAATGAAATAATCCCAACTTACAATTGGTTATAAAATTTTTCAAATAAATTATTTTAGCTTTAAAACAATTAAGGAAAAGCTTTTACAATTTCAGAAATCCCACAAATAATTAAAGTTTTATTTTCAACTGAAATTTGAAATTTGGGCTGTTACAGCTACCCCGACTCGGATCCATGCCGCCCTGAGCTCCCTGCGCCACCTCCTCCCGAGCTCGCCCCGAAGCTGCGCCTCCCGCCCGGATCCGGCGCCCAGGGCCTCCCCTGCTCCATCTCCGCCAGGATCCAGTGCCATGGGCCTCCCTTGATCCGCCTCCCGCCCGGATCTGGCTCCCCGGGCCTCTCTTGCTCTGCCTCGGCTCGACTCGACCAGCCCAAGCCACCCGCCTCGATCCGTGTTGCCCACTGGATTTGCCACCGAGCGCCGCCCTGATGACACCCGATGCCACTCTCTGCTCCGCGCAGCCCCTCCGACCTGTGCTTCGCTCGCCGGATGCCACCCTGAGCGGCCTCCCGCGAGCTCTGCTCCACGCGGCCGCCCTGGAGCTCCTCCCGGCGCCCTAGGCCTCCCTGCTCCACCTCCGCCCCGAGCGTTGCCTCTCCGATGCTCCCCAGCTTGCGCCGAGCTCTCGCTGCTGATCTACTCCGCCTCCCTGGGAGTGGTAGATTTGGGAGAGGTGGAGATTTGGGAGAGGAGATGTAGCGGGCAAGAGGGGGAGGAGGATGGATTGTGTGGGGAAGTGTATGATCTGACTACATGTTGCTACTGCTAGTTATCCTTGAGTCGTTTCTTTCTTAGTGTCGTTTCTTCTGTTACGTCCATCTATTCTATCTTTGAATTCGTCTAAGCCATGCGACTCCACAAATTCATTGTCAGTTAGTTGATTTCTTTGCTAGCCACAATATGTCCTTTTGGATTGAGAGTGGCGCTGTTCTTTCCCTTTTGTATAGCAGTAGCCGCCGCTCTTCTCTCCGAGCCATTGCAGATCGTACAAGTCGTTATATGCCGCGCTTCTCTCTGAGCCGGCACCGCGAGCTTCTAAGGCCGCCGCGTTTCTTCCACACTGTGCCTCTGTTGCATTTCTTGTGCATTGCGCTACCGCCGTCTTGGGCTTCGATCTGCGCTGCCATGTTTCTATCTATTCTTTTTCAGCTTGATTTGATAACTCTCTCTATTTCTGTCGGTTTCATCATCTTCTTCGTCATATTGCCGCGGTCAACTTTGCTCCCGCTTGCCTTTATTTTCTCAGCACCTGCACCTTGTGCTTTATGGGCTGTCGTACGACCCCAGATGGGAGGAGATCTTTGGTACTCGATATATTTTCCAAGAGTTGTATGCTACGATGACATTATCAAGACTCGGACTTCAGATTTTTCCTATTGTAGTGTCAACCCTTTCTAAATGCAATCTATTGCATTTGGAATTTTTTTCCTATTTTAGTGTCAATTCTTTCCAAATGCAATGCTATTGTATACGCCTTGCATTTGATGGGGAGGGGAGAGGGGTTTATTAAGGGTATTTGTGGTCTTTTCCTATTGTTCTAGGGTTTAGTCTTGTGTCCCTTGTACTCTATATATTACCCATTAGACTATTGAAATACATGCACAATATTCAGAACAATTAATAAGTATAGAATGTAAACTGGTGTGCTATTTTACTGCCAAATTGATTAACCATTTTACTTCCTGTCTTCTAACAAAGTTATGTCCGAGCAGGTATGGAGACGGTGAATGTCTTAGCCCAAAGGATGAAAATATTGTTGTAGAAAAGCTTCTTGCTTACCATCCACGTGCAGAAGATAAGATTGGTTGTGGACTTGATGCTATAATGGTGAGTCATTATTATCACCTGCTCAAATTCTTGAGAATACTTGCAACAACTTAATACATATAAAAGGGATATCCTGTGAGCTTAATGGTAATTGGTAGCACTTCAACTTTGGAGACCAATATCCAATAGGCTAGATCTTATTTATTTCACCAACAGGTGGTTAAGAACATTAGGCAACAGTGTATACACTAGGAATTAATAGTAAGGCTGCATAGGAGGTAAGGCAAGGTGCAGAAAACAACACCCATGGCTGTAACTGTTAAAGGTGAGGTTCCATGGTCAAGTTGCTCTTAAGCTTGCATGGTAAATTGACAATTACCTCATGAATGAGCAGATAATAAAAGTAAAAAAACACACACACACACAACAAAACTTCATATCCAAGATGCCATGTGGTGAAAGCGATACTACTGTGATAAAACTTACATGAAGATGCGAAGCAAGCTTAAGGTTCAGAGGAAGTTTCAATTTTTCTGATAAACTTACCACTTTTGCAATTTATTCAAATCGGAGTAGGGACTCTTCTTTCTCCTAACATTTTTCTTGAGCTGTTAATTATACTCAGTTATATGAAATAATTCAGTCCTTTGTTCCTAGATTTATAGTTTTCACAAATGTGCAAAATGATATAGCTACACCAATAGGATTAGATACTGTTGTATAAAGGATTTAAATTTCTTCTTGATTATAGTTGTAGTTATTACAAGTTGCCAAAATTATTTGAATATGTGCATCTTACGCTGCTCAGCTGTACACTTCAGTTGTTCTATTGTGCTTGTGCATCTGGTTTTCAATGTCATTGATCCTGCATGTGTGATAAGTCAATGAAGCAATGAAAAATACAGTGGCCTATATGCTGACATTCTAATCCGACCAAGTCATTATTAATTACAATAAGATAATGAGATGTTCCAGCTTTTGATAAGCTAATCTCCAAGTTATCTGGTTGATGCATGGTTCTTACCCATTTCATTTACATGCAAACAAAATTTTAGAAATAGAAAGTGCAAAACTATAAAAACCGGGAAAATTTTATCATTTTTCTCAACCAGAATGTTGATGCTTTTAGGACAATGGACTAAGAAGCTTTTGTATTGGATATAATATGTTTGGGATATAATATGTTTCAGAGTACTTTACAGTTTACATGTGATTTATCGTATCGTCAACAGCAAATCCCCAATTCAAAATTGCAAATGTAAGTGATTGTATGCCTTATCATTTAACTTGGATTGCCTTTGAAGGTTGATAGGCACCCACAGTTCAGGAATTCAAGGTGCCTTTTCGTTGTTCGCACGGATGGTGTTTGGATTGATTTCTCCTATCAGAAGTGCCTCCGTGCATACATCCGAGAAAAGCATCCATCACATGCAGAGAGATTTATACGAGAACATTTCAAGCGAACTTGAAGAACATTTCAAGCGAACCTGAAGGTAATTGAAATGAAGTCGGTATCCTTAAGAGTTAAGTAATACAAAGATGTAAGTTTTGGAATCGTTTCTGTAAATCATTAAGCCTTAGAGTATGTGTGTTTGTTTAATTCCCTACTTGCATTTATGACCTAAATCTATAGAGCACGTGTACATCACAATAGAAAATCGTTGCATCTCTTAGCAATGCGTACGAGGTTAAAATGCTAGTAAGACTAAAGGTTCAGAGTGGATGGTCGATGGTTGGGTATAGGTCCAAAGAACGATGATAGGGCACTCGTCGTTGATTG
This sequence comes from Hsuehochloa calcarea, assembly GCA_036346395.1. Classification (NCBI taxonomy): domain Eukaryota; kingdom Viridiplantae; phylum Streptophyta; class Magnoliopsida; order Poales; family Poaceae; genus Hsuehochloa; species Hsuehochloa calcarea. The sequence continues at coordinate 13,529,021 of CM070607.1, forward strand.
GTCCGTTATGATTCGGAGGCTGATTGTTGTAGAGGTAAAGGAACCAGGAACTTTTACTCTTTGATTAATCATAACAGATAAAACGCTGTCCTTTTATGATGACTCACTCATAAAAAAACCTGTGTCTAGATTAAGGAAACTTATCCCTAATACATGGAATCTGTCTACAAGGAAACCAGCGCAAATAATACATAACTAATTATTCTAATCCTAATTTGAGATATGCAGAAAACGAATTTAGTGAAAATAATCTTATCCTCACAAGCTGTTGCTTATCCGTAAAACAGAGGCATGTGATGTGATGAGAAACATATCTTCTGAAATGAATCGTAAACGGCATAATCCTTGCAACGGTTTAGACTTTAGAAGCAATAGTGATGGCGACACTCTGTATTCATAATTTATGAAGGGTGATTTACACTGCCTATCAAGGTGCTCGTACATCAGGGAATCATTCATTGATTCATCAGGGTACAGTTTCTTGTTTTGCCAAATCCTGCCACTAAAAAAAAACATCCCGCCACTACTAGAGAGTTGTCTGTTACACTGCTCATTTTTTTTAAAAAAAAATCAGACACAGCCCGTTACAGTACTGCTCTATTGTACGAAGAGGGCGATTTCGAGACTGCGAGCGTTATCAGATACAAAAATTGAACTATGAGCCTAAGAACCTAATAATTTAAGTTTGTTTGGACCGCACGAGTTTTGTAGGAATTTCGCATAAAACAATTCAATTTACTTAAGAATAGGAGAAAAAATCCCATGACATTCAAAAGCAGCCTCAGTATCAAATCCTTCTGCATGCTAAAGTTCGGTCTCAAAACAACAATTGTATGATAGAACATAAATACGACCAGAAGATCAAACTGAAACAAACAAGATTTCGTATGTGGTAATTGCAACACACATAAAATCCGTGAACAAAGAAACACACTAGTTTAGATGTCATTGTTCGTAGTAGATCTAATTTGAAGTAGTAGATGTGTAGGTGTTCAATCTACCTAGATTTGGTCTTTCCTACAAAGAGATAAGCCACAAACTCCAACTATAGATGGGAATAGGTGGTATGACATGTGTTACCTTGCTGAGAGGACATGACCCTTATTTATAGTCCTTAGTATATAATCATATCCCATCTCATAATTAGAGATAGATTCTAATCAGGTTTCTACACAGATTGAAATCTAAATCCATATTAACCTTAAAAGATACTCGGGCTCTTAATAAATACTTTATTTGATCACTTTATATATTTGAGTCAAACAAAAGGATAGATAGCTAATATGTATATAAACTCATATAGGTCCACATAATAGGAAATTAACCCAACAATCTCCCACTTGGACTAAATAAGTAGATACATATAAAAAAACTTTATGAGCTCCAAAAATACTATGTATATCATAAGCATCTTTAAACCAATCCGGTCCATCAATTATACCAACATAGGATCAAAGCGGTCTTCGTCACTTTAAAGCGTAACTTAACCCATCAATGATCACATATGTCAACATAAAAGAACGACATGGATCAAATATGGATGTATTTCTGAAAACTGAACTGAATACCAAATATCGGTCAAACCGAGTTGACCTATACAGTTCGGGTTTTTTTTGGTTTGTTTTATTCAGTTCGGTGCAGAAGTGAACAACCCTAATTGCTAATGTAATACTCTGAAAAATAATATTAATATTAATAAAAGCGTCTTAAGGGTCGGAGTGTAATTAAATTAATTAGTATACATAAAAAAAAATAGAATTTCAGAATTTTTTAAGAGCTATATAAATAGATTTGTGGGAGTTTTAGAAACCCTAGCATTTTCTTTTTCTTTCCAAGCCGCCGCCAGCCAAAATCTTTTGCTCTGTACGCCGAGAGGCTGGCATTCAGGTGCTCGCCGCTTATTATGTTGATCGCTTTCGGCGCATGCGCGTGCCTCACTTTGTCTTCTTATTCTTTGTCTTTGCGTTGATCTGCTTCTTCTGCCGCGCCGATTTCAGTAGAAGCCTTCTTTGCTGGCTGCTGCGATTTCTGCTATTTGGATCGCTGCGCTAACGCCTTGCTTGCTCTGCACATTGCGCGTTCTTCTTGCGCCACCGACGCCGAGCCGATCTCTTTGTCTTAGGCCGCCAAGTGTCGCTTCTTCTTGTCTTACTGCGCCGAGCCGAGCCAACAGGAGAGTCTTTCTTGTCGCGTGGACCCCGCCGCCGCGGCGTTCTTCCGCCAGCGTGGAGGCCGCCATTGGTGATTTTCATTGACGCCGTGAGCATCAGCCGAGGTTAGCACAGGAGGATCAATAAAAGGCTGCGGTAGCGCCACGTCTTTCTTTTTTTTTCTTGTTCAGTTGCTTATACTAATGCTAGCAATTAATTAAGAGGGTTGCGATTAGTATTTGATTAACTTTTAGTGCACTGCTAGACTAGCTAATTAATGGGAGATATCGATTAATAGATTTGTTTAACTTGCCGTTCCGTTGTACGATTTATTCGGGTACCTTAATGGCGAAATTTGAAAATATCATCTACTAGTTAATTGTAGATAATTTTGATATCTTTCTATAGCATATTTTATCATGTCAATCGGACAAGTATAATTCGAGTTATGATTTTCGGAAGGTTGCTGTCTTTACGGTTGTCGTCTTTCGGCGTTGTTTTAGTAGACTGTAGATTAAAAATAGTAAATAGCCTAATTAGAGTTTTTGATCTACATGAAAGACGTAGATAATTGTCCAATGGTTCTGTAGAATCTAAGAACACGAATTTTGGTTGAGTAAAACAAAAGTTATGGATTTAGTAAGACTGCTGTTCCGAAGCGGACAGATCGGCTTTCTGGGCTAAATACGGAGGGTTAGATGATTTAATTAGAAGACTGTGTAATCTAAGAAAATGTGGATAATTTTATAAAGAATCCAGAATGGGGTGGTTTGTTGTGATCGGACTTTCGAGTCAAAAGTTACGTCCGTTTTAGTACCAAGTCAGCAATAGGTAACTTTTCGGTACCGGAGTAACGTGGTATATTTGGGGACGTGTAGGAGCGATGTCGATTGACTGTTATTCTTGTTGCTGTAAATTGTATTGAAGTTTGTGTATTTAATATAGGAGAGGCGTCGTGCTTGTTGCCATCTGCTAGCCAAATCGTGCGTCGCAACTAGTAAAGGCAAGTGCATGGTAGACAGCGATCAATGATCGATCACTGTTTTCTTTATCTTCTATTACCATTATTGTTGTGCTTTTATTTTGTTTAATTGTAAACAAATAATTGGTATGTTTATATCGTTGTTGACAAGCATGATGAAAAGTTGGACATGACGTTTATGATGGAGTTTGCATATTTACATTCATAAGCATCTTTGCATATGAGCAGGTGATCATGAATGATCACAACTCCACGGGAGTGGAGGAGGTCCCCGATCCTTATGGAGGAACGGGCTTGAGAGTGAATGTTGTCGCGAGCATTCACTCATGCTATACCCTGATATCTGTGAAAGAAGTTCATGTGGACATATAGATTAGATTTGCATTGATACATGAGATTAATGGATGTGAATCAAATAGAAGTACCTGTGATGATAATGAAGTTATTGAATGCTGTGGATTTATTATTGTTCGTTGTTTATGGATGTGTTTGCTGAGTCGTGGACTCACCCTTGCTCTATTGTTGTCTTTAGGTGATCTTCGAGGATGCCGTAACTGAGAGCGAGTAGAGCACATGGACAACACATGATCATTTGCCATAAGAACCTTTTCATTCACAATTGGATTACTCATGGACATGTTAGAGGTTGAATAAAGTTAGGACATCGTTTGGACTAGACTATTTGCTTTAATAATTTGGATTCATTGGTTGATGCTATTTTGGACTGTTTACCTGGTTTTATTCCACTAGATTATTTATTATCGTTTGAACCATAATTATGCATGTTCGTTTGTGATCCTTGGATATGTTTATTGATGATTTCTTGATGAAATTTTATAGTGTGTTGATAATTATTAGTGTAAAGAGTAGTGTGGTGGCATTCTAGGCTCAGTGTTGGGCTGGGGTGTTCTGATTGGTATCGAGGCGGGCTTTAGGTCCGTGGTGAATAGATTAACAACATAGGCAAACTAAAATTGTTAAAATTTGTTTTAGTTTAGTAAATCAACTAAAATTTGCTAATGGTTAACTAACCTAAAATTTGACACACTAGTGCACAGTAGGTTAGAGAGAGGTACGAATATAGTTTTTACGCTAACGTTATGTTGTTCATTGATGGATGATTTTATTTTGACCTTTGAGCTCATTGTGTATTGTTGATTGTGGTTGATAGCTATGCCGAGGGGTAGAGGACGTGGTCGTGGTGGCCGCGATCGTGGAGGTCGTGGCATGGCGAGGTTCGTGGAGCCACCTCCTGAGTGAGATGAGTCGATGGCGGGGTTCTTTGTTGACCCGCCTCCGGCCAGGTCGAGATGAGACCCCGCTTTCTTTGAGAGAGAGTTGGTGGGAGAGATCCGTGCTCTTCGTCAACAGCGCCGGCACTATTCTTGCGGCATCTGTTGTTGCTCTGTCGCACATCCACCGGTTCTGGCGCGGATGTCGCCGAGTGGATGGGGTTGAGGTTGGATCCGTTTGTGGTCGGGCACACCGGTCGAGCAATGGACTGGTTGCGTTACATGGAGAGGCGGTTTGGAGCTTTAGAGATGTCTTCACCTCGGAGGGTCCGCTTTGTAGCCTTTCATTTGAAAGGGCAGCGGATATTTGGTGGAGGGCGTGTTGTCTTCGAGGACCGCCACTCAAGGTCCGATCACTTGGGAGGATTTTGTAGATCAGTTCAAGGGAAGTTCTACCCTATTCTTTTGTTGAGAAGATGGAGGTTGCCTTGACGACCTTTGCTCGGGGAAGAGGTCTATTCTTGAGTATGAGGCTAAGTTCAACAACTTGGTTCGCTTTGTTCCTTGAGAGCGGCGATGATCTTGAAAGTTAAGAGGTTCCGTCGGGTCTCAATTCGAGTACCGACATGTGTTGGGAGCTACTCCACTCGTGACTACTGACTCTGTTGTGGAGCAAGCTAGGGGCATGGAGTTGGAGATGCGACTCACAAAGGCGACAAGCCTCGGTGGGTGGTAGCCGGTGGTGACGGAAGAGGAGCTCTAGCGAGGAAGTGGAGTGCATTCGACCCTTTCAAGAGATTCAAGGAGGACCATGATCTTTCGAGTCTAGCGATCGAGGCCGTTCTCTTCTTGGCGCCTCGCCTTTGCGAGTACTCGGCTCTTCGTCTGTCCTGAGGCGGGGCATGCTTTGCTTTAAGTGCGGTGATGGACACGTGACTGCTGAGTGCACTTGACGGAGATTGCCGTCGGTGTGGCCGGCCGGGTCACAAGGAGCGGGTGTGTCGCGTAAACCCGCTAGTGTGATCAAGTGGGAGCTGTGCCATCTTCTTCTTGATGGGTCTGCCGAGGATCTTTCCGGATGATGATTGCTCCTCCGGCGCTGCCATTTCCTTGGCTTGGCGCCTCGGAGGGTACTATGGCGGTACCGCCACCTTCAAAGACCGCTTGGGTTGCACGACCGCTTTACACCGCACCGCCACAGCAGATTGTCGGGGCTCTCGCCGCCCCGCCGTCGTCTTCTTTCGCCATAGCGCCACCTAGAGTGTACGCCATGCCTACAGCTGAGTCCGCGGGTCGTTCTGACGTGGTGGTGTGTACTTTGCTTGTGGATTCGTTTGATGCTTTAGTCCTTTTGATTCGGGGCTACCTTTTCGTTTGTCTCGTGGCGTTTGCTAGGAGAGCGAACTTGAGTATCTGATGGATTTCTCGGTCAGTGTTGGTTAGTTCTCCTGGGGGTATTATTGCTAGCTCGACTGTTTGTCCTGGGTGTTCTATTGTCATTGATGGAGAGAAGTTCACGGCGAATTTGATAGTTATTCAAATGGAGCCGTTCGACGTTATCTTGGGTATGGATTGGTTGCACTCTTATCGAGCCGTGATATCTCATTTACGTAGAGATCTGCATGCGCGCACCTCGTGCGGGAGACTTTGACTTTTCAGGAGTGCGCCTCGCGCTCTCTTTCGATGTTGGTCTGATTGTTCCGGTCGCCGCAAGCAGTGATGGCGGAATTCTTTTAGCTCTTCTTTGAGAAACCGAGTGTGGCCGCAGATTGAGGAGATTCAATGGTTAGTGATTATCCAGATGTGTTCCCAGCTGAGCTTCAGGGTTTGCCACCTGCGCGAGACGTGGAGTTTCGCATTGATCTTGTTCCGGGTACTCGTCCCATCTCGATGTCTCCATATCGATTAGCACGTCCGTTTGTGACGAGTTGAAGAAGTTGGATGATTTGTTGGCTAAAGGTTTGATCAGCGTGGCGTATCGCGTGGGAGCTCTGTTCTATTCACTTAGAAGAAGGATGGGAGTTGGCGCATGTGTATTGATTACCGCGCACTTAATGCATTCACAATCAAGAACAAATATCCGTTGCCCCGCATTGAGGACTTGGTACATTTCACAAAATGGAGCTGTCGGTACCCGTCGTTCTGGAAAGTTTCACACCGACTCGGAACGATTCCAAAAGCACGCCGACATGAGGGAGGGCACTCTAGAAGTCCATTATGGGTGTTTGGTATGGGTTTTCTTTCCGTGCCTACATTTCACAAAATGGAGCTGTCGGTACCCGTCGTTCTGGAAAGTTTCACACCGACTCGGAACGATTCCAAAAGCACGCCGACATGAGGGAGGGCACTCTAGAAGTCCATTATGGGTGTTTGGTATGGGTTTTCTTCCGTGCCTAGATTTCACAAAATGGAGCTGTCGGTACCCGTCGTTCGAAAGTTTCACACCGGCTCGGAACGATTCCAAAAGCACGCCGACATGAGGGAGGGCACTCTAGAAGTCCATTATGGGTGTTTGGTATGGGTTTTCTTTCCGTGCCTACATTTCACAAAATGGGAGTCGGTGCCGTCGTGCTCGAAAGTTTCACACCGACTGGAACGATTCCAAAAGCACGCCGACATGAGGAGGGCACTCTAGAAGTCCATTATGGGTGTTTGGTATGGGTTTTCTTTCCACCGCCACGAATTCACAAAATGGGAGTCGCTTGCACTGTCGTGCTCGAAAGTTTCACACGGCTCGGAACGATTCCAAAAGCACGCCGACATGAGGGAGGGCACTCTAGAAGTCTATTATGGGTGTTTGGTATGGGTTTTCTTTCCGTGCCACGAATTCACAAAATGGGAGTCGGTAGCCGTCGGTCTGGAAAGTTTAACACCGGCTCGGAACGATTCCAGACGCACGCCGGCATGAGGGAGGGCACTCTAGAAGTCCATTATGGATATTTGGTATGGGTTTTCTTTTCCGCGTAGATTTCACAAAATGGAGTCGGTGCCGTCGTTCGAAAGTTCTACACCGGCTCGGAACGATTCAAGACGCACGCCGACATGAGGGAGGGCACTCTAGAAGTCCATTATGGGTGTTTGGTATGGGTTTTCTTTCCGTGCCTAGATTTTAGAAAATTGAGCTGTCGGTACCCGTCGTTCTGGAAAGTTTCACACCGGCTCGGAACGATTCCAAAAGCACGCCGACATGAGGGAGCGCACTCTAGAAGTCCATTATGGGTGTTTGGTATGGGTTTCTTTCCGTGCCACGAATTCACAAAATGGAGTCGGTGCCGTCGTGCTCGAAAGTTTAACACCGCTCGTAGCGATTCCAGGACGACGCCGACATGAGGAGGGCACTCTAAAAGTCCATTATGGGTGTTTGGTATGGGTTTTCTTTCCGTGCCTAGATTTCAGAAAATGGAGCTGTCGGTACCCGTCGTTCTGGAAAGTTTAACACCGGCTCGGAACGATTCCAAAAGAACGCCGACATGATGGAGGGCACTCTAGAAGTCCATTTTGGGTGTTTGGTATGGGTTTTCTTTCCGTGCCTAGATTTCACAAAATGAAGTCGCTTTGGTGCCGTTCTTCGGAAAGTTTCACACCGACTTAACGATTCGAAGCTGCCGACATGAGGAGGGCACTCTAGAAGTCCATTATGGGTGTTTGGTATGGGTTTTCTTCCGTGCTTAGATTTCACAAAATGGAGCTGTCGGTACCCGTCGTTCTCGAAAGTTTCACACCGGCTCGGAACGATTCCAAAAGCACGCCGACATGAGGGAGGGCACTCTAGAAGTCCATTATGGGTGTTTGGTATGGGTTTTCTTTCCGTGCTTAGATTTCACAAAATGGAGCTGTCGGTACCCGTTATTCTGGAAAGTTTCACACCGACTCGGAACGATTCCAAAAGCACGCCGAAATGAGGGAGGGCACTCTAGAAGTCCATTATGGGTGTTTGGTATGGGTTTTCTTTCCACCGCCACGAATTCACAAAATGGGTATCGGTGCCGTCTGCTGGAAAGTTTAACACCGCTCGGAACAATTCCGGACCACGCCGACATGAGGAGGGCACTCTAGAAGTCCATTATGGGTGTTTGGTATTAGTTTTCTTCCGTGCCACGAATTCACAAAATGGAGTCGGTGCCGTCGTTCGAAAGTTTAAACGCTCACCGGCTCGGAACGATTCAGACCTTGCCGACATGAGGAGGGCCCTCTAGAAGTCTATTATGGGTGTTTGGTATGGGTTTTCTTTCCGTGCCACGAATTCACAAAATGGAGCTGTCGGCACCCGTCGTTCTGGAAAGTTTAACACCGCTCGGAACGATTCGGGACACGCCGACATGAGGGAGGCACTCTAGAAGTCCATTATGGGTGCTTGTATGGGTTTTCTTTCCGCCACGAATTCAAAAAATGGGAGCCGCTTGCAGTCGTTCTCGAAAGTTTAACACCGGCTCGGAACGATTCCAGACGCACGCCGACATGAGGGAGGGCCCTCTAGAAGTCCATTATGTGTGTTTGGTATGGGTTTTCTTTCCGTGCCACGAATTCACAAAATGGAGGTGTCGGTACCCGTCGTTCTGGAAAGTTTAACACCGGCTCGGAACGATTCCGCCACGCACGACATGAGGGAGGGTTACTCTAGAAGTCCATTATGGGTGTTTGGTATGGGTTTTCTTTCCGTGCCTAGATTTCAGAAAATGGAGCTGTTGGTACCCGTCGTTCTGGAAAGTTCCAAACCGGCTCGGAACGATTCCAAAAGCACGCCGACATGAGGGAGGGCACTCTAGAAGTCCATTATGGGTGTTTGGTATGGGTTTTCTTTCCGTGCCTACATTTCACAAAATGGAGCTGTCTGTACCCGTCGTTCTGGAAAGTTTAACACCGGCTCGGAACGATTCCAAAAGCATGCCGACATGAGGGAGGGCACTCTAGAAGTCCATTATGGGTGTTTGGTATGGGTTTTCTTTCCCTGCCACGAATTCACAAAATGGAATTGTCGGTACCCGTCGTTCTGGAAAGTTTCACACCGGCTCGGAACGATTCCAAAAGCACGCCGACATGAGGAGGGCACTCTAGAAGTCCATTATGGGTGTTTGGTATGGGTTTTCTTTCCATGCCACGAATTCACAAAATGGGTGTCGGTGCACGTCGTCTGAAATTTTAACACCGCTCGGAACGATTCAGGCCTTACGCCGACATGAGGGAGGGCACTCTAGAAGTCCATTATGGGTGTTTGGTATGGGTTTTCTTTCCGTGCGTAGATTTCACAAAATGGAGCTGTCGGTACCCGTCGTTCTGGAAAGTTTCACACCGGCTCGGAACGATTCAAGACGCACGCCGACATGAGGGAGGGCACTCTAAAAGTCCATTATGGGTGTTTGGTATGGGTTTTCTTTCCGTGCCTAGATTTCAGAAAATGGTATCGGTTGCGTCGCTTACGGAAAGTTTCACACCGCTCGGAACGATTCCAAAAGCACGCCGACATGAGGAGGGCACTCTAGAAGTCCATTATGGGTGTTTGGTATGGGTTTTCATTCCGTGCCACGAATTCACAAAATGGTATCGGTGCCGTCGTTGCTCGAAAGTTTAACACCGGCTCGAACGATTCGGGACGACGCCGACATGAGGAGGGCACTCTAGAAGTCCATTATGGGTGTTTGGTATGGGTTTTCTTTCCGTGCGTAGATTTCACAAAATGGAGCCGCTCGGCACGTCGCTCGAACGTTTAACACCGGCTCAAACGATTCGAGGCCTTACGCCGACATGAGGGAGGGCACTCTATAAGTCCATTATGGGTGTTTGGTATGGGTTTTCTTTCCGTGCATTGAATTCAGAATATGGAGCTGTCGGTACCCGTCGTTCTCGAAAGTTTCACACCTTCTCGGAACGATTCCAGACGCACGCCGACATGAGGGAGGGCACTGTAGAAGTCCATTATGGGTGTTTAGTATGGGTTTTCTTTCCATGCCACGAATTCACAAAATGGAGCCGGTTGCGTCGCTGCTCGAAAGTTTAACACCGCTCGGAACGATTCCAAAAGAACGCCGACATGAGGGAGGGCACTCTAGAAGTCCATTATGGGTGTTTGGTATGGGTTTTCTTTCCGTGCCTAGATTTCACAAAATGGAGTCGGCACTGTTGTTCGGAAAGTTTCACACCGACTCGGAACGATTCCAAAAGCACGCCGACATGAGGGAGGGCACTCTAGAAGTCCATTATGGGTGTTTGGTATGGGTTTTCTTTCCCTGCCACGAATTCACAAAATGGTATCGCTTGCACGTCGCTGCTCGAAAGTTTAACACCGGCTCGGAACGATTCGGGCACCACGCCGCTGAACGACATGAGGAGGGCACTCTAGAAGTCCATTATGGGTGTTTGGTATTGGTTTTCTTTCCGTGCCACGAATTCACAAAATGGAGTATCGGTGCACGTCGCTGCTCGAAAGTTTAACACCGGCTCGGAACGATTCCAGACACGACGACATGAGGAGGGCCCTCAAGAAGTCTATTATGGGTGTTTGGTATGGGTTTTCTTTCCGTGCCACGAATTCACAAAATGGAGCCGCGGTGCACGTCGTTCTGGAAAGTTTAACACCGGCTCGGAACGATTCCGCACGACGCCGACATGAGGAGGGCACTCTAGAAGTCCATTATGGGTGTTTGGTATAGGTTTTCTTTCCGCCACGAATTCACAAAATGGAGCCGCTGTCACTGCCGTCGCTCGGAAAGTTTAACACCGCTCGGAACGATTCCAGACGCACGCGACGACATGAGGAGGGCCCTCTAGAAGTCCATTATGTGTGTTTGGTATGGGTTTTCTTCCGTGCCACGAATTCACAAAATAGAGCTGTCGGTGCCGTCGCTGCTCGAAAGTTTAACACCGGCTCGGAGCGATTCGGGCACGCACGCCGACATGAGGAGGGCACTCTAGAAGTCCATTATGGGTGTTTGGTATGGGTTTTCTTTCCGTGCCTAGATTTCGAAAATGGAGTATCGCTTGCACGTCGCTGGAAAGTTTCACACCGGATGGAACGATTCCAAAAGCACGCCGACATGAGGAGGGCACTCTAGAAGTCCATTATGGGTGTTTGGTATGGGTTTTCTTTCCCGCCACGAATTCACAAAATGGAGCCGGTGCCGTCGTGCTGGAAAGTTTCACACCGGCTCGGAACGATTCCAAAAGCACGCCGACATGAGGAGGGCACTCTAGAAGTCCATTATGGGTGTTTGGTATGGGTTTTCTTTCCGTGCCACGAATTCACAAAATGGAGCTGTCGGTACCCGTCGTCTCGAAAGTTTAACACCGCTCGGAACGATTCCAGACGCACGCCGACATGAGGGAGGGCACTCTAGAAGTCCATTATGGGTGTTTGGTATGGGTTTTCTTTCCGTGCGTAGATTTCACAAAATGGAGCCGCTTGCGTCGCTGCTCGAAAGTTTTACACCGCTCGGAACGATTCAAGACGACGCCGACATGAGGAGGGCACTCTAGAAGTCCATTATGGGTGTTTGGTATGGGTTTTCTTTCCGTGCCTAGATTTGTAAATTGAGCCGCTTGCACGTCGTGCTCGAAAGTTTCACACCGGCTCGGAACGATTCCAAAAGCACGCCGACATGAGGGAGGGCACTCTAGAAGTCCATTATGGGTGTTTGGTATGGGTTTTCTTTCCGTGCCACGAATTCACAAAATGGAGCCGGTACCCGTCGTTCTCGAAAGTTTAACACCGGCTCGTAACGATTCCAGACGCACGCCGACATGAGGGAGGGCACTCTAGAAGTCCATTATGGGTGTTTGGTATGGGTTTTCTTTCCGTGCCTAGATTTCAGAAAATGGAGCCGCTTGCACGTCGTTCTGGAAAGTTTAACACCAGCTCGTAACGATTCCAAAAGAACGCCGACATGATGGAGGGCACTCTAGAAGTCCATTTTGTGTGTTTGGTTTGGGTTTTCTTTCCGTGCCTAGATTTCACAAAATGAAGTCGTTCGGTGCAGTTGTTTCGAAAGTTTCACACCGACTGGAACGATTCCAAAAGCACGCCGACATGAGGGAGGGCACTCTAGAAGTCCATTATGGGTGTTTGGTATGGGTTTTCTTTCCGTGCCTAGATTTCACAAAATGGAGCTGTCGGTACACTCGTTTCTGGAAAGTTTCACACCGGCTCGGAACGATTCCAAAAGCACGCCGACATGAGGAGGGCACTCTAGATGTCCATTATGGGTGTTTGGTATGGGTTTTCTTTCCGTGCCTCGAATTCACAAAATGGAGTCGGTAGCCGTCGTTCTCGAAAGTTTCACACCGCTCTAACGATTCGGATGCACGCCGACATGAGGAGGGCACTCTAGAAGTCCATTATGGGTGTTTGGTATGGGTTTTCTTTCCGTGCCACGAATTCACAAAATGGAGATGTCGGTACCCGTCGTTCTGGAAAGTTTAACACCGGCTCGGAACGATTCCAAAAGAACGCCGACATGAGGGAGGGCACTCTAGAAGTCCATTATGGGTGTTTGGTATGGGTTTTCTTTCCGTGCCTAGATTTCACAAAATGGAGTCGCTTGCAGCTGTTCTGGAAAGTTTCACACCGACTCGGAACGTTTCCAAAAGCACGCCGACATGAGGGAGGGCACTCTAGAAGTCCATTATGGGTGTTTGGTATGAGTTTTCTGTAACATCCCAAAAATGGATTTGTGTTTCAAATTTAAGAAAATCAAGAGAAATTAAAACTTTTCTTGCATCTTGAAACCCCTGGTCATTTTGGTAATTCTTTTAAAAGAATTATGGAAAATCAAGATCCAATCCCCACTTGACTCCAATCAAAAAACCTCCTTGACATGGAGCTTGTGCCAAACCCTTGGAGATATTTCTCCTGAGTTCTAGGTAGGTTTGGCAACACCTCTGAATTATCTCATGATTTTTAGAAATTATTTGGTAATTTTTGGGGCAAATCAAAGCTTGGTCAAACCCTAATTCACACCTTCTGGAATTTCTGGAGAAAGTTTCAGTGCATGAAAATCTCTGAAATTTTTATGAGAGGTTCGTTCTACTGTCAACAAGCTCCAGTTAAAATTTTGTAAATTTTGGAGTTTGTTTGCTACCTTAAATAATTCCTCAAATATCAGTTATTCAAATTCAAACCCTAACTGGTTTTCACTGTTCCTTGGGTTCGAGTCAGACTCGGGCTCAAGCCACTTGACTCGGCCCAGTCAACTAACCGCACCGGCTCGATGCTTGGGCGGGCGCAGCGTCGTTGGATCAGCATCGAACGGCTCACGATCGCGTGAACGTTCGGACCATTCGAGCGCGCTGATCCATTTGAACCATTGGATTCTAAATCAACGGCGCAGATTCGCGGGAACGTTCGGACCGTCTGAACGCCTCACGCAATGTAAACCGTTGGATCCAGATCCACGGCCCGGGGTTAAGTGAACGTTTGAACCGTTCTAATCGCCCTGCTTCATTTGAACCATTCGATTTCAATCCAACGGTGGATGAGTCGTCTCCTTCCTCGGGTCGGAGCGCGCGTCTGAGTCAAGCAATGGCGTGAGCAGAGGAGAAGCGCCGGTGCGATCACCTCGTGGTCACCTTTAAACGGCTAGCTCTGCGCGCATTAAATGCACGTCGTGCTCCTCCCTCAAAAGTCCATGGTTCAACTGCTCCCGTCGCTCTCAAAGGCTCTCATGGCAGGTTTGACCCGAGAGGGTTATTGCCGTTGCTCACTGCCATTCCCCGCTATATAAGCTCCTCTGGTCCTTCCATTGAAGCCTTTCAAACACCTCGCAAGCTCCAAAGAACCTCTCGGTGTCCGCTTGAGCTCAAAACACGAAACCTTCATTGCCGCCATTGCCGAGCTTCAAGCTCTTGGTGAAAGCGGTACCCTTTGGGCTTCACCCTTTCGGTCTTGCTCTCTCGATTCCTCTCACCTCGGTGATCATTAACCCTTACTCAATTTGGGTTTTTCCCACAGGAGCAGATCAATTTGGTTTTCCCCAATTCGCCGAAAACTTTCAATTTCGTCTCGGCTCGGGTAAGTCCTCCATTTGCCAATTCATCGCTCAAGAGCTTCATAGCAGTTCATAGATACTCTAGCAACCTCTATTTTCCCTTGGTAGCTCTTCTCTGCGTTGTCGTCACTTTCGATGGTTCTTGCGCCGCCCCTCATCAATTCGCCGCCGCCGCCCGTCCGCCATCCGAGCTATGGTTGGTACCAGAGTGTGCGCATCGTTATTGTGCATCTTTTGGTAGTCTTTGATTGCTATGCCGTAGCTCGATTCGCCGGCAAGCCGCCGGTGACCTCCTCTGTTTTGTTGTCGGACGCGTACTGTTGTTTTTCTCGATCGTCTGTTGTCGATCAATCTGAGCCGTTAGATCGAAGATCAACGTTCCAGATCTGAATGAACGTTCGGACCATCCGAACGGTTCGATCCGCGTGGACCGTTGGATCCAAGATCAACGGTTCATGTGCGTGTAAACGTTCGGACCGCCGGACACCCTTTGGCATCTGGTTCGTTAATTTTTCATCCAACGGTTGATGCTTAAGGTGTAACACCCCAGCCCAACACTGAGCCTGGAATGCCACCAAACTACTCTTATCATCTATTATACATCAACACACTGTGAAATTTCAGCAAGCATAACAACATTAAAACCCATCCACGGGTCGCATTAACACAAGCATAACACTACGACAATCATAAATAAATTAGACCTAGGAGCATAGCAAAATAATAAACCAAGATTAACATAAACCAAGTATCTATGGTTATTCAATACCATCATGTCCTAGATATAAATATTCATGTTATTCTAAAAGTTTCTCATGTCCAATGAATCAAATAATTGGGTGAAGTGCATGATTCCAAGTCGCTAGCCCTTCCCGAGTAAAACGTCATCACCTTTGGTCACCTAAAAACAACAATAGAGCAAGAATGAGTCCAAGACTCGGCAAATACATAATAAAGCCATAAACAATAGTTTATTAACCAAAATCAAAGTTATCAAGATCATCCATTTAGTTAATGCCATTATCATTCTCAAACAAACAAGCCATATTCCATATAGGTAAAGTTGCACAATTTAACAATTTACTTAGATATGCGAATGCACCAACATGCTCATGCTCATATGCATCTCATCACCGATCTGGGATAGCGGAGTGTTCACCGTCGATGACACACTCTATCCTTCACTCCCGTGAAGTCCCCACCAAAGTAGGATTTTATCTAGAGCTCTCCGGACTAGTCATGTATCTTTCTCACCGACCTCAGGAATAGTTACATGACTTTCTCACCGACTGCTCATGCAACCCATGTCATGATGAATGTAAATGATCGACATCTTTATTTATTCATCAACATAGTCCATCTCATTAACTCAATATCTACTCATTATCTCATTATCATAATCTCATTCACTCAAGGTCATCAATATCATGTATAAGAATAAGTGAACTAAAGCATAATAAATAGCATGATAAGTAACATCAATGATCATGGTGAACAACCCATTGTTCACCACTCTACCATATACTTGCCTTCCGCTTTGTGACGAGTTAGGAGGCAACGACGAATTTCTCCACTCCCGCTTGCCGCCTACACAAATATTTATTGAAATAAGAATAATAAGTTATGACGTGGCTACAAGCGCTTTACCATAACCTCTATCTAATCAACATAACCAAAAACTCAAAATGACGAATTAACTAATCAGCCAATATCGGCCCTTCTGATCAGCAGTACGAGAAAAATCGTAATTAAATATCTATAACTCCGAATGACTTGAAACCAGTGCTCAAATACTTTTAACATAACAGGCTACGAAACTCTAGTTGGTGAAATCCTTTGATTCGGCCAAAACAGTGGCCTAAACAACAGTTGAAAACACTAACAGATATCTGCCCAGATTTCAGAACAGTGGTAAAGAAAATGGCATAACTTTTAATCTACAGATCCAATTGAGATGATCTTTATCAACTTGGAAAGATAATTTAAAGGGCTACAATAACCTAGTTGGGTGGAAGTTCTGAATCTGACTCTAACTAGATCAAAACCGAGGGGCAAACCGACAGTTCCAAATTCTCAGGCAGACAGGACAGCGCGCGATTAAAAATTCATATCTCCTAAACCGTATGGTGGAATCAAGTGAGCTCGGTGCCAAAAGAAAGATAACGATATTAGGAACAAAACTCTAGAAGACGAAAATACCAGATTCGGCCTCTAAGTAAATCATAATGGCCCGACAAGAAAATCTGCCAAATCACGTCAGCTCTCCTGGACAGTCGCGGTAAAACTACCATATCTCCTAAACCGTAACTCCAAATTAGATGATCTTGGTGCCAAAAGAAAGCTAAGACCAAGGGCTACAACTTTCTAAGAGGTGAGAAGATCAGAAAACGTACGTAACTTACTCAAATCTGACGAACAAACTTGCTGCACTGCAGGGAGGAGGGTGGCGGCGGTTGGAGAGGGGAGGGGGTGGCGGCTTGGGGAGGGAAAAGGGAAGGGGAAGGGGTTTTAGGGTTTAGGGGAGAGATACCCCCTTTGGCCAGCCCTCATGGGCCACCACCGGTGAGGCCTGCAGTCGAGTTCTTTGAAAAACATAGAAAACCCCTCAAGAAAAAACGATTGATTCTCCCATTAGCTCCTTCTTACGAAACTTCGCCTAGTACGCCGATTTACTTTTGGGGTATTACATAAGGTTGCGCGTTAAGCTCTGTTCTTGCTGCTGCGTGTGGGCATTGGATCGATGATCTTCGCCCATGTTCTTCCCGTCGTTTATCTGGGTTATATTTCTCGGGTGGAGTTATTTATCAACCTGAAAATTAGTTTTATCTTCTAAAATGCATAAGTAATTTTGGTAACTTCAAAAATGATAAAACCAGTGCCATTATTTTTCATTCTTAGTAAACTTATTTCAAAGATAGGTTTCTCATTTATCTCAAGAGTGTAAAAGTTTTATTTTGAAAGTAAACATTAAACTGATTATCTTTACAACAGAAAAATAGTGAATCTTAGAAAACTCATAAATAATTATTGCAAGCTCCAAATGAGATGAATCCGGTGGGGTTGTTCATCTTATGAGGTGCTTGTTTTTCTGTAAAAATTCTAGTAGCTCTACATTTCTAGAAAATTTCACTAAAATCATTGCTTAGGTACTGTTTCAATGTTAGAGCTGAGCAAAATTGCTTTTAGCATAACTTTTGCATTGAGAATCCAAATCAATTGGTTCTTGTTGCATTAGTTCATAAAAATCATGCTCTTTCTACTGTAAAAATTTGAGAGCTTTTTGTTGAAGTTGACTGTTGGATCTTTTCGGTTTCTTTTGCCTTATTGGTTCTTTTTGGTTCTTTCGATAGGATCCGAAGAGCACATTAGCACCGAGAGTGATCCCCCGCAAACAGAGCAACTTCAATCAGGCAAGCAGTTTGATCATAAGTTTCCCATTACTTTCAAGTCTAATATCATGTTTGCAAATCATATGTATGCATGCTTTTGTGTCAAATTAATTTTCCCGATTAGAGGTAGTTATTCCTATTGCATTGTTGCCCTCAAATTGTTATCCCCTGCCACAAACATAAGTTATTAATATCGCTGGTGAATTAGAGCTCGGTGATTTAATTATGCTCTTTTATTATCTTTTCGGTGTCATGCTTAGAAATGCTTAGATGTCGGTAGTATTGGGCAGTCATCGACTTAGTTGATGACCTTGATCACACAAATATAATTATTACTCCATTATGTCCAGCACCTTGTGCTTTGTTACTTTGTAAAGTCAAAAAATTGAAAATAAAATTATTTTCGACTTGGGCACAATGGTATGTTGGTGTGATCTGTTGGTGTGAATGGAATGGTGCCTAGGTCATCAAGGACCGAGTTACTTGTGTCACTAAGCCAAGCGCTTATGCGTGCTAACCACATGCTTGATATGCTTGATGTGATATGCGTGCTAACCACATTTTGTTGGTGTGATATGCTTGATGAATTGAGTGGCTCTGTTGTCTTTTCCAAGGTTGATTTGCGTAGTGGGTATCATCAAATCCGTATGAAATTAGGCGATGAATGGAAAACGGCTTTTAAAACTAAGTTCGGGTTATATGAGTGGTTAGTAATGCCTTTTGGTTTAACTAATGCTCCTAGTACTTTCATGAGACTAATGAATGAGGTTTTGCGTGCTTTCATTGGTAGATTTGTGGTGGTTTATTTTGATGATATATTGATATATAGCAAATCATTAGAGGAACATCTAGACCATTTACGTGCTGTTTTTAAGGTTTTACATGATGCACGCCTATTTGGTAACCTTGAGAAGTGCACCTTTTGCACCGATCGAGTCGCGTTTCTTGGCTATGTTGTTACTCCACAGGGAATTGAAGTTGATCAAGCCAAGGTTGAAGCAATCTGAGTTGGCCGACTCTAACACGGTCACTGCTAAGTGCGGAGCTTTTAGGACTTCTTTGGGTTCTACCGCATCTTTGTGATGGATTTCAAAGACTATCGCCGCACCATTGAATGAGCTTACCAAGAAGGGCGTGCCATTTGTTTGGGGCACCGCACAGGAGAATGCCTTCACCACATTGAAAGATAAGTTAACACATGCACCTCTACTCCAACTCCCTGATTTCAATAAGACTTTTGAGCTAGAATGTGATGCAAGCGGAATTGGTTTAGGTGGTGTGTTGTTACAAGAAGGCAAACCTTAGCATACTTGATGAGAAATTGAGTGGGCCTAGTTTGAACTATTCTACTTATGATAAAGAGTTATATGCCCTCTTCGAACCTTAGAAACTTGGCAACATTATTTATGGCCCAAAGAATTTGTTATACATTACGATCATGAATCTCTAAAGCATATTCAAGTCAAGGTAAATTGAACCGTAGACATGCAAAGTGGGTTGAATTTATTGAGTCTTTTCCTATGTCATAAAACACAAGAAGGAAAGGAGAATGTTATTCTTGATGCTTTGTCTCGGAGATATGCCATGTTATCACAACTTGACTTCAAAATTTTTGGATTAGAGACTATTAAAGAGCAATATGTGCACGATCTCGATTTTGCGTAAATATTATTGAATTGTGAAGAAGGGAAAATGTGGAATAAATTTGTCATTAATGATGGATTTGTGTTTAGAGCTAACAAGTTGTGCATTCCCGCTAGTTCCGTTAAATCTGCATTGTTTCTGAGAAGCACATGGAGGTGGGTTAATGGGACATTTTGGTGTGAAGAAAGCAGAGGACATACTTGCCGATCATTTCTTTTGGCCAAAGATGAGCGGGGACGTCGAGTGCTACGTTGCTCATTGCACTACATGTCAAAAAGCTAAGTCACGACTTAATCCTCATGGTTTATATATGCCTTTACCCGTTCCTAGCATTCCGTGGGAAGATATTTCGATGGACTTTGTTTTAGGATTGCCTAGGACAAAGAAGGGAAAGGATAGCATATTTGTGGTTGTTGATAGATTTTCTAAGATGGCCCATTTTATACCTTGTCATAAGAGCGATGACGCTACCAATATTGCTGATTTATTCTTTCGTGAAGTTATTCGCTTGCATGGTGTGCCTAATACTATAGTTTCAGATCGTGATGCTAAATTCCTTAGCCATTTTTGAATAACTTTATGGGCTAAATTGGGGACTAAGCTGTTATTTTCTACTACTTGTCATCCCCAAACTGATGGACAAACTGAGGTTGTGAATAGAACTTTGTCTACCATGCTTAGGGCTGTGTTGAAAAAGAATTTAAAAATGTGGGAAGAATGCTTGCCTCATATTGAGTTTTCTTATAATCGGTCATTGCATTCTACTACAAAGATGTGCCCTTTTGAAGTTGTTTATGGTTTTGTGCCTCGTGCTCCTATTGATTTAATGCTTCTCCCACCTTCAGAGAAATTGAACTTTGATGCAAAACAACGTCTTTGAATCGATTTTAAAATACACGAGACAACCAAGGAGAATATAGAGCGCATGAATGCTAAATATAAACTTCTTCGGTAGTCGGGGAGAAAACACATAACTTTTAAACCAGGAGATCTTGTTTGGTTGCACTTGAGAAAAGATAGGTTTCCCGAATTGAGAAAGTCAAAACTGATGCCTAGAGCCGATGGTCCTTTCAAAGTATTAGAAAAGATTAATGATAATGCATACAAGCTTGAACTGCCTGCAGATTTTGGGGTTAGTCCCACATTTAAGATTGCAGATTTGAAGCCATACTTGGGGGAAGAGGATGAGCTTGAGTTGAGGACGACTCAAATGCAAGAAGGGGAGGATGATGAGGACATCCCTACCATGGATATAACCGTGCCTACACATACAACTCAACCACAACCAGTACAAGGACCTCTTACCCGAGCTCGTGCTCGCCAACTTAATTATCAGGTGAATTCGTTCCTAGGATTATATACTACGAGAATAGACCGCTACCTAATGC